>CM076614.1:25118107-25512484 GCA_038502775.1 Hippodamia convergens
CTAAAAAGAAGAATGCCTTTGATAGTGGATCTGAAAGTGACAACAATGAGGCAATTAAATCACCTGTAAAGAATGGAAAAAGTGATTTGTCTAAGGTAGGAAAAAGTGAAAGTCCAACTGGATCAAAGGTACAAGATAGAAAAGTATCTATCAAGGACAAATAAAGCCTTAGAGAAGACATCAGAAGATAAGAAGCTAAGTATGAAACTAAAAAGTTCATCGCCTAAACCTTCCAATTCCAAGAATACCTCCAACGATGAGGATGATTCAAAACTTCCAGATAGTAAGTTTTAATCATTTCATTGCCAGCAGTGCTTCCATAAAACTTTTTATTATAGCATACAGTCCAGCTAAAGTAAAGTACCATCCTATCAAGATGCAATTTGGAAAAGGGAACAAAAGTATGAACTAATTTTCTACAGGATTGAAAAATTTTTAACAAAAATTTAAATTTGCAGAATACCCTATTTGGCTCTAGCAAAAACTCTAATGGAAATAGAGGAAATCTCTAGTAGATTAAAGATAGTTGAAATTTTGAGTAATTACTTTCGATCCTGCATTGTACTTACACCTGAAGATCTGTTACCCTCTGTTTACTTGTGTCTCAATAAATTGGGTCCTGCATATGAAGGTGAGTTACCTTTTTTTCTAGTTGATCAGATAATACTCGTAAGACACAAACATCGATTAGCTCTGTTAGAGCTCATTATTCCCATATTCAATGAGATTTATTCTCATTTTTTTAATCATCTTTGAAAAAATACATTTGGGAGTCAAAATTTATTTTTTTTTACAATCGTCTAGTTAGCAACAATATCTCCCATTCTTATATATTTTTCTCTCTGAACTGGATCACTGACACTACAAAACTAGTGAATAGTCTTTCACTTTGTTCCGCTGTAAAATTATCAAAAATTGCTTAAATTATTCAATTTACAGAACATCTGCTTAAGTTTAAAAAACTTGTAGTGAGGTTGAATCAAACCCATTCAATTCATAGAGAATATTTTCAAAGGAATCATACAATAAATAAAATAGAGATGTGGTAGTGTGAACATGCGATTCTATGAACGACTCAGTAGTGTGAACAGAAAAATATTTAAATTGATATTCTGCAGTGTGAACAGAAGTACTTTCGATAGTATGACTCGTCCATTCTAATCTACACTAGTCTATACTAATGTTATCAATGTGAAAGTCCTTCGTGTGTTTGTTTGTCTTCACAGAACTCTAGAAACGTATAGCCGACAGCATAAGTCTAACTTTCAAGAGTAACCCACGATGCTCTAACAGAAGGCTTTGGAACTTTATAAAAATTCACTCAAAAACTCAAAATATGTAACGTTACAAAACCATTTCTTCGAATCAATTTGATTTGATGGTGTGAACATTTCGTTAATACAAACAAAATTTCATTTTGTGTTCACACTATCGCGCGTCTACTGTAATTATAAATAGGTTGTAGGTCAATTGGCAAACACAATCCTTATATTTTTCAAATTGTAATAGAAGTCATTTGAGGAAGTTGAATTTTGAGTTTATCGGTTAACTTAAGATTAACATATGTTGTAAGATCCTGAACAATCAAATATTTGAAAGCAGAATACAGTCACAATATGTAGAAAGTCACGCTTTTCCAGACTTCACTACAAATTATGCAGGGAAATCCATTTTCAGAAGTTTATTTTTGGTAGATAAGATCGGCAGATAATCGAGAAATATGTTATTCATTCCTTCTATTTCATTGTATATCAGAAGAACGATTTAAATCAATTTGAAAATTCTAATAACAAGAAGATCATGTACCTCTTTTTAGTTGGTTTGATATGTGATATGTGGTACAGTTAGTCTGGTTAGGTTAGTGTAGGTTAGTTAATAACAAGAAGATCAAGCTACTCTTGTTAGTTGTTCATTTATGTGATGCAGTTTATTCTCTGTGAAAAACAGAAATTAATATTTTCTCAAAGCTTATAAATCTAAAGATGAGCTAGTGAAAACCTAAATCATAAAGTAAACTAGAGGAACGTGTTCATTGAACTAGCGTATCAGGTAGACCGGTTTCTGAATTCTAAACGCCTTCGTCGATGTGGCCAAAATGAGCCACAGAACTTTATTCAATGCTATTGGGCTCAGATTCAACAATGAAGAGTGCCATCTAATTGAAAAAGCATTATCATCTGTTACCGGTGTTCAAAACAAAGGCGAAGTACTGCAGCAGGAGGGGTGCATGTTTGACTCTACTAAACATTACTACAAATATTCGGATCAAATTACAATATTCTATTATTCAGGGCCGCATTATCAATGCTCAGTTAAATAGTTAACTGTTAGTTCCAGACCATTTCAGGTAGAGAAAACCTGTTTATAAACTGGAAGTTAGTGCTTAATCGCATTATCGATGCTCAGCAGCCCCTGCGCCCTCAGAGAGTTGAATTTCAGCTTATAGAAAGTTTCTCATACAAATTTTCAGGTCTCGAATTGGGAGTTGCTGAAACTAGTTTAATGAAAGCAATTGCTCAATCTACTGGACGTACACTGAGCCAGATCAAATCGGATGTTAAAGAATCTGGAGATCTTGGAACTGTAGCAGAACATTCAAGAAGTAATCAGAAAACACTGTTTCAACCAACAGCTCTTTCTGTTAGAGGTGTTTTCAAAAGTTTGAAGCAAATCGCAAAAATGACAGGAAATGCTGTAAGTTTTCGATGAAATGTAGGCTTATTGTTCGATAGAATTTCAGATAAACTTATATTTTTAGTCACAAGCTACAAAAATTGATGAAATAAAAAAAATGTTTGTTGCTTGCAAAGAAATGGAAGCAAGGTATCTGATCAGATCATTAGCTGGAAAATTGAGAATTGGACTTGCTGAGTTATCAGTTCTTCAAGCACTAGCCTTAGCATGTGCTACAACTCCACCTAACCAAGAATTTCCCCCAAAACGTCTTGATGTTTCAAAGGAAATGAGCGCAGAGGATTTCAAAACTCACTATGATAAGTTGGCATTTACTTTGAAGAATACTTACTGGTAGGTATTTTCTTAAAATGGTATTTCTTTCTATGGTAAATGTAGACTGGCATTATTGATACTTATGCATTTTTGAAGGTACATTCATTCATGTTATTTTCAGCGAATGTCCAAATTATGATCTCATCCTGCCAGTTTTACTCAGAGAAGGAATTGAAAAATTACCAGAACATTGTAAACTTACTCCAGGAATACCGCTCAAACCTATGTTGGCACATCCAACAAAAGGTGTACAGGAAGTTCTAAACAGATTTGAAGGACTCAAATTCACCTGTGAATGGAAATATGATGGAGAAAGAGCTCAAGTATGTGGCAATCAATTGTTGCAGTTTTATCTCACTTATCTCGTACTTTTCAGATACACATGGATGGTAAAACTGTTCATATATACAGTAGAAATCAAGAAAATAATACATCAAAATATCCTGATATTATATCTCGCCTGGATTTATGTAAGAGTGATAATGTCCAATCATGTATTTTGGATTGTGAAGCAGTTGCTTGGGATTCTGAAAACAAAGCTATATTACCTTTTCAAGTATTAAGCACCCGAAAGAAAAAAGTAATTATTTGCACACAATATCGAAACTTGTCATCAAAATTGATGATAGTAGTGGGATTGATCATTCTATGAGCAACGTTTCACAACTTGCTGTTCCCACCCTATCACATATAGCACTGAACAAAACTTGCACATAAGATGATTATGAACACTATGTAGAAGCTCATGGTATTGCACCAGATCTTCACAAAATGATTGTGACATAAAAGAAATCTGGTAAACTGCGGAACATTATGCCTCATTGTCAAATTCAGACTAAATGATATACAGGGTGTCGCAGAAGTCGACATCAATCCGGAATTGGGTAACAGGCTGAATCATAGTGGTCATCAGAATAATATATATCTAAGTTGTGTATTTTTCAAATTATATTGCAATTTCTTATATTTGAGAAAATACACAACCTGTGATGATTCTCAGATGCTTCATATATAGATTTCAAATACCATTCCATTTCTTAATCTTTTTTCAGGGTGTAAAAGAAGAGGAAATAAAAGTTCAAGTTTGTGTATTTATGTTTGACTTACTCTATTTCAATGGTGAATCTCTTATTAAAAAACCCTTTGTGGAGAGAAGGACCATACTGAAAGAAAACTTCAAAGAATCAGAGGGACATTGGTACTTTGCTACATATTTAGACACATCTAAAATGGAAGAAGTACAGGAATTTTTAGAAGAAAGTGTTAAAGGTATTATTTCTCTTCGGTATGAATCATTTGAGAACTTCCGTTTCATTTTCATGTTTAGGTAATTGCGAAGGGCTAATGGTGAAAACTTTGGAGAAGGATGCTACATATGAAATCGCAAAGAGATCACATAATTGGTTAAAGTTGAAGAAAGATTATTTGGAGGGTGTTGGAGATACCCTTGATGTTGTAGTAATAGGAGGATACTTGGGAAAAGGAAAAAGGACTGGGACATACGGAGGTTTTCTTCTGGCATGTTATGATAAGGATAATGAAGAATATCAGAGTATTTGCAAGGTAAGTTTTCTAAAAATATCAAGGTTATTTCGCATTTGTTAATATGTCGAATATTTATTTCTTGGTTTGTTTTAGATTGGAACAGGTTTCACAGACGAAAATCTACAAAAGCATACAGAATTTTTCAAGGATCACGTCATACAAAATCCAAAACCGTATTATCGTTTTGAAGAATCTCTTACACCAGATCATTGGTTTGAACCCGTCCAAGTTTGGGAGATAAAATGTGCTGATCTTTCACTTTCTCCTATTCATAGAGCTGGGATAGGCATTGTAAGTTGAAGTAAATTTGATCCTGATTTGTAGTTTTCTCCTCATTCTCTTTCATAACTACCAAATATTGAACGCTTGATTGGGCCACCAACCTAGGTCTACCTACCCATATTCAGATCTATATTTTACTTATTAATTTAGCCCTTGAGTCAAGTAAAACCTATAAATCTATATTTATTTATTTATTTATTAAATGAAATAAACAGGTAATAATACCCTTTTAAACAATTAAAACAATTAAATACAAATAACAGTATGTATAACCAATGGAAATACAAGAATTTCTACACAAGTAAACTGCGAGATGAAGCATTACATAATAATATAGAGAATTAATTAAATTTAAGCAAAGGCCTGAACAAACAGAAAAAGAAAGAGAAAAGTATTATAAGAATACATATTGTGTTATGCTTCTAGAGTTGGCTCAGCAAGAATTCAATAGTGCTTGCTCATCAATTGTATATTAGTAGAAATTTGAATTTTGATTTATGAATAATTTTTTCTTTCTAGGTGGATCCCCAAAAAGGTATCTCATTGAGATTTCCTCGATTCATAAGAATAAGGGATGATAAAAATGTTGAAGATGCAACCTCGGCGCAACAAGTAGCTGACATGTATTCAAGTCAAGACCAAATAAAGAATCAGCAAGCACTAAAAGTGTCTGAAGAAGATTTCTATTGATGGTGTGAGATTATTTTTTTCAATACATCAAATACATTTTATTTCGTTAGTATTTTTTTCCATTATTGACACCCTAAGGAATTCGGGACACCAAATTGATCAGCCATGAAAATTTATTTCATTTTTATTCTAAACTACACAATTTTTGGTTAAGAAAGTTAATTATTTCTATGAAAAATTTTAAATGATTTTTTTCGTCTTATGGCATCCACTGCTATGATATAGCTTAATGTCTGAACATAGGTCAAAACTTTTTATTGAATTAGAACGGTTACTTTCCTGTCAGTAATCTGTCAGTATCTCTGAAAAAGTGTTACAAATCTGAAAAGGTCACGTCAACTTCTCTGAGCTGTACATTATAAATAATAATTATGGTTTTATTGATCTCAGATGTAGGTTTGGCGAAAAGACATCTTGAACTGGCAAAATTATAGTAATAGGTCAAAATGTACAAGGTTTTTCAGCATTCAGTGAAGCTGTAGAATGATCCTACGACCTTGAAATCAGAAAATGCCGCCCACTGCGCTAATTGACTGTCAATTCGTTGTTGTTGCCAGATTGTGTACAAAGATTATAAGGTTACTCTGTAATCTTTGATTGTGTGCAATCAGTATCTCGACTAGCAATTGGTTTCATATAGTATTTTCTCTAATTATGCTAATTTATTTACCACCTGTCAAATTTTATGAGATAGAAAACAGTTCTGCCAATCGATATTTTTCAATGCAAAATAACTAAACGTTGTTTACGGTAATTTTTAATTAATTTCGATAAAAATCAAGTGAATTAGAGAAAATAATGTATGTGTTTTTTTTTGTACCGAATTAGATCTGAGGGGGTTCAAAAAAGATAGATAGATCCCAATATCGATTTACGATGAATTTATGGACTGGAATATTTAATAGAAAAATTCTCGGACCGACAGAATTGCCGCATTCACGAAACGGCAAAATCAATTTGGATGTTTTGAGGAACAATGCACCCTTACTCTTGGAAGTTATACCACTGGAAGTGCGACGTAATCTGTGGTTTCAACACGAAGGGTGCCTAGCAGTAGCACACTACAGTTGTCATGTTAGGGAATATATTCGAACCATTCATATCCTCACCGGTGTATCGGAAGGGAGTATCGTTAAAATTTGTGGCCTTCCCGGTTCACCAGACCTAAATCCTCTGGACTTTTTTTATTGGGGTTGTCTGTGAAATGAAGTTCATGTAAATCCTATAAGAGATGAAGTGCAACTAAGGAATCGCATTCATATTTCTGTAGCCAAAATAGCGGAAAGAAATTTGAATTCTTTGAAAACATAATTTCTCAATCGATGCAGAGCATGTATTCGTGAATAGGGTAGTAATTTTGAAAATTTGATTGAATAATTATTGTGAATTGATAACAAATACTTTGCTCATCTTATAAATTCATGTATCGAAAAATCCAAATTTCCTAGCACCTGGAAAATTGCTCTAACTATCCCAGTTCCAAAAATTAGCAATTCGAACTCTCTCAATGATTTGAGACCAATTAATAAGTTTATTCAGTACCTTATCAAAATCTTCGAAAAAGTAATTAATAAAAAACATATTCCTTACATCAAAAATAATGACATATTACCTGAAAAATAATCTGGTTTTAGAAGATCTCATAGTTCAGGTACAGCTTCAGCGGATGTTGTAGGGAATATAATATCTTTGATGGACAAGGTTTTTTCGGTGACTCTTGTACTGCTCGACTTCAGCAGAGTTTTTGACACTATTGATCACCAGATACTATTAGCGAAACTAAGATGTTATGGTATTAAAGAGAGTGCGATTGATGTGTTCCGTGACTACCTCACAGAGCGAAAACAGATGGTGAAGTTGGATGATTAGGTTCTCTGATTTGTTTGATATAAGAGCTGGGGGTCCACAGTGCTCAATATTGGGACCTATTTTATTGATACTATATACAGCAGACAATTTCAATACCGTGGAGTACCCCGATTCACAATGCTTTGCCGACGATATACTCAAATTTATTTAGTTTTCAAGCCAGTTGACTACGCAGATGCAATGAGCAAGACGCCAATCTACGCAGAACACTCTGAACTGGTCTGGGGATCATAATTCGGAACCTAATTCTAACAAATGTAAATTCATTGTGTTTTGTCCATTGGGTTCCCTGAATCTGCTCAATGGTTTTTTTAGAATTTCGGTAGGCGACGAGGTGCTTGAAAGAGTCGATGCTAGTGGAAACTTGGGAGTCATAATGGATGATAAATTGGATTTCACTCTGCACGTCAACAAACTGCTCCATCGTTCGTTTTTAGCACTAAAGCTCCTATATGTCAATGGAAAATTTCTGGATCCGAATCTTCCGTGAGCACCCTTGTTAGTGTTTGGTGATTTCAAATTTTAACTACGGAACTTGTCTCGATAGTTTCAATCGCTCTAGAATTCAAAAATTACAGAATAGCGATTCTGTCGCTTTCGGATGCGACTATGTAATGTGCATTGCATTTCGCAGCAGCCGAGATCATCCCCTCCTGCCGAGACTTGCCATTCCAACAGTCAAGTCTCTTATTTGTTATGGAATCGCAATGAGATTTCGATTCTTCCACTGTTCTACTAGACTCGGAGCTCATTCGAATTGAACATTCATTTTTCTTTGTTTCCATAAGGATTTCCTTCATCTGTATATAATACATTCGTCGGTATTCACGGACTGCATTTTATTGATGAGACTAGCTTTCACTATACTCCAAACTGTTCATCTTTTACACCTATGTAATTTTAGTGTTATACATATACTGGCGGAATGTCAATCGCTAGTTCTGTAGTGGCAGAACTGAATTCACCTTCATGTATTCCCGCAATATCGTTTTTTCGAGTTTTTGTTTTTTTCTTGCAATGGCGTTAATGGCATTTTTTGACGAAATCACTTGCCGGCTGGTGGATTCATGTTTTTGTGGAATTTCGCCAGTTTATCGCTTGCATGATATCGAATACAATAATTCCTGAAAAATATGTGCTAATAAATAAAGCAAAAGTTCATTCAATGAACTGGGCCGGCATTGTGCAATTGTGTAATTTTTCACCTTGAATAATTGAGAATTAACATTGTTAGTCTTTAAATGAACTCAATAAGTTTTCGAGTAAGAATGGCATTGTTTTGCATTACCTACAGAAATTTGGTAATGCAGCGACAATGCCAAACATAATATTCAATCTGACAAGAGTAAAGACCTACTTAAATAAATTAATTATATGAAGAAATACTGAGTTTTTATCAAATTCATCTGATTCACTAAAATTTTTTATTTGATTTCGAACAATTTAAAATTAATGATGAAGTGCTAAGCACTACAGATGGACCTATCGAAAAATATCTTCTCTCCTATCATGGTTTATTATTATTGTTTCAACAGGATCGCTGTCCAAGGCACAACGCAAGAATATTCACTCAATATCTCAAGATGACTTTTACTGAATGTGTCATTTCTGCAAATGGAAAGATCAAAAATGTCCTACCACTCCCAGATCTTCAGATATATCTCCCAAATATTTATTTCTTTCGGGATATCTGAAAAATTTCGTGTATGGGCAAGAAATTGAAAGAGCGAGGAATATTAGTGAATAAGGTCCAGAATAATCCAATTCTGTACCGAAATATCATTGTGCCGAATCTGCTCAAAGATATGAGATTATCTGTTTATAATAGATTTGGCTACCCTTTGGCACAACAAAGTGGATTATTGGAACATTTAATTCAAATTCTTAGACCTTCTACTGAAAGGCGGATACATTAGGGGCACAGATCAAAGATCTAGTAAGTCTATTGAGCGTGCTTTCGAATTTTAGGAAGATCCATGTCTTTAATTATTTAAGTGGTTCACAATGAAGTCGGCATTTTTAAAGTTAATAACTTTCGACAGGAGAGCAATAGAATGGTCAAACCTTGTGCAAGATAGTATTCCATATCAGTTAAGTTAAACTCATCACCGAAGATTTCCTACCGATTTCAATCGTACTTCTGTCGATAATCCACTCTTAAATTCATGTATCTGAGATCAATTTTGTTCCCTCTAGATTCCGAAAAAATTGTTATCTAGCTGTTACTTTTTCAGGACCACGCTTTTGTCGAAAATTTGATTTATGTCATAAATTTTTCAAAAGATAAAGCTCATCTCTCAAAAAAATTTTGAGGATATAAGGAATATCATGCGCACTCTAGGGGGTTTCTATCAAAAGTTTTAAGCCACGGCAATACCTCTACATCTTTTCTGACCTGCCAATGATCTCACATATAACAGCTTAGCTCAAGAGGTAAAATTTTCATTCCGATTGAAATTATCTAACATACAACACTGCTAAGTACTTAGGGCTTAGTGCTCGAAAGACTTTTTCTGTCAAAATCGGTGCTTAGTGCTTGCGACTCGGGAGGTCTTTTTTCCCAGTGCTTAGTGCTCGAAACCCTTATATTATATTATATTCAGTGCTCGGCACAGCTCTGGGCTAGTCATCTTGTTCTAGTTCAAAAATGCGAATTTGAATTCACCATGAGACTCTGGGTAATTATGTTTTCCTTCGAATAATGATAATCGTCGAGTGATATCAAGGTGGTCAGGATCCAATCCTTCCTAGTTTAGTGAGAAAGAAAAGTTAATAATATGGTTCAAATTATATAACTAGCGTTTTGACTCTGAGAAGGAAAGTTCATAAATTCATCAGCGCCCGCAGAATTTTTTCTCAGGGGGGCAAAATAAAAATTTTCGAAAAACGATGAGGTGCTGGCGACATCAGTATTCCGTTTCTTTCTATTTTTTTTTTTATATTTATGCATAGGCGCGCAGAATTTGTTTTCCAGTGGAAGAGGGCGAAGAAAAAAGGATAAAGTTTTCCACTTCAACATACTTTCAACGTCAACAACATGAGGATATAGGTATAAGTTTATACGGCAACTGTTCTCGAAACAAATCATATTCCATGATATGAATAGAATGTAAATAAATATCAAGAGAAAAATGAAATATAAATAATTTGGAGAAGGGGAGCGAAATAAATATTATAATTGCTAATAAATAAAGACGAATGAACGAGTAAAAACGAAATAAAAACGAATATACATACAGGGTGAGCCTTAGGGTGAGCCATCCATAACTTTCCACCCCGAATTTTGAGCTTTGGGATGGAATAACGAAAAAAACGCTCGGTCAGGTAAAATTTTATTGAAAGGGGACAAATAAGGCTGTTCAAATGAGTTTGATATCACTACCCCTCTAGCTGCAACTCCTAACAGCTCTCATTTTTGAATAGTTTAAAAGGGGTCGAGCAGCACCTTGTTGGGAAGGCAATTCAATTTCCTGCGTGGGTGCATCGCTTTATTATTATACAGAGTGACTCAGTATTCCATCAATAACTTTCACACGCCGAATTTGGATCTTTGACATGAAAAAACGCTCGAACAGGTCAAAAAATGAATTGGATATCACTACCCCTCTAGCTACTACCGTAACAGCAATTATTTCAATTTAAACGAAAGCGCACGATTTACTTTGTACATAATTATTGTTTTCACGTTTTCAGTTGAATGGCTTTAAGTGGTACTACTTGAAACTCACAATAAATCATCACCCGCAACCTTAAAATGTTCAAACAACCTGTAGGTTAGGTAAGTATTAGGCAATCCAACGACCTGTCAAAATAATTCAATATGGCGCTTGGTTGGCAGTGGTACGTTTGTTTACTTACTAAAATTTCTGATTTTGAAAGTTTTTTCAAAGTAATGGACTATTATTAGTATTTAATCCCGTTTAGTTGTTCTTAAACGAACAGTGAATAGTAAATGGTGAAAGCTGAGTTCAATTCCGAAAGAAAGATGCCTGTATCATGTATTATGGACAATTGTGGGAGCCGGACAAATCGGGACTGTATGCTCAGTTTTATTCCAATACCGACTGTTAAAAAATCTGTGCATTACCCACCCACATATTAAGGGACGTTCAAGAAGACAGACCTTACAATGGCTTACAATAGCTACAAATGACGAATACGAGCAGCTCAACATCACCTCCAAAAAAAATGGGGACTATGAACAGAAACTGGAAACCAATCCCCTAGGACAATATAAACAATAAAATTAAGTGAAAATGTAGTGGCAATTTTGACTATGAATTTATCAAAACAGTTATATTTGTAGACATAGAACCTCACGTTTCGATAACATCCACAACACTTAAGTCCCTTCAATCAACTTTTACTCACATTAGTAAAATTAAGATTAAATTTACATTTTAAAGATGTGGCTTATCGTTTTACTGTGTCTGTCACCACCGCATCAATACATTTTCAAAAAATTATTAATATTTTGTACATGAGATCCAAAGGTTTAGTAATTTGGCCAGATGAGCCAGAATCTCAATGAAATATTTACTGATGTTTCAAGAAAGCATTTCAAGAAAAAACAACTGTAACTATCGACGGTTTGGAGGTTTTCATTGAAAAACCCAAAGATTATTTAACACAGCTGCAATGTTGGACGAGTTATAAACATTTCAATCAAAAATAGAAAAAAAAACAGCATAAATTTTTATACTGTGTATTCAAACGAATAATACTGTCAGACAAGAATTTCCTAAGACAATTATTTCAGAATCACAACTATAAAAATATTACATTAATCCTACCCTTTAAAATGCAGAAAATTAAAAAATTACACAATTTGTAAGCAACAATATCAATATTTACATATACAATGTTGAATGAATGAAAATAGAATGTTTCATTTGGAAAATGAGTTTATCATTCTGTTCTCTTCTTGGATTGTAGTTCTTTCTTATTTTTCAATTCCGCACATTTTCATCCAATTTAGGTGATGTCATTTGAAATCTTGAGTTCAGCGAACAATTGAATCAAGAATCATTTTTCAGTAGAATGCTTTTTTAAAAACTCAGTAGGTAAATTCTTTTTTCCGTTCATTCGTAGTGTTGAAATTGTTTCTGACTTTTTCTCTAAAATATCGTTTCGAAAAGATCTAAACATAATCCAAATGCTAACTTTAGTCCTTGCATCTTCTTCAGGCAATCTTGCATTACAGTAATCAATCCATCATCTACCTACAATAAAATTTCGGTAAAATAAACTAGTTCATTGAGAAAAATAACAATAAAAATTTGTTTACCTTTCACGGCTGGATTTTCTTGCATAAATTTTTTGAAATATGAACTTCGCATGTTTAAAACAGTTAATATTCGATTCAACACGTAACAAGAAATATCAGAATGCTCAACAGATAACAAAAATCAACGTACTCGTTGCAGACTTCAATGAAATATCAGCTCTGTTTGCCAACCAAGCGCCATATTGACGTTTGAAAAGTCACGTGATCTGGATTGCCTAATTTCATTTAATATAATAGTTATATCAAAAAAAGTATTTTGTGCTGTGTAGGAACTTACAACCTGATTACGAAAATATTTATGGTAAAATAAAGAAAAACAACTACAACGACATTTTTTGGACAATTTCAAAAATATAAATCATGATATCCTTCTGAGTGTAAATATCGAAAATTCCGTAAAAAACACTTTTCGGTCAACATAATTTGAGCAGGCTCTTATTAACTTTCGTGTAAACGGGTTATTGAGGATTAAAAATTGTTGTTTTCAAATGCTGTTCATAATAGAGAAGGAAAAGTTTCTATAAACACTCTTTGAGTCTGTGTGATAATAAACTATACCTAATGTTTTTTCATAGAGATAGTATAGAAGGAGACGCTGTTGCATTCAACGATTTCCACATAAAACGGGTACACTGGGCGGGGCAAAGTGTCGTACCAATGTGGCGGTTTCGGCCACAGAACCACAAATTGGACAGGGTCGGAGTAAATAAATTACAGGCTAATTTATGGATGAAGCTGAATAAACATCATGATTTTTAACATTCATAAAATGAAAATGAATTTCAACAGTTTATAAGCTAAAACAATACTTATTTCATTTTGAGAACATTTTTAATGGAGATTGAATTCTTCTGAGTTTTTCTAATGTTAAGGGAATTTTGTCTTTTTTAATTAGCAGAAACAACTAGTGATATTCAATAACATCTTTGGAAGTTGTACTCGTTAACGTTCCTTCAAATATTGAGCTACTTCTTCCATCATGACTCAGTTTGTATAGGTGGAAGATCAACAATTTTTCCTTATATTAATAACAGCTAGATTTTTTATTATAGAATACCTACCCTTCCTTTGGTTTCAAGGATATATACACGAGTAGATATTACTTTCTCGAATGGTAGGTTCTCGTATAATGATAGGCAAAGTACAGATTTTGTATAAGGTGAAAAATTTATTTAAAATATAAATGATGAATATAAAAAATTATATAATATGCATATACATATATATTAAAATATGTACACCTAGTTAAAAAAAATTATATTTCCAATTTATATGATGACAGGAAACTTTTACATCAAATCTTATAAATATTTGAATGTTCCAAACATTCTCTCATATTCAATAACTGAGTTTTCCTTTCACAAACAAAAATTTTACCCAATTAACAGTTTTACTGTCCCTTAAACAGTACAATTTTGTTATTTTGGTGCCTAATACTAGTTGATTTGTCAACTTTATACTTGAAGAGAGAAATCATTCTTATATTGTAATATTTCTGTATTATGCTTCTGATCAATAATAATCGATGATTATCCAAAAAACTGATCAAAATTGTGATCAATTAAAAATGAGAAGATGTTTGATGAAACAAATTCATTAAATATCTTATTATTAATAGTTGCAATTGAAACACAGTTTTGACCAGCTTTAATGATTTCTCGCTCCATGATTTTTTCGGTCTTTAAGCAAATTTTGATGACATCCTCTGAAGGGTATTGAAGACCCTTTTTATTCTTCAAATCTCTAAATGAATATAAAAAGGAATTCCTAGTATCAGACATCAAATCTACTTAAACCGACCCTGTACATTGTTGATATTAACCTATGAAATGTAATTCCTGATGATTTCTTCTTATCCACGCCATCCCGGGTACAGCAACTTCGCACAGCACAAGAAACCATTTTGTTCAATTAGTTCTACAAAGATTGTCCTTCAAATATAAATAATTTTCACAAAACTCACAACCGAACACGAAACATCAGGGTTAACGACCGCTTGACAAATGTGTCGTACCAATGTGGCGGACCTGGTCCCGTTTTAGTTACGAAATCGCTCCTCCTCTTATACTATCTCTATGTGTTTTTTAAATCTATTTGACAGCTGACAATAGTGGAATATCAAGTTCCCTAATATGAATCTAAATCAAAACCTTCTTTGATTTTGTTGATCGAAGAATGTTTTCTCGGAATTTTTGATATTAACACTCAGAAGTATATCATGATATATATTTTTGAAATTTTTTGAAAAAATCTATTGAAAAACATCATAGCGCATTATGGTTTCTATTTGAAAAAAAATTATTTTCCTAATTTCTCTAGAATTTGAATTGGCACTGAAATTTCGATAGCACCAGTAAAAAGTCCTAAAAAAACTGCCTTGAAGAGGTTTTTATTTCGTTTCGTAGTTTCAATACTGCGAAAGTTATAGCCAATTATAATAATTGGTCAAATTCCAAAATCACCCTGTAGCGGGAAAACTAGACTCCGTAAAGACTTGCGGTTTTCAGCAATTCATGTTTCTCGAAAAAAGAGAACATGACATTACTCTCGCTTAATTTAAGAGATGTAGTACTAAAACATCGAAATTTGACCACCGTTGAAAAGTGTTCTGGGCTCGATTCTCTTGAATACACCAGTAGTGAAAACCGTTTCACGATATCTTAACTTTTTGCAAGATACAACAAAGTTCTGATATATTATCGATGTCGAAGATGTGCCAAAATTTTTTCTCATTTTCCTGAATGTCTAAAAACGATCAAAACCTTTTCAATTTCGTAAATGTCGAAAAACGATTAAAACTTTTTCCGGGCTGTAATCGATAAGTTCTGTTGATTGTATTCATTTTTCGTCATCATTTTCTCATGAAGTAGGTTCATAGTTTTTTTTATTTAGCTCCACAGATTCATTTGAGCGCGCTGTGTAGAAATATATCTTGTTCTGCTCCTTCTCTTGCAGTGTGTTTTTAAATGCCATATGTTTGTCGAATATTAGATATTTTTTAGCAGTCTTTGACTTTTCATTCTACTATTACTTCATTGAACTCAATTTCTTGAACCTATGGTTCTACTTCCAATAGGCTGCTTATAGCAGTATCCCCAATATTTCCGAAAAACCGAGAGATCGTCAATTTCAGGTCCACTATGGGTTTACAAGTTAGATTTCGAGATCTTTAAGCAAACTTTCTGACGTCACGAATCGGAACGAACACCCTGTGTTGAAAGCATTTCATCATTATTGAATCATTGAAAATCTTAGAATATTTTCCTTAACGATTTCGTGGCAACTTTGACTAGAAAAAAGCGAGGAAAAAAGGCGAACTGTAGCGAACTACGCACCAAGGTTCGTGGTTCGACATACAACGCACTGTGTAACCGCTCCTTTACAAAAACAACATTACTACTCATAGGTGCCTTTGTGTAATTGGAAGTATAGATATACATAACGAATCCAAAAAATTTACTTTTTTTTAAAGGTAAACAATCTGTGCCAGTCAGCTCAACAAACTTCCCGAGTATCATCTAATCCACAAACTAAATGCAGGTAGCTCGGGATTTAAGCCGTGGAGGCTAAAATTTTCTGGTTTCTCGTCATATTCCAGTAGCCTAGTTTCGGAACTTCAAAAGGAACTTGACAAACCTTTGGAGTTTCAGAAAGATCCCAGGTTTATTGGCATATACCTCTTGCTTAAAAAACTTTTTTACACTACCAACAGTTCAGATTTCATCGCCGAATTGAGAGACGAACATACTTTGCTTTTGATGACCCTGTAGGCTTAACGTCGAGACGGGTGAATTTTCTGAAAAAAAAAATTTCTCTGAAAAATTAAATCGACAAGCCTTGCGTGGTGACGATGGAATAATTTCGTGTTATTTTCAAAAACAGAAACTGTGGAATGTTGCAATCCTATCAACATATTATGTCCCTTTCTTTCCGAGTGTCTGAAAAACATTTCATGGGTAATGTTTTCTTCAGAATACTGATTAATCTAATTTGAAATTTTCCGGATACTGAGTCAAACCGACGATAGAATAATTTTTATGAGAATGATAAATGATACTGTGCGATAATTTGGACAAACTGAATCATCAAAGAACCGATGTGAAGTATGATGTATGTTTCATGAAGATGCGAGATGCGAAAGAGGCCAAATCATCTACAGGACGTTTGCTTTGCGGGCAAACTGAAGTTAGTTATTGCATATTATAGGCACATTCGGTGGGGATCCCAATGCTGCTACTTTCTCTTCGATGTCTGCGAACAACCACAAGAATAATCATTCAGTGTAGCTTGTGGAAGATAAAGTGATGTGATGGTCAATGAATTCCAATAAGCGATAAACAAACCATGCGTTGAACGTAAAAAAGGGGTCATTTAAGGTTTCGGATTCTCTGGAGCATTTTGGTGTAGGTGGATTATTTTTGTTCGTATTACAATTTGACAAGTGAGCAGCTGATCGGAATACGAGATAAACCTGCATAATGCCGTCTCCTTTTAATTGTTTCTTCTCTTTAATTTGGATATGTGTCATTGTTGCGAAAAGCGGACTTACCGGTAAGTATCTCAACTTTCCATTCCTGATATGTTCGGTATTGCATTATTTCAATTTGTTGATTGCACGTATGTAATTGCTGGATGTATATTGGGAGAAGATTCACCTTCGCTCCGGACGAAATTGATTTGTTGCCCTACATTCTTGGCGATCGTGGGAAGCTACTGAGAGTATGAGATCATACAGGTTAACATTATTGTCGGGTATACATATTCGTTGTACCCAAATCAAGTATTTTTCTCTTGAAATTTTGCTGAATAATTCTTAATATTTGAATAGTATAGTATTTTTTTACGAGGCTATAAAGAATATTTATATTTATACAAGCAGTTACCAGAAACTTATTCATGCGGGTGTTTGTTTTGAATGTTATGTTGTGTATGTGTGTTCTAAAATGAGTTGCTGATAAAATGCAAAACAAAATATTGAGTTCCTCTTCGGTGACTATCGCACAACAGATTCGGGCCCTTTATGACTTTTTTATATATTGTAAATTGTTGGGTATAACAATTTATTAAAGAAAGGTTTTTCACAATTATAAATATTTGCATCATTTTCAAAGAAACGAATTTCGAAACCGACAGCTGCTATTATTTTCTTCGCAATTCTCATTGAATTATGCGACAGTAATTTCAAATGAAAATCGTAGGTATATCATATGAGCGTATAAAGCACTAAAAATGAAATATTCAGAGTCCTTTATGATATAACAAATACGCTGAACAGTAGCAATTGACTGAAATTCGGGCATGAGCTTTTAAAGTTTTGTTAGAAGTTCATGAACTCTTGTGAGATGACGCGAAACACCGACACAGTTCATTGTGGTTGACTTTATCAAAAAGTACAGAATTTGTGACCATACAGAGGTGAGGAAGTGATGCTCAAGTTGAAAAAGAGGATACTGAATTGAATTGATTTATTATGCTTGAAATTCAGCATCAATAATGTTTCTCTTCACATATGAAATTATCTTTTAGAGTCCATTCATTACTAACAAAATTGTTGAGGAAAAACTCTGACTTGAATAGCGCAGTATTTTTTCATCGTAGTCGTTTCTTAGCGAAAAAAATTATTGTTACCTTACCCTTTATAGTGTGATCTTCTGGAGAGGCATCGCAAAAGATGCAGTAACCGAAAAACAAATATCTCTACAAAAACGTAGAGCTGTTATAAAAATTATTTTGACACTTTATTAAGATTTTGTCATTATTAAATTGATATTTACGTACCGAGTTAGGGACCATGATTAATTAATAGAATTGAGTTCAAAACAAACTTTGAACTAATTCTCCTTCAACAGTAATAATATTCACGTGATATTGTTTCTAATGTACCTTATATATTCCAATTATTCTGGCTAGTGAGAATATGGAAACGAACAGCACTTTGATAGTATATCTATTCCATATAATATATCGAATATATTAGATATTCAATTAAGAATAATTTAAATTGATACATTTAGGTTCATTTGTTGTCATTTTATTCTGGTTGCTTTTTTGTTTTGATAGATACTTTATTTTGTTGAGCCACATATACAAATGTATAATTTAAGATTTAATTTTTGTGAACCTCTGTAATTGGGATTTCCTGTAGAGGTTCCTGTTCAAATAAATAAATAAATAAATAAATAAATAAATAAAATAAATAAAAGAAATGACTTAAAAAATTTTATAACTACATATGCATATAATGAAATTTGATACGTGTTATTTCGCTGCCGTTTTCGTCTACTTACCAATTTACATCCCAACGTTTGCAAGAATAATAAATACACATTGCATCGTGTGGGATAGTTCGTTTAATTCTGCAGCTGAATCTTGCATAAAAATTTGTCCATTATGAAATAATCAGAATTTCTCTTACCCACATAATATGATTGTTTGATGAAATTGAATAATTTATGTTCACCACTATAATAAAACCATAATGTTCTTCGGTATAGGAAGAAGAAAGATGTTGAATATATTCTAAAAGTTCGATTATGATTTGATAGGAATAGAGCCGAATAGACGAAGCATAAAATTTTTATAAGACATCCCAAGTGCAGGGCAGTACGATACAATTGACCCGTGACTACCTAATGAACATTTTAATTTTATTCGTATCGTCCTTATTTTCAATGAAAAAATAGATTATTTTTATGAAATAAAATGTTGTATTCTCGTGATTGCTTCCGATCTGTATATTACAAATCAGACTGTTATTATTTTCTTCATTCATTATTTCAATTCACAATTAAAAACCTGATTGGCATCCTAACGAACTGTATATTATTGTATTTACCATGCCTCCTGAATTTCTGTGAAACCCCTCAGAAGCTACTTAAATTCTGTTCTTATCTTTTTCATCTTCCATGCGACAAAATAATATTTCATTATTTTTGTATCATAATTTTGAATTACCGAAATGAATTTTTTGTGATTATTTTATCGCAGATTTTTTCCATTAATTATACTCGTACCAGTTGAAATCTACATCAGCACATCTAAGTATTGTCATAATATACACACATGGAAATGTTCTTAGCATATTGAAAGCATAGTCCTCTTTCACTCCATGGAATTTTTTGCAGGGGCCCTTAATCAGGGCTCCCATGTAAGTTTCTCCAAGTAATGGAAACGCCCCATTCTTTTTGCGACTGAGAAGCCAAGATTTCTTAAGGAAAAGAACAAATGGAAAAACACAAACTTTGGCGTTTCCATTACTCGGAGAAACCGACCGCTGCTGAAATCTCATGGACTAAAAGAGGATGTACCATAGAGATAGTTTACTATCTCTATAGGATGTACCGTTATAATAATAATAATAATAATAAGTTTATTCACCTATATATAACATGTACAATTTTAGTGCCATTTGATATTACACACATATAAAACGAAAAGTATATTAGCCCTTTTTTCCCCTCAATGAGGCAAATAAACTGAATAACCCATAATAACCCTTCGGTTGTGCATGGGTTGGTTGTCTGTTTATTTCCCGAGTTCCCTATAATGCTCACAGTATGTATTATCCTTATGGCTGAGTGAAAAGTGATAACAATAATAAAATTAACATATCAAACACAAATGAGTGGATTCTCATGTAAAGACACTCTATGGTCAAGTCCAAAATCATCCCCTCACACAACTGGGGGGTTTATAATCGCATGTACTGTACCTCGGTCCAAAGATCTTATGTATGATTTAATTCTACTTCGCATCAGTCTCACAGAGTTTACTTCAAAGGTATACTTCTTGTATACTTCCGGTATCGTATTGAATATTCGTCTGGCCTGATACCTCAAGGAACGCTGGCCCAACGCCTTTTTCATTCTATCTACTTGAATAAACAGTTCAGCTTTATTCCTAGTTTCATATTGATGGTCGACCTTCTTCATTAAATGTTTATTCTTATATCAATACATTAATGTGTTGCACATATAGAGCTGCCGGATGTCCAGTAGGCCCGATTCCTTGAACAGAGCTTTGGATGGATAGGTGTTCTCCTTTTGATACGTCCTTTTTTATACGTTGATTGAAGTATTCTTGAAGAATATTTCAATCAACGGATGTACGCAGTTCTTTTTAGCATGTGACTGGAGATGTGGAACTTCTCTTTCGACGCTACTAGATGTCGCCCCTTGTATTTTTTCACTCAGTAGTCTTCAACTATTTGCTTCAAAAGTAGAGGTTCATTATGAAGAATTTATATCTGAGGGAGATGGGTTACTGATAACTGCGAATAAGGCTGGAACCGGTATAATTGCTATCTGAGTGTCAAAATCTGTTTTCATTTCTAGAGCCTCATGATAAAAAATCTATGAATTGAAAATGGCACTTATTTCAATGATTTCTATTTTGAAGTTATCTATGTTTCTAAAATCGTGGGTACCTCATTAATAAAAAGGTGTAGCAATGAATTCTCATTCGACATTATGGAGCTGAAGACTTACTTCTTACTTAAACTAAAGTGGAATTGAATAGATATTCAGTTTGATAATATTTTCCAAATCGCGCTGCATATAATTTTTGGGAAAAATTTAACAATTTTTTAAAGACCTCGTATAACTTGATAAATAAGGTTCAATTACTTTGAAAATCATGTCCATGTGCATATTTGCGGAGACCCCGTTTCTAAGTTCAGGTTATAATTTTGATATGCTCAACAAAACGAATTCATACGAAAACGATCTTGATGGCGGAACTTTATATAGTAAATGGGAAAGAGGCTCCCCCATATCATCATAATAATTATTGAAATTTGATGAGATATCAAAGGGCGATATGTTTTGCGGTGTTGAAATAGCAATCCTCTACGAGGAGACGCTATAATCCCATGAATTTAAATACGATACAGGGGTCAAGTGACACCATATTGCAAAGGTCAAAATCATATGATGGAAGTAAACAAAATAAGAAAAATGTGCCCACAATCTTGACCCACAAGATGTTTATACGTTGAATATTACTTCGTTGGATCAAACTCTTATATTTTTTATAGAATCGATTTTGAATAGCCCTTTCTGGTGTTGACGTATAGTTTTGAGAATATACATTTACTATTCTTATTAGAAAAATATTAAATTTTCGTATGAATTAAGACCATTGTGATTCAGTAAAATATTAGGAACTACATACTTGAGATTGAAACGGCTTCAGGTTTTCAATGAGTTGAACTAAGTTATAATATCTTGATGAAATAAAGTAATATCCTTGTAGGTACTACAGAATTAACACACCTGTTTTGTTGGCTATGTAAGGAAATATTTTTATAATTCTTTCGATTCCTCAATTTTCCATAACTGGACAATGTTAGAATTCTTATAACATTGTGACTAGGTAGTATTCATCATTGATAATATTCCTGGTAGGTACTTCAGGTAGGAAACTTCCGAATGTTATACAAGTCACTTTATATGAAATAACGGTGCTGAAAAAGAACTTAAAATCATGGTGATTGCATTGAAGAGGAAAATTTAACACAATATAGGTAATTACAAGAGATCTCTTATTTTCAGATAAATTACCGTTAAGATCGTGAGGGTGAACGCATGTGTTTTGAATGTGTCTGTGATGGGCGATTCAAGAGAAATAATTTCGAAAATCGACTCAAAGTTGGGAAAAGCACACCCAAAGTAACTTACACTACGAAATCGATAGCAAATTCGAATCTTCAAAGGAAGTTTAATCGAATTTGTGACGATTCTGAAAAACTACCTTGTGTCAACTTGACTTTTCCAATATTACAAAAAAACAATGTAGATGAATCCCAACAACTACAATCGCTGGTAAACATGGGAGATAATAACACCAATAAAAAATCAAACATAGGAAGGAAACGACAAAGAAGGAATTACAATGTTGTTATTGCTACAAGTAAATTCAAGATTAAAATAAAAGAAACCTATGTACTGGTACTTTTTTCATGAACAGTGTACTAGATTAGATAAGGATGATCTTAGACAATTAAAGGATGGTAACTAGAATTTCTTCTGTACTAGAAGTCAAGAATGTGAAACAGGAGAGGGAAACATCGGCAGGAACGGACTCAGAATCCGACGATGATGAAAGATCAGGCGAGGACAATGAAGGAAAAATCTTCCCCGATAAGAAAAATGTAAAGAAAAAGAAGAAATACGAACGCGACGCTGAAGGATCTTGGATTTAATCAGGCGCACTAGGTAATCAACCACTGGAGGTCACAGAAATCACTTGGGTGGTTGAAGAGTAGAAAAAACAAAATATTGAATTCAAAAACCAAAGAAAACCAATAAAAACTGAAAAAAGTGATGAGAAACAAGAACAATGTTATTATTTGTTGATTGTCATGTTTCCATTACAACAGTAAGGACACATGACAATAAAGAACCCTTCATTATTATTATTATTATTATTATCAATCCAGTATCTTTGTCGCCTGAACGTATGGGGTAGTTCTGATTTTTTGCAGACTCGTTCATAATGTTGGACTTTTGAATAATCCAAGTTTGTGACCTTGAGCGTTGAACGCAACTTTGTCAAAAATCGAAAAAAACGTAAAAAATCGTTTTTTTTCAAATTTTGGCAATTAACATCTTAAAGGGCTAGCTTTTGAAAAAACTTCTTCTAGACGTTTTCAAAGTGGACTAAATATCCTACAATATTATACCAGAACTGTCTCTGTAGACACAATAGTTTTTCTATAAACAGTCTTTCAAAGTTTACAATGTTTTTTGGAATTTCGGGCCTCACGTGAGTGATAATAAACCTGATGTTGCAGTAGGAAACGACAATCTGTCCGATATCGAAATGAAGGAAGACTGTATACATGGGCGCCCGCAGGATTTTTTCTCAGGGGGGCAAAATAAAAATTTCAAATTTTCGAAAAAAGATAAGGCTCAGGCGAGATCAGTGCTTCGTTCATTTCTATTTTTTTTTTTTATATTTATGCAGAGGCGCCCGCAGAATTTGTAAAATTGATGAATTTTTATACTTCAACATTTTCTAACGTCAACAACATGTATAAAATAAAACGGCAACTGTCTTCGAGACAAATAACATTCCAGGAAAACATATTAACAGGGAAATAATAGTATATTCTAAAACAAGTTGCAGAATGACCTCCTATTCCAACACGAATGAGAAATGCATGAATGTTGGATTTGCCTTCTGCAACGAGTATTAGACCATATTTTCTCTATTTCAGTCAAGTTTTGTGAAATACTCTTTAAATTCGAATAAATATTCAAATTAGTGACTTTTGTATTGCATCTTGGCAGTTGGTGTGACTTACGAAGTTTGACAGATTACGGGATTTTGAATGGATTCGATTTGAAAATTGAGAGGATCGGAGGTCAGTACAATCACAAAATGAAAAATATAACTGAAAACAATGCTGTGATGAGTTTCATCAAAGCACTACTTTCAGTAGTGTAATTAACTCAAAACGATACTGAAATAGGAAAAATATAAATAATAAGGAGAAAGGAATAAAATAAATATTATAACTGCCAATGAATGAAGACGAGCAATAACGAAATAAAAACAAATATACATACATATACGCTCTATAAAACGATATTCATAAAAATCATATAGGAATAATAATGGACCATTAAAAGAATCAAGCACCAACTTTTGAAACAAGAAACTGAAATATTATCCGAAATAATACAGAATTGCTCCAGAAAATGGAATCAATAAATATATTACCAAAATTAACAAATTATAAAATAAAATAGACACACATATAAATAATCTTAATTCTGATAACAAAATACTGAATCTGGTTCGCTATATTTCGTTTCTCTGTCCACATTCGAGTATCAGGCAATTTTTTTTTTTTTTGGGGGAGTTGGTTTCCTCTTGAAAAATTTTCCCAATAACCATATTTTCCAAAAGTGAATTTATCAAAAAATATAAACATAGGTCAAAGTGACTCTCAACAAAAAAAGGCAGTCGTTCGGGAGTGCCGATAAAAGTGAATTCTAAGTAACATGTAAATTGTTTCGTCGAACTATTCTATTATTATTTTTGGTTTACAAAGAACTTTTTATAATCAGGGATCAAGGTTGTTGAAATTGGTCATTAATAATTCTATATAAATTAAAAATTATTCGGAAATAATAATCTAATAGCTCGACGCTCCACTATACAATTCACTTAGTTTTCATTTCTATCAGCAGTTCCCGAAGACTACCTCGTTTTTGTTCTCTTACACTTCTGATTAATAAAACAATCTAATAGTTGAAACGTCATGCACATTGATGAGTTCATTTTATGGCCCCAATATTTCGAATTAGGAGAAAGAAATTTTATACTGTACTGACGTTTATTATCTATTAGAAAATTTTTATTAAAAGCAAAAAGACTATAACTTCGCATCAAAAATACCACCTAATAAAAACAACCGTCCATAATAAAAACGATCATCGGGTACCGATTGAGAAGAATGTCGATACGCATGGGTATTTTTATGAATTTATAACTTCTTAGGGGCGCGTTGAGCGCTTTCGGGGTAAACAAAAATGATGGAACTCATCGTCAACGAAAACTTTCCATGATTTTTGTGCATCCAAAAGGTCTCTCGCGCCTCAGGAAGTTATCAATTCATTCAATTCTGCCGATTACATAGTAAGTTCTTTGGACACCGGAAAATTGTTGTGAATTCAACACTTTTTTCTCGCTCCTAGGATTAGATAAATTATATTGAGAGTGTCTTGCGAAAAACGAAAGGGAAGATAAAATTCTCGCCCCCCTCCCTGAAGGCATCCATGACTGTATATAGAAAATTATTGTGTCTACTGCTATCATTATTGTAGAAAATTTAGTCTACTTTGAAAACGAATAGTTAAAACTGTCGGTTGAAACTAAACGAGAGTGGGTATTTTAGTCTCAGTTCAACTCGATTTTTTCAACTGTACAGTTTAAGTGAGAAATATGAATAGTTGAAACTGACCGTTAAATCTGTACGTGAATGGCCGGCCTAATACAGAAACCTGGCTGTATGAAGATTGTAAATGTATTAAATTTGAGGGTTATACAGGATACTTTAGCTCTAGGAAAACTAAGGGTTGAGGAACAGACGTATTCATAAAGAATGATATTGAACATGACGCTATACATATAAAGTACTCAAGAAAATTTTGTAAATATAGTTGGCCTAGAAATATATCCATATAAATTGAATCTATAAGCTGTATAAAGGTCCCAAAAAAATAAGAGTGAATGTTTTTTCCCATACTTGAATAACCTCTACTGAGTAAAAAAAAACATCATCATAGGGGATTTGAACTTGGACATCAAGGCATATTAACATTAAAACTAATTATAAAGAAATCGTAACATCTTATACTTACAAATTTTGAATACACTACACCTGAGTACGAAACAGTTCAAAGACGAATATTGATCGTATATAATGGGTACCCGAAAAATCAACAGCAACTGTACACCCCCATATCTGATCATAAAAAATTGTTCTAAATCGGGCAAACAAAACATACCATACGAAATCAATTACCACAAAAATATTGGACAAATCGAAATTATATAATATTGTAGAAAAAAAATTGAAAACTCTAGAATTGGATGCTGAATTCAATGCACAAACTTTAATTAATAAAGTGGAATCAGTATTTAATTAATATAATAATCCAAGCAAAAATAGGGCATTTATTTGTGTCTTGGTGATTTCGGAATTCGGCCAATTATTATGATTGGCTATGACTTTCTCAGTAATGCAACTATGCTCTCGAAATAAAAATATCTTTAGTGCAGAATTTTTCACTGGTGCTATCGAAATTTTCGTACCGCTTCGAATTTCACAGCAATTAAAACACAATTTTTTTTCCAAAAAAATCACATGATTTTTTGTCAAAAGACTTTTCTCAAACAATTTCAAAATTAAATATCATGATATACTTTCGATTTCACTATACATTGCAACCTACAATATAAGTACCCTCAATATATCGATTAACGATTTTTTTCCTAATTCTTCACTTGTAAATGTAAAATATACCTTCACATTACAAACATTTTTTACGAACAACCACTTTATAACGAATCAAAGAAAAGTGTAAATACCTCTTATTATCGAATTTTGTCAACTCAAAACCTCAATCCCATAAAATGTGATTCAGTCGCAGCAAGCTTCGACACGTCTTTTTCGTAAAACATTCAAAGTTGTTTGATGGCAAGTGAGGTAAAATGCACGTCTAGTTGCAATGGCGGAGAAGCGTGAAAAGTGTTCTTTATCAGTCGTATAGAAAGGCGAAATATCATTAATTATGTTGACAATATTTCTAAGATAAAGAAAAATTTTATAAAAATGTGTTCTCGTTTATAAGTAGAAGTTGGTCGCTAAAACAAGATGAGTAATGTTGATATGAATAAAACTACAGTGGAACCTCGATATAACAAATTTTTGACCAATCTCACCTCAATATAACGAACCTCAGTTTAACAAATTACTTGATATAACGAATTTTTATTGTTTCCTTCCGATTTCTTATATCGAGGTTCCACTGTTTATCGAAAAATTCAAAAAACTATACTTTTAGGTCAACAATATTCAGGCAGGCTCTTATAAACTTCCGTGGAAAATGTGATTTGATATCATTAAAAAATCTCCGTTTTTATACTGTTCATTTCATTATCAAGTGGAGGAATCATAAAAGAAACAAAAAGTTTCGAGAAACACTCATGGAGTCTGTATAATAATATTATATCAATCAACTTCACAAGCTTACAAGTTCAATGGCCTCCTCAGTTAAAAAGACATAAATCAAAACCTGCTTCGATTTCGTTGATCGAAATATGTTTTTTCGATATATAAACATAAACTCGAAAGAATGGCATGATAAGTCCTAAAGATGTTTTTATTTCGAGAGCGTAGTCACAATTCTGCGGAAGTTGTAGCGGTTTGAAATTATTGGCGAAATTGCTGAATAATCGAAATCGGACCACTCTGTATATCTAACTTGATATATCAATTTTGATGCTACGTTTAATATAGTGAGTCTGAGTTATTCGAGATTCAATAAGTTCAATAGCTGATGATACCTGAAAATTTGTACGCTATGTATGTTTGAGAGTATTACATCAAAATTCATTCACAACAATACAACATTTGTATTCATCATTTACTTTCTATAGGAAATAATATCGGAGACAAGGGGAGGGTAATTGATAGTGAAAAAAGCCGTACCTGAGGACGCATAATACTATTCATTATGGGTAAGGAAACTAACTGATTCCCTCGCTGATTCCTCAATCAGGCTTGAATTGAATAGAACAATGTATCAACTAATTAACAACCTTTCAAATGAATTTCAAATCTGTATAAAATTAATTGCTTGAATGTAAATGTACAACATTAAGCCACGAAGATAATTTATGCTCCTCTTTTCACACTACATAATTTCAATTCCAGAATTAAAGATTAATTTTTCTTTTCGATATTTATGGGAAGAAAAGTAGTTCACATAATTTATATAAATCTACCTATTGATTTATCATTTCGCAGGAATTTTTTCTGAGGATCTCGAATGATTGGGTTTATTATCAAATTTGATTTCGTCTGGCGGGGCAGAAATAACATAAGGCTTAAGTTTCGAAATTCTATTAGGGTATGTCACTTGTATTTTCAAACAATTCGGCCGTATTCGTTCATTTATTGTCGACGTTTTTCCAGTTCGAGAGTCTGCAATATTCAGTTGTTCTCGGTCCTCGCTGAATTGAACTAGCGAATTGACGAAACGTCGAAAGTAAATAAACGACGACCGAAATACTTGAAAAAACAAGTGACATCAAACGATGGCAGCGAAAGCTATAGGCAATTCTATGTATGTTCGTTCAAGTTCTGAATGGACGAATTAAGTCATTGGGCGGAAACCTCGGCGGAATCGAATTCGACCGACTTTTTTTTCATTTTTAACTTTGGTAAAGCTTTATCAATTCTGATGAAATTTTCAGTAGGTATATTGTTATATATTGTTATATATATTGAAAGTACACAATCATATTGTTATATGATTGAGTACTTTCAATAATTCTTACTCTATTTGGAAAATACAGGGTGAGAATATAAGGATATTGTTCTTCTTTGAAAATTTTGTGTAGGAAAACTGGAGGTTTGCCAAAAAAATGAAGCGGCTCTTTAATGTCACATTATTTTATTAAAATCTTAGAAGAAGAGCGTATTTAAACAGATAGAATGTACCTACAGGGTGTTTTTTTCAATTGGCAAAATTAATCTCAAATTAAAACAAACGAGTTTGATGAGCAAAAAGGTAAAAATAACTGGTAATAATGGAAATGGGTCTCGACCGTTGATCAAATTGCAGGTCGACTGTGATATTCATGAGTTAGATTGATTCTAATGGGATTCGATGATATAATAGTTGAATTTGTCGATATTTTTCGAAAATGTTGCTATCAAGTTGAAGAGATTTTCTGAGTAACGTATCATTCAGATAATAATCGATATAGGTGGCTGCTCAAATCATATAGTACGTTTCCTTTACCATACTTCATATAGGGCTATTAAAAATAATTTTTTGAAATTTTTCTCTCAAAACCGTCATGAGTTTGCTTTTTCAAATAGTACCCGAAATCAATTTCTTAATATCATGAATCTACGGGTAGAAATGAAGATAACATTCTTATGAACAATATATAGGGTGTTTCATTGGTAAATGAACATACGATAACCTGAGCTAGATCTACCCTAGGCGAGTACAAAACGATATATGATAGGGGTCGGTTTCACGAAACTTTGTTTATACCGTTAAATTAATTGGAGCCATCGCGATTCGTTGAAATTTCAAAACGAGTGATTCGATTGGTTCGAATTTACGTAAGGTTTTTTAATCGCACAATTAAAGTTTTGTGAAACCGACCCATAGGTCTAATCAATTTCGTAATCGAGATATAGGCTGGTCTATGTATTCACCGAAAATTTCAATATCTCATAACTTTTGAACCAACCGGTATATTCAGTTGATACTTGGAACGTATGATGAACTGCTACAGGTCGATCGATTTATATTTAAATTATCAAAAAATTCCATTTCCGTATTTGAAAAATTTGGGACTTATTCCAGGCTGAGATTCAACACCCTGTATATTGAAAATTTAGAATTTGTTTGAGATATTTGAAAAGAGAAGAAAATTTTCTATGAAGTTTGAAACATTTCATTGCTCCGCACGTGATTTTGCTCAAAAAAAGCTTCAGGGAAAGATACAATTGAATGTTGGAAATCCAATAATTCCGTGAAAAACTTGTTCATTGCAATAAAGCTGGAAAAAAATTTTATCTCGAACTGAAAAAATATTTGCATTTTTAAATATTCTATCGGTTAAAAAAAAGGTTTGATCGAGAAAAATTTAATTTTATGTATTGTTTCTCACAAGAGTTGTTTTGAATAGACTACGACGATTTCTACAGAATAAATTTTGACTGTTATCTTCAATATGAGGAATTGGCATGAATGGGCTACAGAAAATCCGCATAAGGTCAGGCATACGATATCCAAATACAAATTTTCACCAAACGTGCGGTGGGGCGTTTTTAAAAATCAATTTATTAGACCGCACATCCTACCAAGACGGCTTATGGGTGATTTTCACTTAGATTTCCTTCAAAATCCTCTTCCTGTATTACTCGAAGTTACACACATTGCAGGATTGCATTTTCAGTATGATAGAGCTCCACCCCATTTCAGAGTAATGTTGAGTTATTTTTGAGATCATTACTTTCTGAATCTGTGGATAGGCAGAGGTGGATTGCATTCCTGGTCCGCTAGATCACCAGATTTCAATCCTGTTGATGATTTTTATTTGGAGTTATTTGAGATTTTTAGGATATTCGCCTGAAAAAAGAAGTGAAGTGATATCGAAGTCGCCTGTAATAAAATACGTAAAAATCCAGGCATGATCAAACAAGTATCAGACATATTTTGAAGCGAAAAAGTATGTGTATTCAGAAAAACGGGTTACTTTCGAAAGCATTCTGTAAATCACGTTGAGTGTTCATCGTTGTTGAGTTCAAATAATTTTACTTCAATCAATACTGTTCTTCCGAAAATACATTGAAATGATTCCTCAGAATATTATGAAATAATAATAATGGGCAAACGGTAGCTCTAGCTCAGGTTACCGTATGTTCATTTACCAATGAAACACCCTGTATATGTCAAATAGTTTCTAAGCTTTCGGAAAAAAATCCATATGATGTCGTTAATCGGGTATTACCTGAAATTCTCTTCAGTTCGATGATCTGACATGCAAAAAATTTCCACAAAACTTAATGGATTTGAAAATATAAATATTATGATAACATTTTTCGAACAGTCATAAATTTATTCGGGCAACACGAAATAAATCAATTTGAACTATGAATATCATATGATGCCTCATTTCCAGTATAACCAGTAGTCGCACAAAAATGTGAATATGTGAGCCTGAAAGAGCACGTGTCATGAACATCTCATGCAAATTTTCAGAACCATTCTTATTTATTCTTGATTCAGAGAAAATGATTCGAATTACAATATTCAAAATAGTATATTGCATTGGAGTATATACACTGCCCAAAAAAATTAACGCACATTCTGAAATTCTCAATTTTAATGAAAGTTAACTCTACATTGACTTTATAACTTATTTTTTATGTTCTCTCTGGAAGGTTTTGAACGAAACAAGACACATTAAATGGAAGAAAAATTCAGGATTTCACCGAATCTTATGTGAAAGAAGAGAAATGACCAATTTTCAAAATAATGAAATGCTGATAAGTGATTTAATACTTGGCATTTCCACCCCTTGCGTTAATTACAGCTCGGCAACGACGGTTCATACTCAAAATGAGTGATCTTAAAATGTTCTGATCTAATCCTTCCCAGATTTCTCCGAGTTGGATTCCTAAGTCATTAAGAGTAGCTGGATGATTTTCTGAACTTCTCAGCCTTTCATTGAGGTTATCGCAAACCTGCTCAATCGGATTGAGATCTGGACTTCTTGCTGGCCATTCCATTCGAGAGACTTCAGCCTCTTCAAAGTACTCCTGAACGATGCGCGCACGATGGGGTCTGGCATTATCGTCTATAAAAATGAAATTTTCAGCAATGTATGGGGCAAATGGCACTACATGCTCTTCAAGAATGTTCCTTATATACTTATCAGCGTTCATATTTCCATTATCAACGACCACTAGGTCTGTGCGAGCAGTCAAAGATATTCCACCCCATACCATAATCGATCCTCCCCCGAAACCAGTAGTATTCAAGAAATTGCACTGAGCATATCTTTCATGTGGACGTCTGTATACAAGGGAACATCGATCACAATGGTAGAGGCAGAACTAGACTAATCTGTGAAGAGAACTCTTTCCCAATCGGCCTCTTCCCAATGGATATGCTCTCTCGCAAAATCCAAACGCGACCTTCGATGGGCTTGGGTAAGAGCTGGGCCTCTTGCCGCGACACGAGGCCTCAAATCATATTCTCTGAGGCGATTTGTTATTGTCTGAGTGCTAATTTGCACCCCATCAGTTTGCTCAAGCTGATTTTGAAGGAGGCGAGCGGTTGCAAACCGTTGTCTCAACGAAGAAACTCTCAAGTAACGTTTTTGAATGAGCATATTCCTCTTGGGTCAAATTGCGTGTTTCGCGTTGCATAGCGATCGAGTGTAGAAAATCAAACGAAAGAAAAACTATTGATCACTAGAATTGATCGAGATCAACTGATTTTAGAATGGAGCCAATACATTCACAATCTGATAATATCACCTTTTTTTATTCCTGCTGGGAAAAAACATCTGTATTGAAGAAAAACGTTGAAAGTGGATAACATATGTATGCATAATTCTGATAAAAATAATTGTCATTGAGAACACCTTCAGTTGTAGAATAAATTTGAGATTTCCATAATGTGCGTTAATTTTTTTGCGCAGTGTAGTTCAGATAGTACCTACATTTTGGGGAGTAATGTTTGAGACAATCAATATTACAATTTGTAACGGTCATAAATCGTCTTAATATTTTTGAACACTTTATACAATGGGAATTTAATCAGCTGCCAACTCGACAAGAGAATAGCGAGTTTCAGATCGAGATAATTTGAATATTATGACTTTCCTGTGAAATCAGAACGGTAATATCTTCAGTAAGACTATCCCAATTTAATTCCATTAAAATACGAGCTTGAAAAAAGAATCACAGAAGATTCGAAACGTTGGCGATGTATTAGTGGGAAATTAAATTTATATATTTTTGTCCAAATTCCTGGGAACATTTTTCCACCATCAGAAACATGTACGTTACTAGTAATTAGTGCATAACTGGTATATATATTGGAGTCAAAAACGATAAGAATATTTGGGTTCGGCCTGTTTGATTACCTGATCGATATCACCGAATTCAAAGCGGTGATTAAGACTTTTCACTAGAGACGACCAAAATTCCGGAGCAGACTTGCTTAGAAAATTATAGCCCGGACATCCCAACTCAGGGTTAGGCAAAGAAAATAAGGCCTGTTTACCTATTCGAAATCATGTCCACGAAAATTGTACTGGATTATCTCTATTTCAGTATCGTAATAAGTTCATTACAGTATAACAGCATCGTTTTCAGTTATATTTTTTGTTTTGTGGTTGTCAATTCTGACTTCCGATCCTATCAATTTTCAGCACGCGTCAATTCAAACTCAGTAATCTATCGATTTTCGTACCTAACAGTCACACCAACTGCCAAGATACGATACAAAAGTCAGTAGGATATATAATCTGAATTTTTCATTGAATTTCGTATTTAACAAAACTTGTCTGAAATTGAAAAAATATCGTCTTATACTCGTTATAGAAGGCGATTCCAACACTCAAGCGTTCGTGTTGGAACAGGAGCAAATTTTGCAATTTGTTTTAGAATAAACTATCCCATTCAACAGCGATTATTATTCTAAAACAAAAGTTGCTTGTATTTGTCCTCTGTGAGGGACATTTATTTGGCCAAACTGAAAGTACACCCATTCGGTTTCTGATTCTTCTGCCTTTTCTACTAAATTCCTAAATTCCTTCTTTTTTCACGTGTTATAGGTAAATAAATTATTTCATAAGAGAATTGTGGATACGCTGTCGCCATATCTCAGAGAAATAGACTTTTCTTCGGCTACTTCCAACCCTCCCTACTCTCGTGCTTTGCATTGTGAAAAGAAGCATAATATTTTTTTCGGAACACCTACTTTTTTTTCAAAATATGTGAAAAATTCAAAACAAGACGTGTGGTGAATTATTAACATCCATATATTAAGAAAATGATTGATAGCTTTTTCTCTAAACATATGTAATGGGGCCTGGGGGCCCACAGACTTCGTGCATTTTCATCGATTTTCATCCGTTCGAATCGACGCGATTCGAATCGTCGTTCCAAAATTATCAAACTCCGAGGTGCGAAAACCATCGTCGGTAATACCTGTCGGCGCTTGATATTTGGAACGAGTCTGTGGGCCCCATAATGAAACATTTTATCCATGATCTCGGCCAAAACTGGTTCACCAGAATTACGTGACAACATGTAAAAAATGCAGGTTTTTGGTTTTTGCATCAACAAAATTCAAACAAATACGTTCTGATTAACACTATCAACTTCAGAGTAAATTTTATTAGTCCCTCCGCACCTACAGAGGCAGTTGATATTGAGTGAATCTGACTAAAAACTATTATCTTCGAAAATGGATTTATTATTATTAATGTAGGTTATCAGTCTTTATCACAGTATAAATAATGAAAAAATTCTCGTTTGGAATGACCAGAATTCAATAAAATCTTTGGTATATTGGTTGATTACTTGTCGACGTTTTGCCCACATATATGGGGCTTTCTCAAGACAATATTTATGTAAGTATAAAAATTATGAATAAATCATAATGCTGAAAAATACAATATACCAAAGATTTTATTGAAAATGTATTTATGTAATAGAATATTCAACTGAACCAAGGCGTGGCATTGTGAATTTTAATCTATTAGTGTATTGAAAGGCCTTCAATTCACCACAATAAACTTACTTAATATGAAAGCCGTGGATGAAGTAGGTACAAATAAAAACGAAGAGTTAGGTTCAAATTCATTTCCAGTGATTTTTTTACATTCGTTATTCTTCAAGTTTACGAAAGCCCATTGAATGATGCACATGGAGCGATTATTATCTACATCTTGATGAGAAATAGGAACAATCCCACAATTTTCCCACCATGCATTTCGGTGTACTAATTCCCATTTCTCGTGAAAATTTTACTCATTGTCAAAAATTCAAGCAGTCGTTGGGTTGTAACTCTGTCAGTGAAATATGGATCAGAAATCATTCTGCTGAATTTATATTCAGCAACGAAATAATCTATCTAGATTTTCGAGTTTTCTTTTTTGCGTACTTTTACAGGGTATCCCATATTCAACAATTTTGTGGGGTCCTTTCGTTTTGAGTCCAGATAAAGTGATCGAGTTTTCGAGAAATCATGGCGCTCTTCCATATTCTCGTTTAAACTCTTACAATATACCCCTCTCCGAAGAAAAACGATCGAAAAAGTTTCACATTATTAAACAAAGAGCTTTTAACAACGGACACAACCTAAGTTTTGTGACTCGAATAAGTTATTATTACATATTCTCCAGAAGCAGACGGGATTTGGCCTAAATTGATTCAAACCGGAGATATTCTTTCCTAACCTTACTTGGGACATCTTTCTAATGCCATATTCTTGAGGGCTCTTGTGAGAGAGAGAGAGAGGGTGAAGATATCTTCACCCGTTATGTTTTCTACAGAGTGACGACGAAATCTCTAGTACATAGATAGAGTACGCAGTTTCATCTATAAGAAGTAATCAACTCGAACAACTATTTCAATTCTAATTTTGCTTTCAGAAAATCTGGTTTCTGTTTCAAAATTGTGGAATTCTTTATTGCCATACTTCTTATTTCTTACAAACTATGCCTCTTCTCCATGACTGTTACTTGAATAAATTTTATTTCTGGCTTCGCTATCTTCTAGAATTTTAATTTTTTTAATTTTCTGGTGTAGGTTATTCGTCTCTGGATTCTATGGCTATTCTGAAATTCTCATATACTTAGGAAGAGAGAATAATATCATTGATATTTGAAAACGAATTCGAATTAAAGTCTACTTGGCTTGTAACTTCACAAAAAATTTGGAAGACACGAAATATTACTTCCGCATAAACTTTTAATGGGCACCCCGGTGTGACACGCTGTATAAACATCATAACATACGTTTGAATTATAAGAAATTTTTCATGGGTCCTTTCAAACAACCAATTAATTGAATCAGGTAAGTGAAAAATAGGAAATTTTTTTTCATATGCAGAACACGTCGACCTTACTCAAAGCTGTAGCAGGTCCTACATGAAAATATTTTTTCGAGACTCAAACTAGTTTGTGAATACTTTACGGAACTGTTTTATTTTATATAAAGAAATAATTAAACTTTCATTCCTTGTCTGACTGTTTCTCGAAAAGTTATATGGACTTCTTTTCATAAAATGTCAAAGAACGATGTGCCTTGTAGTCTCGTTTTCAACACTCAGGATGGATATTTCAAGGGGAAATATAAAACACGCGTCAACATTCTGACAGGAGCTAAGACTCGTCGAATCAAAGATTATTGAGTATAAAGATATTCGTTGAGTGTATATTATTACAACATAATTTAATATCAAATGATAAAATAATAAAAGATGTAATGTATTATAATTTAATAATAATACATTTACATATACCGGAGAAAAAGGGGTACCTACTATAAGATAAATTGAAAGAATTTCGTTGTGGTTGTCTTGTTGCTGTTTTGTTTTCATCAAATCTGAAATTTGATTATAAGAAACCTGATATTATCAATAAGTCGAAATTATCCACTCTTGGTCTCGTTGTCGTTGGATTCAAATTCTCTCGAACACCAGGTGTTTAATTTCAAGGCTGAAAGGCTTCAAGAGACTTCGTTGAAATCATTTCATATTTCTATTTGTCATCCAAAATGAGGTCAATTTATACGACGTTCTTACGATGGTCGTAGTGACATGTAAAATATTTTCGCCAACTATATTACTCACGATGGTAACTAGTGAGTTCACCAAGTGACCTAGATCCGACAGAACCTGAATCTGCAGCTCTATTCAAATATTCCATTCTTAAGCAGATGAATTTAATCAAGTTTTTTTTCTCGATATACTTTAAATATGAATTGAATCATATACCAACTAAAATATTATTCAAAAATTGCAAAATAATCCTGTTCACATGAAGCCTCAAATGGGTTGATGAATTTTATTCAGATGAAAAGTTGAATATCTCATGTGTTTTATCAATCAGAATATCAACAATACGTCAAATCGATTTGATATATAGGAATCCGACGCATTATGGGGTACCTAACTTCAAGATTCTGATTTTTATATCTCAACATACTCATTTTGAATTTAACTAGCTAAATAAGTTTTTTTTTGACTTTAGCCAACTAAATAACGATCTAAAAATAATCCAGTGTATGACCTCAAGATGTGAACGCAACTTTGTCAAAAATCAAAAAAACTTTTTTCCACTCTGAAGGATTAGATTTCGAAAAAACTTTTTCATGAAGTTTTCAAAGAAGACTAAATTTCCTACAATATGAAGACGGAACTGTCTCTGTAGAGACTTATTTCTAGCCCTTCTGCTCTATGTCCTTTATATTCCATTATTCTGCAATATCTTGAAGAACTCAGTAGATATGGTCAATTGTGTTATCCTTTTTTGGCTTGTTATGTATCGAGATTATTATGCTATACCGCCATCCGTGATCTTCTCTGTTTGTATGGAATTAACTTTCAACTTCCTGCCAAATGGGGAGAAATGAAAAACATTCTTGTTAGGTAGATGGGTGTCATCTTCCCGAGTTTTACCAGATGAATATTTTTCTTAAAATAATATAATTAAACTTCGTTTTTTTCAGCTGAGTATTTCTTACTTGCGGATACTTTTGGAGTGAACTATGGTTATTTCGTGGAATTATCAAGGCTGCAAAAAAACCGTCCTGTTTTCAAACAAGGATTCGAACGATTAGTAAGATCAATTCAAATGAATCCGGTTGTACGGAAAAAATTGCACCATTCACTTGAAGAATTCGCACCTAAGACCTAACGCACACGAACGATTGTCGGTGACCGACTATTTTGTAGGAGGTTAACGCACACGGACGACAGTCTACGAATAAAACCAAATGTAGCGCGCTCCGACAGTTTTGTAGGTACGACTAAAAGTAGTTCGTGTGCGTTGGTGCATTCACATACGTGTTCTGCATTTCGACCGACAAAATTGTAGCTCACCGATTGTCGGTCGTGTGCGTTAGGTCTAACTCATCTGTCCTCATGAATAAAAAACAAGTTCGATACAACACAAAGTGTGGAACCTTTTGTGTTCGAAGTATGGACCGATATTATGGTCTCACGTGTGAAGTCACCGAGAGTTGAATGAAATTCAACCGGAATCCAGCGAAGGTCGACCTACTTTGGAAATGTCTCTTCATGTCCTACTGTACTGTAGTCGAGAAATGTCTTGTGTTGTCGGTAGCTGCGCTGGATTTATGCGAGAAAATAACATAGCGTCGGACATTTCCTATGAAATCACAGAAAAAGAATGATATTTAAGTTCCATTGGTAGTCCGTATGATTTGCTGCTTTCTTATAGAATTCACAGTTCTGAAGAACAAAAAAGGTATGATGATGTCACAAAGTTCACAAACTCTATGCCTTAGTCAAAATGAGTGACTTGGCCGTTAAGTAACTATGAGAACTATTGTATAACAGAAAAGATATGAACAGCGAATACGGCCTCGTCTTGGCAATATTTTACATGAAAATGTTTTTTGTTGGATCATTGCTACATCGAAACAAACTTCATAAGATTTTGAAAGAGCAGCAGTTCTCCTTAATTGTTCCATTGGTTTTATGTTTTTAGTGAAGTCCCAGTATCCGTCAAATACAAAAACAGTTTTTGATCAATAATATTATATTTGTAAATACTTGACTTATTCATTTAAAACCTACCTCAGTATGTATGAGAATAATATTATTGAACCCAACAGAGAACCAGATGACAGGATATCAGAGATGAGCGATAAGAACATGATCAAATCTCATGAAATAAAAGCCGTCAACGAACCCTGCATAAACGCGAAGATAAATTCATCGCGCCAAGTACGGGAACAGCTGACAAACCAAACAATAACAATGACCATTTGAGAGGCAAGGCTAAGGAAACTGCACGCAAAAATGACAGTAATAGAAAAGTACTGAAAGGAACACACACAACTGAAATACAAGGAGGATTTTCAAGCATACAACAAAAAGTTTGGATTCATATTGGTAAAATTAAGCCGATACTTCAGAGGAGGAAATAAAAACTCATCTGAACGAAATTTTCCCGGGAAGATCCTTCGTTGTTGAGGCACTACCAGTTCGAAGCAATGCAAGGAGTATGTCCTTCAGAGTCGGAGGGGATATGGATTTGAAGGATAGCTTATATGATGCCAAAAATTGGCCAATTGGAGTGACAATAAGAAGATTCAAGTTTTTTCGTGACAACAATACCGTTGCGGCATCCTTCAATGTCGAGAAGAAAATCCATGATGGGCGGTGAACAAATTAAACGGAAATTCACAAGCATCTTGAACTTGAATGTACAGAGTCTGATAAATAAACTTGATTTACTCGAATTAGTCCTTAACAACAATAGGCATGACATTGTTTGCCTTACTGAACATTGGTTAAAAAAAAGAAAATGAAAATAACGTCATTATTCCAGGATATAGGGTAGTCAGCTGTTTTACGAGAACCCATCGTTTACATGGTGGCAGTATGATTCTGGTGAAACAATGCATCGAATCCGAGGATATGCCGAGCATAAGACGAATTTCCATAGAGGGACAAATAGAGATAGCAGCAGTTAGTCTTCGAAAAATGAATTTAATAGTTATTTGCGTATACCGACCACCACAGGGTTCATTTGATTGTTTCGTAGAACAAATGCACCAACTACTAGATGAAATAACAAAAGGCAGTTTTAACAAGATAATAATAGCTGGAGATATCAATGTTGACTTCATGAAAAGCTCCAGGGAGAAAAGGATAGTAACGGACGTCATGGACAGTTACGGTTGTGCACAATATTCAAGGAGCCGTCAAGGATAACAAAATCATCTAGCACATGCATTGACAATTTATTTACAAACATCGCTGAAGATACTTGCACGAAATGGACGATCAATTACCACATTTCGGACCACAATGCACAAGTTCTCCTTGTAGAAGACCTGAAAAAAAAGCAGAATAATATTTCATACAGAAAAATACGTTCAATAAATGACCGAAATACTTACATGTTCAAAAAGAGGCTCCGGGAGATTGATTGGACCAAAATATTATATCAAGACGGTGAAATCAGCTACGATCGTTTCCACGATGTTCTACAGGCTCTCTTCGAAGAATGTTTTCCTATAAAAAAAAATGAAAATGAATAATGAGAAACCAGCCTCAATATGGAATAGTCAGGAAATGAAACAGCTCAAAAATAAAGTTGACGCCGCTGATACAATAAGACAGGTTATGAAAAATGAACAGGCTGACAGCTTCTACAGAAATATGAAACAAATTTTTAAGGACTTTATAGAGAATGACATTAAAAAACACAATAAGCTTATCCTTGAAAATTCAACAAATAAAAATAAGACAATATGGAAAATCATAAATTCTAAAATAAAGAAGTCTGGAAAACAGCATGGCAGTAATACTGTATCAATGAATGTGGAGGATCTGAATGATTTTTTCATAAATGTAGGATTACAACCACAAACACCAAGAATGTGCGAGAAGAAAGATATGCGTAACTATCTGAATAAGTCACCTCAGGTTGAATCTTCCATGTTTCTATTTGAAACTACACCATCGGAAATTGAAGCGGTAGCTAAATCTCTGAAGAACAGCCACTGCAGGGATATTTATGGTTTCACCATTCCTCTTCTTAAAAATATAATTGAAGAAATATCTGTACCAGTTAGCAAAATAATGAATAAATGCTTTGACCAGGGAATTTTTCCATCGAAACTGAAAGTTTCCAAGATCGTTCCTGTCTATAAGAAAGGCGAAACCAATGATCCTAATAGCTATAGGCCAATTTCAATCTTGCCAGCCATGTCTAAAGTCTTCGAAAAACTGATCAATATCAGGATAATGAAATTCCTTGAAGCGAAATCTATTTTGGGCAAGTGCCAACATGGCTTTAGAGCAGGGAGGTCAACGATATCGGCGCTAGTAGCCATAGTGGAAGTGGTCATGGAGGCTATTGAGAATGGAGAGGTGGCAACACTTCTATGCTTAGACCTAAGCAAGGCGTTCGATTTAGTTCTTCGTGACATACTATTAGAAAAGATCAACCACTGTGGAATAAGAGGACAGACGTGCAGCTTGATCGGATCATACCTACAGGATAGGTATCAAATAACATGCTGGAATGATGAGATATCAACCAGAAGAAAAACATCACGGGGCATACCTCAGGGCTCGATACTTTCTCCACTGTTATTTATAATATATATAAATGATCTACCATACAATGTGCAATCCAGGACAACTGTGCTCTATGCAGATGACACCAACTACCTCACCAATGGGAAGGAACACGAAGATGTCGATCGACTCACGCTCAGAACAGGTGAACAATCCTTTCAATGGTTTGAAGCAAATGGACTCAAAGTAAATATGGAAAAAACTCAGCAGATAACGTTTACCACCCGACACAGTGAAGAAAATCAAAATTTGAGGATGCTTGGGGTTATCTTGGATACTACCTTATCATGGTCACCACATATACAAATGCTAGCGACTAGACTAAGCAGTTCAATATATTCGATCAGAAGAATCAGAAAAATTATTGACGAATCAGCAGCAATACTAACCTACCATGCTCACTTCCACAGCTTGGCATCATATGGCATACTTCTTTGGGGTTCGGCAGGTGAAGCAGCAAGAATATTCCTAAAACAAAAGGAGGCGATCAGAGCAATAGCCTGTATATCGAGAAGGGAAAGCTGCAGAGAACATTTCAGGAAATATAAAATACTAACCATTCCATCACAGTATATACATACCTGTCTGATTAATATACATGAAGAACATCAACAATTAACAAAACACTCCGACATCCATAGATATGAAACGAGAAACTCGGAGGACCTCGTTCTTCCCCAACACAGAACTAGTAAATGCCACAACAGCTTCAATGTAATGGGAATTAAAATGTTCAATAAAGTGCCAAGAACATTTAAGGAAATGAACAAAAAGGACTTCAAGAAAAAAATAAAAGAATTTTTAATTTCTCAGGCTTTTTACTCTACCGAAGAGTTCATGAATTTTATTTTCTGATATCATGGTCAATTGTTAGTTTGTCTGGATGGATCTTATGTTTTATACAATTAATTGTATAAATTATTGTACTTGTAATTTTATAATGTTTTTTTTTTCTTTTTGACGTGTCTTGTAAATTTTGAATGACCAATAAAATTCTATTCTATTCTATTCTATTCTATGCCTGAGCGCTGGATGCTCTCCGCCCTCTATCTCGAAAAGGGTTGAGCGTACATAAAAAAAGTTGACGCAAAAGTTGTGACAAATTTATTCATCTTTAACTTTTATAATAGATGTTGAAGTTATTGGAACCATAGAAACGGAGATAAAAGCAAAAAATCGATTTTCGTGACCTTTGACCACGAATAATTCACGACGCAGACAAGAGATATTATGAGAATTTTGAGAAAAACTTTAGAACACCAAAATGAAGCTGTATACGAGTTTTCAGCTTATTATCTCAAAATTCCGAGGAGAAACCCCTGAAGTGGCGACTAAAATCATTCGATATGTTCTGTGTTTCACATTCTCTACTAGAGTGCTGAATAAACAAGTGTCCCATAATTTTTTTTGTGACGTGATCTTTATGTATAATGATATAATGAATAAAATAAGGTAATCTATCCTATCTTACCTAAACTAAAAGTATTTCAAGATCAAACTGACATTCAAGCCTCTAAAACGATTAAGGAGGTATTCACCCTCACGCGAGTCACGAATTAGAAAATTTATACCATTCGCCATTTTCTTGACATGATTCTAATCTGTTGAGGATGGCCTTGTGATTTCTGCACTGGTTTCTTGTCATATGTTATCGCAAATCTTAAACATGCCTACATGTTATAACCTCAGATTCCATCCTGAAATACGGATTATATTCTTCAATTCCTCTACGAGAAAGATGAATACTTATCTTAAAAACTTAAAATTACAGAAGAGCACATCGAAGTTATGCAATATTTCGTCAATTTCCTTGTGAGTCTCTAAGAAATCGACGTCTAATTTCATCGCTTCGAATAAAGTGTTTCAGTCTCGGATCAATGAATATCAATCGCATCTATCACTAATAATAGGATTTTTGTTTTGATTGTGTGAATTTTATATGATCGACAATCAACTGACCCATTCTCCTCAAGCAATACCCATTTGATTTTCGTCATTGAATCAAGAAGCCTCGGTCGTGCATTCAAGATACCATATTATATTAATATTATATAATTTTGTTTGGAGCATGTCTCCATAGTTATGAAATGTTCAACAAATTGCGTCAAACGTATTATTTTTGTTAGTGTATTTCTTGATTTTAGCCAAACAAGCATTCTGTACAAGATCCACTTATACAGTGTTGTCCAACGAAAAATCAATTTTTAATAGGGATGAGGGGTGTTACGATATTATAGAGTTCTGAAATTCCCTAGAATATTATTCGTGACTGTGGGCGCATATGTTTAACATTTTTTTTTCAAATCAGATATCTCATTTTCAAAATACGTGACTTTATCTTCGAATAAAAACGAATTTTCAATAAAAATTGAATTTTTCACTTCTTATGCTTCTATGGTTTTCAATATGATAATTTGAAATTTGCAGGCCTAGATTCACCTTCAGGTACTCGCTATATAGGCGTTTTCCGCTTGAGAATGGAGTCATAAAAATTTCTCCGCAACACATTTGCAATTTCTAACCACATCTAGGATGATAGAAATTGTGGTAATATAGTAAATACATAAATATTTTTTCAATTTTAATTTTTCCAGGATAAATGAAAATGAGATCGCTTAAGGAACAGGTATTTGACCACTTTTCATCAAAGTGAAGAATCCTCTTATTGAATACAAAATCACATAGAGAAATCGTAGTATTCGATGAGAATGTCTTCAAGCTACACATTTTCTGCCAACTGAATCAAAAACATTTTCTTATGTATTAGTAAGTGCATTATTTAGTTCACTGTTTTTTTCTGTACACCTAGCTAGACGAATGAGAATGAGATATTAGAAAATTTTTCTAAACGTAGATAAATTCAAAATAGTAATAATTTAAGTGAATAAGATTTTCAATTAAGAGGCTCACAGATCTTTCACTTCGATGATTACTATTTTGAATTGATCTATATTTCAAAATTTCAAAAATTATCTCGGTATGGCCGTTGTGAAAGCAATTCCGAAAATGTGAAAACTCTTATTTTCAAATTAGAACCCCATCTTTTACAGCCATAATGGAATCTAAGTTGAAAAATAATGTCGATGTGGGAATAACACCAATGCCCTAAAATTCATATTTTCTGAAATATTCGGAAAAAACGGTTTTCGCGATTACATTTCGAATTTTATTCTTCTGAGAAAGTGTAGAATATCTCATGAAATATAATTTTGGGGCATTCCACACCAACCTACATTATTTTTCATTACAAATTCCATTATGGCTGTAAAAAACTAGGGATTTTATTCGAAAATATTGAGTTTTACATATTCGAAAATGCTTTGACAACGCTTTTAAGAGCTCCTGTATCATGATTTTAAACTCTGACTATTGTGACAGAAGCATTATTTTTACTTCCCGCGGAAGGCTTACACTCAGTAGCGTAGCAGAGGGCCCCGCAGACACCGCGGCGCGGGGGGGCCCCGGTACTAAAGGGACCCCCAAGCCAAACGAAAAGCTTTGAATGGGGCCCCAATTACTGTTGTACTTGCCGTTCGCGAAATTTTTTTGATGATATAATGCACAAAACCTCAACAATGAAGGTTCAATTATTATTCCCGGAAAATAGAATAATATTCCTGAATTTTATCCAACACATCAGGTTTCCACTAATTCCATTCGATATATCACTCAATCACTCTCTGTGCTACCCTTTTTCCAAGAGTCTTTCGTCGCCAGATAATCGTTTCATTGGGGGTTCGGCGGCTTATCTGATGTTTCGGAAATTATTGTCAATTCTCCAAACAGAATATTTTTATGAAGAAGTATATTATGAAGCATATATTATAAAATTTTTTCATTTCCATTTCCAATCTAGTAAAAGAAACAAGCATGCGAATACGAAAGCACGTTGTGAGGTTTGTTTAAAAAAAAAATGTCACTTTTCTTGGTTTCAGCGTTTCAATTTTGTTGAAGGTTAGTTCTAGAATTAATTGCGCAGCTTATTTTTCCGTGCACAAACCAGAAAACGACAGTTTCAATATCAGCACATTTTTCAGATATTAGAAAATATGTTATAGTGGGAAGAAAATATTTAAGTGGAGCTCGCAGAAGAAAACTCAATGTATTTTGTGATCAACGGTAGGATTTCTCATATTTTAATGAGCTATTTCCCGAGTCACAGTTAATTATTCAGCTGGAATCATTCATAGCTCTAATATTTTTGCAACAATTCCAGTGCGGAAAGACTTTTTCCAATCGAATTATCTTTTGAATTCAATGTCGCAAACAGACTATCAGACTTATTTGAACCTACTCAGCATTGATCAAGATTTTTTGTTGCATAATTTTTCAAGTTATTGTATATCACATTGATTTTTATCTAATAGTTATATTTATATCGGAATCTATATTATTTTATTTAGATATTTGTTACTTCATATTATTTTTGACACTTTTTCTCTAGTTCTTTTTTTTTTTAAACTTATCATAAATAACATAGGCCCAAGGAGGCTCTACGCCACTGCTTAAACTACATTTTTAAAATGCAAAACTTTGAGGATATCAATGCAGAACTCCATTTTTTATTTGTTTTTTCATCATTTCTGGCAGGAGTGCAAAAATTTGAAATTGAAAGAATAAAGACATTTATTCTTCTCATATAATATGGGCCTTATCAATTGGAAAACAAAAGTTGGTGTCTCTTCCGTTGTCTAGTCAAAGCTTTACTCTGAATTCGCAAACGTAAATTTCGATTCCTTTCTAAAAATATTCTAACGAATGCTATTCGTGGAACACCCGGTATATTTTGGGTACCGATTGAAAACTTTTCATAAGAAAAATGGATTCATTATACAACAATTGCAGTAGTTCCTGAGTAAAATGCTTGTCGCCGTGTTTAAAACAAATGTTTTTTCTTCTTCTTCATGTAATTTCATGAGAAAACATTCAATTTAATTTCTGATCTGTATAATATTTCTGTAGATTGTAGATCACGTCTTGCAACTTCTAATAATTTTAGTATCCACATTATATAGTTGTGATAGAAAGACGTTCTGAATGCTCTGTAATCTATAATTTATCTTATTATTTTCCAGAAAAACTATACGATAGAGCCGAAAAACAAAGATACGATGGATGGTTCAACAATATTGCTCATCCAAACTGGGGAGCTAAAGGTCAGTATTATAATTTTGAAAATTTTTATTCTATTTCCTTTTATATCAGTTTCTCTTTCGATAATTTTTTTTCGATCATCATTGAAGCTAATAGAAAAACTTGTATACACGGTGAGCAAAATTCTATGTATGCTGGAGGATGTCAAGAACTATAGGAGAAAAAAAAATGATGACACAGTCTCGACTTTTTTTCCTGACTAGGTCTGATCTGAAAACAAAACTGAAGGATTAGTTTTAGATGCATTTTCAATAATTCCTCTCGAAATGAAACATGATATTTTCTTCTTTTTCTTTTTGGTTTCTCATCATCATCCTCATCAATGGCTCTACAACTCAAGGAGAGTCTTGGCCGCATTTACTATTCTTCTCCACTCTTGTCGATCTTGTGCTGCTAGCTCCCGTTGTGTTACTCCCAGTCTCTGCAAATCACTGGTCACTGCGTCTTTCCACCGTTTTCTTGGACGACCAACTGTTCTTCTACCTTCAGGCCTTTCCCAGAATGCTGTATTTTTTCTCATCCCTATCCTCAATTTTCAAATAACAGAAATATACTCCTACGTAAATTTATGAACTAATTTGTTAGGAGCAAATCACTTCGAGAAAATTGTTGCCTAACAATGAGTGAACAGAAAATCCTCGAATTATCAGTGTTTCAGTGACTGGTATAGTTGTAACTCTCTTTTTGGTAATTTGGCTAGAACAGCTGCAAAACCTTACTAGGGGAATTTATTCCAGGGGCAAATCTGGTAGCAACTTTAGTTATGTGATTGTGTCTGTAAAAAGTTAAAAAGCGCATTCTACGCTTCATCTTAATTTAAGGGGCATTATAACAATCTTCTCACCTATTCTTTTCTATTTCAGATAGCCGTCTCATCAGGCGGGCCCCAGCTGCATATTCGGATGGAGTATACATGCTAGCAGGTCAAAACAGACCGAGTGCCAGAAAACTGAGCAGACTGTTCATGAGAGGATTGGACGGACTAAGCTCGATGAAAAATCGTACTGCTTTGCTGGCGTATTTCGGCCAGTTGGTCACAAACGAAATTGTAATGTCAAGTGAAAGTGGCTGTCCCATAGAGATGCATCATATTGAAATTGAGAAATGCGATGATGTGTATGATAAGGAATGCAGGGGCGATAGATACATTCCTTTCCACAGAGCAAGCTATGATAAGAAAACAGGACAAAGTCCGAATGCTCCAAGAGAACAAGTGAGTGAATGATGTCATTATTCTATCGTCTTTTGTGAAATGACAGACTTCTTCTGAAGCAATTCAACAATCATTGCGAATTATGTTATGCATATTATGAACACTCTTACTAGCTAACTACTCTGACGTCTGTCAGATATCCTCGGGTTTTTCTGCAAAACCCGTAAGTAAAGTCTTTCAGCGAATTCAACTTTCTGCATAAAATATCAGTTACTTCAAAAGTTTCTCTTTTTTGTCTGAGGCTTTTCCTTATAGTCGCTTACAGACCTAAGTATTGATTTTATTTCTCGAAAAATTCATCTCCCATACGTCCCTACATCTCAGGCAATAAGATTAAAGTCGAGCGAACAGTCTTTGTAAAATATCTTAACACGCCAAAAAAATTTGGTGACCTGAGTGGAAGCAGGCAAAATTTTTAATAAAGATCTTAATACCCTGCCTTTCAATAACGGCTATAATGAACTAAACGATGAATGACTCAAAAAATTAGAACTTGAATTTGAACCAGCAGAAAATTAGTCATACTATATCAAATCGATTTGAAATAGAGTCTCGTTCCGAACTTGAATCCGAAAATTCATATTTAACCTCAAAACCACCAAAAAAAGGGGTTAACCCTTAATGGAAAAGCATACCATTGATACGAATACGGTCACATTTTGGAAAAATTAATTTCCGAACAGACAGATTAAACCCCTTTTCCTGTGGTTTACTCTCAGTTTAGATCTCCGCCACGGCACAGTTCGGAAATTAATGTTTCCGAAATGCGCAAAACCACCCTGAAATCAATACAGGATGCGACAGGGAAACTTTAAAAGGTCAATGAAAAAAAGTACTTCACATATGGATTTAATTCTTTCAGGTATTGTATAAAGCTACTAACATAACTCATCAATATAAAAGGAAAGATAATTTGATTACCAATTCAGCGATGTGGCCAAGAGTAGAATTGGTTGTGCCGATTTTTTATATTAAAAAATTAGGAGCCAGGACGAGAGTTTCAATATGAATATTAAGCCTAGTTCGAAAGTATCGACCATCGAAGGACCGTTTGAAAAGTAGGCCTCTACAGCGAACGCTAGCCCCTTGTTTGTCTAACGCATAGCGACAACTGGATTGTAGAATGTAGAATAACAAAACTTCAAGACTCTCGCTTTCGAGAAAGACCCTCCCTACCACTTTCTGACCACGCCCCCTCTCATTGGCGCAATATTCGAATCAGCAAGTTCCTCTGTCGCACCCTGTATACAAGATAATTACAGTGGAACTTCCCTATAACGAATACGCTAAATCCGCAAAAAATTTCGTTATACAGAAATTTCGTTATGCAGAAATTTTTTTTATTGTGTCAAGTGTCAAAAAAAGCAACGTTCACTTGCATTTTTTTTATTTGAATACATTATACATAATTTACTTAAGCACTTCCTTCTGGACATTTTCGCACTACTTTTTTCATTTACGATCACAGAAAAACTGAAAACTGAACAATCTGTATAGCCTCCTGTTTCAGAAGGAACTCTCCGTCCGTCGTACCTAATGGTTTAGTTTATGATCGGGATTTATTACCTACGTCCGACAGAATTACGGAAAAAACCATCCCTAAGTATACTCTGGGAAAAACCTTCTTACCAATACGCATTTAGAGAGTGATTTTCTTGGAATAATTCGTTATAGAGAGAATTCACTTCGTTTTAGAGGGTGTTTTTAACAGGGTATTTGGTTTCAAGGTGCAATGACAGATACGAAATTCGTTGTACAGAGACATTCGTTGTAGAGACGTTCGCTGTAGGGAAGTTCCACTGTACTTGAAAGATGTACGATAGTCTCCTCTACTTCTCCACATACACAATAAACTAGGCATTTAACTAAATTTCATTTAAAAAGTATGGTATAACAACGTCCCTATCACTGTTCTTATATGATTTAGAATAGACAATATTGTTCTTATAAGATCGAATCCAGGCACTCTATAAGGAGGAATAGTAATGAGATCTTTGGATGAGATATAACATGTATTCCGTTTGGATTGCTAAATTTCCTTGCTGCTCTCGAACTGGACAAAAATCGTTTACTCAATTTTCATCTGGGAATATTAGGAATATAGGACCATTGAATAGGAATTACAAAAAGAATGGAACGCATTCCAGAACTTTCAAGTTGTCTATCAGTGAATATGAGGACGAACAATGTTGAAAGAACTGGGAATCCAGAAAGAAGGTGAACTTATGATATTTCCAGTAGCAATCCCCATATAGAAGTTCAGTTGTGCATCACATCAATTTTTGGTACATCAACTCGGTTGAGCCAAAGGGGGTAAAAATATTCAACAGTAGAAAAAACCAAGGCTAATAGAGCTTCCTACGAAGTGCTCCCAAGAAAAACAAGCCAGCTTTTAAAGAATATAATTTTTTTAACTTCAAACGTATGATGAATCATCTACTGCGAATTTGTTCGGATTTCACGCATATTTGCTGTCAAGATGTTTCGATGCACCTATGCTCCGCACACTGACTCAAATCAGAACTACTTTGGATTCTTCCATTTTTCTCGTTCAATGACACTATGACGGACGAGTTTGTGTACGGCGCTCTCTGTCTTTCACGAGTGTTTAGTTGTAGCGTTCAAGTTACTGATGTCGTGTAACGTTACATGTTACACATTCGGACAGTTTTTCTGTCAAAATCGAATTTGGTGTGAGCGAGCTTTACGGCCGGATCCATGACTTTTCTGCATCTATGGTTTTCTTTCTTGCTTACCTTGTTATGATTCGGTCGTTCTGAATCCGTATATTTTGATAGTCTTAGTATTTTAGTTCGGTTATTCGATATCAATTCACTCTATGAATGGTTATAACTGACCAAGGGATGTAAATTCAGAAACTAGTTAGTAATCTCCTCCTGAGATATGATGGAAACTCATTAGAACATATTTGCCACTTTGAAGTTCGACATAATTATATTGTAATAAAAATTGAAAATATTCTAAAGCTTTTTCCTCCCTCTATTTTTTCAATCACAATTGTGAATTGATTTTTCCCATTTTCACTTTCCAGTTGAATCGTGTCACAAGTTGGATAGATGGAAGTTTTGTTTATAGTACTAGTGAACCATGGGTGAATACAATGAGGTCCTTCAAGAATGGTACTTTCAGAACAGATGAAAGTGGATATATGCCTATGAGAAATTCGATGAGAGTACCCCTGTTTAATAATCCAATGCCTCATATGATGAAAACACAAAACATGGAAAGATTATATTGTAAGTTCAATTGTACCTAATTAATAATTTTATCAAATTCGAAAGTGCTCAGAAGAGGTTTGATACATTTATATCACAATTATTAATAATAAAGAAATATTCTAGTAAGATTGAATATAGAGATATTTATTCTTTTCTTAGGAAGAACTTATTCTCTAGACGGGAAATGGTGTATGCCTAAGTTATACACATTTCCCGAATACAGAATTTTAAGAATGGTTATTTCACAAAATGATATTTTTATCGGAGTGAAGCCAGAATTCCAATAATCCCGAAATCAATTATTTTTTAGTGTTGGGGGATCCTAGGACCAATCAAAATCCAGCTCTCCTATCTCTAAGTATATTATTTTTTCGGTGGCATAATGTGGTAGCTGGACGTATACAGAAACGTCATCCTTCCTGGAGTGATGAGGAAATATTCCAAGAAACTCGAAGATATGTCATAGCAACAATGCAGGTAATTTCAATTGAATTCATTCCTACCGAAAATTTTTATAATTCATAAACAAAAAAATTTTTCCGAATATTTTACCTGGGACAAAAATACCATCATTTGCCCTTTCTCACTTTCACTGTTCAAAATACAAGCGATTTATCTCGACAAAAGACATTATAAAATACTCCTAAGCTCATCGAGTGTAGCCTTTCTTTATGTGAAAATTCGTTTCATTCAATAATGAAAGACATTAAATAATCCTGATACACTTTCCAATTTGTGTATTGTCGTTTTAATTTCCTAATAATTAAACATAGAAAAATTATTATACCCTTTATTTTCTAGTGATCAAAATGTTATTGTTCTCCTATCAATTTGAAACAGAATTTGAAAGAAAAATTCTATAGGCACTTTTCTAACTGAGCAATATTCATTAATATTATATAAACTAATATTATAAGCTATATGCTATATTATGTTTCTAACCACCTCAACTAATTTTATTTCTGGTCGAAGAATAAGTTAAAGGTGCTCAAAATAAAATTTCAACTTCTGCTTGTTTTTTGTCTTAAGGCTTATTATTCGAAAGAAGAAAAAATTATGTTCAGTTAAATACTAATGGTTGGAGAAAATCAATGTTTTTGTTTATAGAACATTATAGTATATGAATACTTGCCAGCTTTCATTGGTCAAAAGTTGCCGAAATATGGAGGGTATAAACAGGACATCCATCCAGGGATAGCTCATGTCTTTCAGAGTGCAGCCTTCAGATTCGGACATTCTTTGATACCTCCAGGGCTCTACAGAAGAGACAAGCAATGCAACTATAGGAAAACGTCGATGGGTCATCTTGCACTACGACTATGTTCCACCTGGTGGGATTCGAACGTAAGAAAAACCATATATTCAACTCTCCACAGAAATGAATTGAAATATCAAGCATTATTTTACACTCAAATACATCCAACCTGACGATCTCATTATCCTTAAAGTCAATCGAACAAAGAACCGACCTGACCTGACAAATAAGGTCTTCGGAAATTAAAAAATTAACACATCTTTTTTGTGTAAAAGTGTAAATGATTGTTCAACTTTCAACCTGTCCCACAACCGTAACGAGGTAAATGTGTAATTACTTCTATAATAACTTCCAATAATTACACATTTTCCTCTATAATTTCAGACGATAAACAGAGGTATTAATGTTTTTCTTAAAAGATTGTTGAGGTAAGTAACCTATTGACCGGATTTATATATACGAATTCTCATTATAAATGAAGGACTGACAATATTGATACTGACAGTGACAGCGTTAACATACACAACCCCCTTAAAAATAAAGACAATAATACAACACTAGCGGAATATTCTCTCAAGGAATTGCATTCTTTTAGTTTAAATGAAGCTTCTATCAACTGAAAATGTAGCTTATTTTAGCTTTAATTTAATATTGTGTATTGTATTTTCATAATGTTATAACTGAAGAAGGTCATACAATTTTCGTAATTTTGATACTACATATATATAATTATTTGCGGTTATTCCGAAATACGAAATAATCTCTAAACACTTCAGCCCCGGGTGACAATTTTCAACCCATAACTTCTGGTCTAACACTCCATTGCGATCAGTTACTTGAGGATAAGATTTATAGGATGTCAGACAGAACACTGTGTTGCTAAAATATAACATTTTTTTTTCAGCGGGCCAAAATGTGGTCTCAAAATATTAAACTGAATTAATATTTTCATATTAATTGAGTTTTATATTTTGAGACCACAAATTTCAATAGAATTAAAAAATAAACCTTTATGTTGAAAGTACAGGGCCTTTCAAATTCGTTGTACCCTGAAGGCATTTCTGCAACTTTGTTCATTATGTTCTGAATATAATTCGCACATTCTTCTTAAATGATTACTACTGACAACGAACCGGAGCATGTGTACCTATTTATCTCGGGCCGAAAGTTTGCTCCAAAAACTCAAGCACATTATGCATTGAGTGCAGTCATTAATCATTTAAGAAAAAGGTGCAAATTATGTTTAGAACTTAATGGACAAAATTTCGAACGATTTCTTTGAATGTTTGGGTCACAATATCTGTTGTTAAGGATAGTTAGATTTATTATTTTTGTTTTTGTCATTTAAAGTCGAGGAAAACACAGGAAAGAATTCAAAAATCAGAATTAATTTCTTCGAAGTAGATATCTGAAACCCAAATCTCATAATAAAATACATATTGATGAAACTCTTTCCCCAACGCAATGCTGAAAATAGAAAAAAAAGAAAGTCAGATATGAACGAAATTAAAGATTATTCGAAGTTGGTTGATTGAGAAAAGCCGTTTGAGAACTACAGATATTCTATTCTATTCGGAGACACCCATAGAACATAGACACCCATACAGGGTTTCAGAATTTTATATTTTTTTCAGTTTTTTGCTAATATTTCAGAAACCGATCGAAGTACAGAATTGAGTTTTTGTACACACATTGCCACTAATAATGGCTACTTTCTTACACTTTACTCGGTTTTATTAGACGTGCCAGTCGAGGAGATATTGAATTGAATTTCTTGTAATCGGAAAAATTAATGGTGATAATTAACAAGTTTATTCATTTCATCAAAATTTGACAATTTTGTGTTTTAAACTTAATACTCTTGTTTTGTTGAAATTAATAAACTCATAAATTATCACTATTCATTTCTCCAATTACAAAAAATGTACAAAGAGTCAGAAAATTGTTTTTGATCATAAAATCCCAGTTTTCTCGAAAACGGTTCACTTTGGAGCGATGAACCAAGGGGAACCTTTTTTATGTAAAACACATTAGCGCATCAGAATTTGCTGTGCAAATGCAAATTCGTTCAGTGATGTAAAAATTAAAGGGTAAACCTTTGTGCAAATATTTTGGTTTCAACATCTCCGCCACTGGGTGCAAGAAAGTAGCTATATCAGTGAAAATGTGTATAAAAAAACTCAATTCTATATTTCAATCCTAAGATATTAACAAAAAACTGAAAAAAGTATAAATTTTTGACACCCTGTATCTCGGAAACGAAGACCCTGAGGAAAAAATGAAAGGGAAAAAAATGTTATTTTTTCATGAGAAATCTACAGTTGACCGTTGATACACTTATTTAGGAACAGCCTGTATTTTATTTATATTCGAATTTGGTTTTATATATTTTTTGTTTTCCTTTCTCTACCGTGGTTGGTTCTGACGTACTATGTATTGTCAATATTCTAATATAAGGGACAAAGTGAATTTTAATTTTATATTTACCGTATTTTTCGAATCATGTACCTACCCGACAGCACTGCTAGCAGCTAGTAGCGACGCCGTCGTGGCGTTACTACGCCGCTGATACAACCCTAATAGATATAATCATCCATCTAGTTGAAACAGTATTTTTAAATCTTCAAAAAATTGATTAAGGTACAGCGTTAGGCGACTGGTTGAAATGAAATCAATTTTTTTCAATAAACAACTCATGGCGAAAACTTTGATCTTCTATTTTCCTCACTTCTGGGCTATGAAATGTAATGAATGGATGACAGTTAATAATTCTGGCTATTAAATTCCATGTCACACAAATCGCCAGAGAAGTCTTAAGTTAATTCGGCCAACATAAGCTGAGAAACCAAAATCTGTTGTCCTGTTGTGTAAATTTTCTAATTTCTTCTTTCAGGAAATTCTATCGAACAATTCCTTCGATGAGCTGATTATGGGAATGTCCTCTCAACTAGCTGAAAAGGAAGATTCCTTTCTCTGTTCTGATGTAAGGGATAAACTATTTGGTCCAATGGAGTTTTCTCGAAGAGATTTGGGAGCATTGAACATAATGCGGGGCAGAGACAACGGTTTACCCGATTACAATACGCTAAGATCACATTATCGCTTGAAGAGGATTGATAATTGGTCGGATATAAATCCAAAACTTTTCAAAGAGAGACCCGAAATACTTCAAACTCTAGTATCTGTTTACAATAATAATATCAACAACGTGGATGTTTATGTTGGGGGAATGTTGGAGAGCATAGGAGGTCCTGGGAGTTGTTCACGGAAGTTATTAAAGAACAATTCATAAGACTCAGGGATTCCGATAGATTTTGGTTCGAGAACGAAGAAAATGGGTGAGATTTTAATCATTTATTTCATATCTGTCTCCTCTCATATCCTTATCTTCATTTTCTTTATTTTCCACCAGGCTTTTCACATCTGATGAAATAAAAAGGATACGCCAAATTAAACTTTGGGATATCATTGTTAACGCAACAACCATAGAACCGGAGAATATCCAAAAAGATGTTTTTTTCTGGAAAGATGGCGATCCTTGTCCCCAGCCAATGCAGTTGAATGCATCCATGATGGAGCCTTGCATAATGCACCACGGATATGACTATTTTGAGGTGAATATGAATATTTAATTACCTACCTTCATTCACATCTCAAAAATTCTATTCTTAAGTTCTATACACATTATGCCGAACCCGAGGAAAGTCACAAAATGTGAACCTAGTCAGGATTTTTGGTCCCTAGCGACCTCAGTACATTTGCAAACTGCTGCTGGATTTTAGCGCTCCAATACCATTTTATAATAGTCGCTGTTGTTTATTTCCCCTTTTCAAGATACATGGAAATTGCCCCATCCTGAATATCTCTGATATTCTTCTAACTTCCTGATTACATTGCATTATTCAAATTCAAATTCATTTATTCCTCAAAATATATAGGAGATGTCAATAGATGTGAATTGATTTCACTCATAAATATACACTGCGCAAAAAAATTAACGCACATTATGGAAATCTCAAATTTATTCTACAACTGAAGTTGTTCTCAATGATCATTATTTTTATCAGAATTATGCATGCATATGTTATCCACTTTCAACGTTTTTCTTCAATACAGATGTTTTTTCCCAGCAGGAATAAAAAAGATGATATTATCAGAGTTTGAATGTATTGGCTCCATATTCTAAAATCAGTTGTTCTCGATCAATTCTAGTGATCAATAGTTTTTCTTTCGTTTGATTTTCTACACTCAATCGCTATGCAACGCGAAACACGCAATTTGACCCAAGAGGAATGTGCCCAAGTGGTAGTTTTGCGAGAAGAAGGGTGGACATACACAAGAATTGCAGAAAGGTTTGGAGTTTCCCATACAAGTGTGTCCAGAATGTTGCAGCGATTCAGGGAGAATGTCCGAAGACCAGGACAGGGTAGACCACGGGTAACAACTGCCATTCAAGAACGTTACTTGAGAGTTTCTTCGTTGAGAGCAAACTCATGGGGTGCAAATTAGCACTCAGACAATATGAAATCGCCTCAGAGAATATGATTTAAGTAAGGCCTCGTGTCGCGGCAAGAGGCCCAGCTCTTATCCCAGCCCATCGAAGGACGCGTTTGGATTTTGCGAGAGAGCATATCCATTGGAAAGAGGCCGATTGGGAAAGAGTTCTCTTCACAGATGAGTCTAGATTCTGCCTCACCATTGTGATCCCTTGTATACAGACGTCCACATGAAAGATATGCTCAGTGCAATTTCCTGAATACTACTGGTTTCGAGGGAGGATCGATTATGGTATGGGGTGGAATATCTTTGACTGCTCGCCGCACAGACCTAGTGGTCGTTGATAATGGAGCTATGAATTCTGATAAGTATGTAAAGAAACATTCTAGAAGAGCATGTAGTGCCATTTGCCCCATACATTGGTGAAAATTTCATTTTTATGGACGATAATGCCAGACCACATCGTGCGCGCATCGTTCAGGATTACCTTGAAGAGGTTGAAGTCTCTCGAATGGAATGGCCAGCAAGCAGTCAGAGAAATCTGGGAAGGATTAGATCAGAGCATTTTAAAATCACTCATTTTGAGTATGAACCGTCGTTGCCGAGCTGTAATTAACGCAAGGGGTGGAAATACCAAGTATTAAATGACTTATCAGCATTTCAGTATCTTGAAAATTGTTCATTTCTCTTCTTTCACATAAGATTCGGTGAAATCCTGAATTTTTCTTCCATTTAATGTGTCTTGTTTCGTTCAAAACCTCCCCGAGAGAACATAAAAAATAAGTTATAAAGTCAATGTAGAGTTAACTTTCATTAAAATTGAGATTTTCAGAATGTGGGTTAATTTTTTCGCGCAGTGTATATACATAAATATAAAATCAGGCTATTTAATAGTAAAAAATGATAGGATAAAACAATAGCATAGACACTGTTAAATAGCGAATAAAAAACTACCCGTCTTAAAGCCGCGTCGTTTCAAATAAAAAGGCTAACATAAAAAAAACCCTTTTATTTGCAATACAACTTTTGCAGTGAAAACTTAACTTTGAATATTTACAAACCCGGTAATAGAGTTCCGATATCGGCCGAGTTCTTTACAATACTGACTAACTAGGTCAAAAAAGGAGAAACATACAAGTTTCCCATACATCCCTCCTTAGACCTAGACGCCATAAAAACAGACCCAAAAGGGGATCGGATATATTACCCGGACTAACTATTACATTATAACCACTCAATGGATCTAAAGCACCATAACGCCAACAAAATAAACAAAACATGAGAACCTATTCACTCTTGACAATGATTTATTGGTTCATCTGGTTCAAGAGTTTCTAAAAAATATAGATATTGTCCGGGTAAGAATTATCAATGACGCCATGGGGTGACGAAAACACCTTAAACGTTACAGTCTATCTAACGAGAAGCGATAGCGCGCCAGAACAACAAGGCGTGGCCAAATTCATCAGGAATGGATTTAATGTACCAACGCAAGCAACTCAGAATTTCAAATGAATCACTTAATTGTCGTAATACAGATCTGGAAAAGACGGAGAAAGCACTTAACGTCAACCAATGAAGATATTCATAACCCTATATGCGTACATTCAGTTGTTGACTGGCGCTATCGCTTCTTGTTGGTTGGACTATAGGTTCATTCGCACCGTATGTTTTCACTGGTGCCAACTGACACAACAGCACAATAAAACAATAAATAAGTACTAATGTGTTTAAAATTTATGTGACATGAACTCGTTTTATAAGTTATTGTAACATCCCAGTTGGCTTTAGATTATTGTTAATCCATACCCGTTTCCATTTATTCGGGTTGTTTTATAATATTTCTACGCAGCCAAAATTGCAAATGAGCAAAGTCTCGATTTAAAATGGCAAAAGAGAAAAACATCAAAGCATTTATAAAACCCTGTACTCTAGTCATAGCTTGGTAAAAATGTTCGGCTATGGTAACCATTCCCTCTTCCCTTTCGGCATAACGTGTTTGAGCATTTTGTAGAAACCAATGAGAAACTTTTTTCAGAACAATGAAATAGCCTACATATATTCTTGCATCTTCCTCCTTTTCGTACCAATATTCTGCGCTGGTGCTGGTTATGGAGTGGTCAAGTTGCAAAATCGCAGACGCCGTCGTTTGAGGATGCAACAAGAAGAGGTAGTAATACGAAGTGGGAAACTGCCGCTAGATACCATGGTTGTCGAGGAATGGCTCCACGCCAATCATAAAAGACTGGTCAAAATCAGATTTGGACCAGACGTCACAATTAACATAATAGGAAGGAAGGGGAGAAACTCAGAACTGCCGATTTCAAACCAGTCGAATCAGTCCACGTGGAGGAATCTGCCGGCAGCTCTTCGAAGAGGAAACCTATCATTTTGATCAAGGTGCCAAGGGATCATGATATGGTTCTAGAATTGGATTCTGTGGGTTCGAGAAAGAAATTCATGAACAAACTGGAAATATTTTTATCCTCGAATAAAAAGAACCTCGTATGTTCCCAGGTATGTAAAAACAAATAAATCAGCGAATTCATATAAGTTGCCAGAAATTTATTTTCTTGTGAGGTTGTCAATTTCGCTCTTACACATACCATACTTAATTCCAATACAATCATATTATTCGGTTATTTGGAACCTGTCAATATTCCCATTATAATCATCATATTCAAGTATATACAAGGTTTTATTTAAGATGGGGCTTTTTTAACCTGAGGTAGAGCTCATCACAAGAGATCACTCCTCCGGAAATTGCTGTTATGAAATATTCAATAATAAATGCAGAAAATCTTAGAAATCAATATCTTCAACTCTGGGTCATGTTATCTCTGTATTGTTAATCATGATGACATATGAATTCAGTTTGAATGTTTTCCAGTAAATGAAAAAAGGCCAACTTTGCGTTTTTTTTTCGGCATTCAAATTTATCACAAATTTGTATATTCTCTTTGAACTTTTAACTCTTTCGGGCAATTTCCTCTGAGGGGTTCACAAACTCAACGTAAATTGTTTACAGAAACAGATCGAAATGATCATCCCCATTCGTTTGATGTGCACAAAGTCTTGCCCTGCGTTGGAATCATAACAAGACTATTTGCATATACGTGCGACATGTTCCAATAACTTCGGATTTTTCAGAAAACTCATACTCGCCGGATCATACTGCACCGTCTGATCCGCTGATGATGAACACACGTATTGTGTGAGGATGGCCTAGCACATTAAATTTTTTTTAAATTGTATTTTTCTCTCAGCATTCTCCCTTATTTTGCTTTGCTGAAATGCGGTTTTTGTGATTCATGAGACATTTTCTCCATCAGGTTGCCAGAGAAATAATACTGGCTAAAGCAGAAACACGAGAAAGAAGGCAAAAAAAATTGGAGCATTTCTTCCGTGAAGCTTATGCTCTCACCTTTGGTCTGAGACCTGGAGAAAGGAGAAGAAGAAGATCGACGACCAGTATTGACGGAGAAGTAGTTACAGTGATGCGGACATCTCTCACTAAATCTGAATTTGCAAATGCGCTAGGTATGAAACCGGAAGCAGTTTTCGTGAAGAAAATGTTCAATATTGTGGATAAGGATGGGGACGGTCGTATTTCGTTCCAGGTAAGAAATTTTCATCTGAGGTTCACTAGAGAAATCGGAATGGTCCGAAAATGATACATTTTTTAATTTTGGTTGATGTCATTTGTAAAGAATTCATCATATTGTCTTTTTTTAATGAAAGGGCACTTGTGATATTTCGGTGAAAAGCAAAAATAGCTCAGGAATATTCATGAACTTTGCAAGGCCAATGTTTGCCTACTCTTTAATCAAATTTGGGTTTAGCCCGTTTGCGATTTGCGGAAGTTGTTATCGTGATTATAATGACAAGTATGTATTTGCCTACTTGGCCGCTTATTGAACCTGTTTCTTCCTGATGAAGTCTACGTATGTTACGAATTTGAAATACGAGCGGCAGAAAAAATGGCATAATTCTCGCCTGCTGTTTTAGATAATAAATAACATCTATACCTTATTTATTTATTCATTTATTTAATGAGTGACAAAACATTTCAGGTGATCCCTTATTTTCTTCTTTGTTTTTCGAAAAATATGTCTATTCGGGGAAAAAATATTTTTTTTCAAATGACATGTATGAAGGCTTTTTACTGATTCAAGGAAATAACAGGGCACCAGGAAATTTAGAAGAATGTTTAATGAATAGAAGCAAAAACACTGACAATGAAGAACTCCGGATTACAGTCACTGAACGAACTGATAATACAATTTGATGAGCTTTCGTCGAATGAATTCGTCCCAAAATTTTGTTTAACAACCTCCAAACTAGCTTCCGTCTATTCTGCTAAGTCTGACAATAGCGTTTCAAGAATACGTCTAACGTCTATATTTTCGGACTAGTGTCACTTATTCGAAAATTCTCATTTAATCAGTTCTTCTCAACCGGGACTAATGGTGCCGCCGGCTTGCAGTCCCAGGACTGTCGATTTGAACTGACAGTCAATGCCTGTAGCGCACTACACACGATACAGTATGCAGATAAATCATAGGTATCGTGTGTAGTGCGCTATAGACTTTGACTGTCAGTTCAAATCGACAGTCCATTGACGGCAAGCCGCCGGATCGTGTATGGGCAACATAATTCTTGTCCACAGATTACAGATACTTTTATCTGTTATCTGTGATTCTTTTCTACGTTTTGACAATCCACCGTCTCGTTCTCTAATCTCTTTTCCCCGCGCGACCATGCAACCACCAAGTTATTAATTCTCGACATTTTTCCACTGAACATCTGCAAACACTTGAGAAATCTTGCGTAACAAAACAAATTTTTACAAAGGGGGATTTTGTAGATATAAACACTAATATGTAATAATAATATCATACCTACATAAAATCTGTGTAGAATTGAACGAAGAATTCAAATATGTTTAAATATACATCGTAATATATTTTCTCTATTTCAGTATCGTATTTAGTTCATTACAGTACTAAAAGTAGTGCTGTAATGAAACTCATAACAGCATTGTTTTCAGTTATATTTTTCGTTTTATGGTTGTCAGTATTGACCTCCGATCGAATCAGGTTTCGAATCAAATCAATTCAAATTCCGTTATCTGTCAAATTTCGTATGTCACACCAACTGCCAAGATACAATACAAAAGTCACTAATCTGAATTTTCATTTGAATTTCGAGAGTATTTCACAAAAATTGACTGAAATAGAGAAAATACCGTCTAATACTCGTTGCAGAAGGCAATTCCAACACTCATGCTATCGAAAACTCGCTCCTTCGTCGCTCGGTTTCGAACTTCGCATTCGTGTTGGAAAAGGAGCTCATTCTGCAACTTGTATTAGAATATACTATATTTATAAGAATGCAGTTGTCATTCGTTTCAGGTAGAACCGGATGTATATTCTGGTTGATAATATGTTATAAAGCTCATGCACTCTAAAACGAAAATACACAATCTTCAATTTGTATTACGAGTCGTTCCTTGAACACGTTTAATGAAACACTTGAAAAAATCACTCCCTAAAGTATGTATGGAGTATAATTTCCAAGTCCTTTATATATGAGAACAGATATTCATATATGTACTTATACAGGGTGTCCCATAACTAGTGAATCGAACGGCACACCACGATAGTGTAGACCAAATATCTAAAATCATTGAAATTTTATGAATATACCTAATATTGCCGATTTGGAACAATTTTTTTTCAATTGCAGGACCAGTGTGAGATTGAATATAATAATTTTTAGCCTATGTTGATCCTAGATTATTGTATTCTAATTGTGTTCCTAATTAAAATTATTCTAGATAATATAAATCGAAAACCTCAATAAATGTAAATTAAAACAATTCTTTTCTCTTTTCTCTACATAATTTTTATTACTCAGAAAACAACCCCCTTAGTTTAAAAAAATTACAAATTTTTTTTGCAAACTTTTTTTCAAACTTCCCAATTTTCTGGAGATTCCTCAGTGGATTATCAAAAAAATTTCGAAATAAAAATTGATTTATTTTGACTGCATCTCGCTCATTATTTTCAGGAATTCTTAGATACAGTTGTATTATTTTCTCGAGGAAAAACTGAAGACAAGCTTCGTATTATTTTCGACATGTGCGACAATGATGGCAATGGGGTAATTGATAAAGGAGAATTATCAGAAATGTTGAGGTCCTTAGTAGAAATAGCGCGAACCACTAGTTTATCAGATGATCATGTGACTGAACTCATCGATGGAATGTTCCAGGTATAGATATCTAACAGATAATTATATTATAAGGAAAAAGTTGTAAGCATCTTAAAATGTTGAATATTGGGGAAGAAAAAATACGAGACTTTACTTTCAACCAATGTCCCTTATTTATCGTACTTGCAGGATGCCGGCCTTCAACACAAGAGTTTTCTTACTTATTCAGATTTCAAGGAAATGATGAAAGAATATAAAGGAGATTTCGTTGCAATTGGCTTGGATTGCAAGGGTGCTAAGCAGAATTTCCTGGATACTTCAACAAATGTGGCAAGGTGGGTAAAAGAAATATTTTCTTCCAATATTAATAAATGTTCTTCTAGGATGACTAGTTTTCATATAGAGCCTTCTACAGAATCCGAAAGAGGAGTAATAAAAGCTAAATGGGATGGCCTCATAACATTTTTAGAAGAGAACAGACAAAATATATTTTATTTATTCATTTTTTATGTTATTACAATAGCTCTATTCGTGGAACGATTCATTCGTGAGTACCCAAATAAGAATTCAATACTTAACAGTTTGTTGAAAATTCAATACCCACTTATAATATATTCATATTTTAAGTTGCAATAATTCACTTCCTCTAATTTTATGTCAAATCCGTTTTTCTGGCACTTACAGGCTATTCCTGAATTCATACGACAAAATTAAGGAGGTTAATGCTCGTATGAAATAAAGATGGGTCTTTACTATAACAAACTTTTCTGAGACCACCTCTTTGAAAGGTGGCAACTAAAATTTGGTTTGTATTTTTTTATAAAATTCCAGTGAATCAAGAACTTCAAGTTCTATAGATAATTTTCGTGCATTCGCAAAGAACTAAACACGGCTATTTTTTCAATATACCTGTTACATTATACGAGGAAGAAATTAGCAACCTTTTTTTATTTCATCTCAGAAATTTTTTTTTCGAATTAGAGTTTCATGAAATAAATTAAACATTAAAATTCTTCTTTTATTTACAAATTATTTTTTTTCAAATCCAATAGTTGAAGAGGAAAACCATATTTCATAATCATTTTAATAAATTGAGTGAAAAACAGTGAAGTATAATGTGGCAGGATGCATAATGAATGCCGGTAATAACCCACGTCGTGTACGTGTCCTGGGCCTAGAAAAAAATAATAAAAACTAAATTTCAGTCACCACATTATTTATTGGTGATATCTCGGAAAAGGTTGGGAAATTTGGTTATAGGAAAGACCTACCTTAAATTTATAGAAGCATTTACCTCCTGAATTCTGTCGCATGAATTTAGGAACAGCCTGTATATCTTGTAGTGTAGAACAAAATCGTGCGAGAATATTTCATTCTCGCTCAGTTTTCATGCTAATATTTATTGATTACATGTTTTCCTCCTGCCACGGATTTATTCATTATCTGAAAAATTTATGAGAGAGAAAACAGTTTTGCAATAAATTTTTTTCAATGCAAAAATCACTGAACGAAATTTATGGAAATATTCCAACAATTTCAATAAAAAATTCAATTAATTAGAGAAAATAACGTTACTCGTACAGAAAGCTGATTCTTATACTCGTTCATTCAAAAACTCGCCACTACGTGTCTCGTTTTTTAATTTTAATTTTGAACTCGTGGAAGATTCATCTGCATATCATAAATAGGTAACTATTCTTGAAAAGATTAATATATTCATGTGCAAGAATATAACTGCCTTGTTTCAGTAAAGCTCACTGAATTTGTCTTTCATAGACCATAAAAATTAAGTTGTTGTTAAAAAAACATTCCATAAAGATAACGCTAAGCTGTAATAATATTTTTGAGATATGATGCATTACTGAGGAGACCATTATTATTTCAGATTAATTACTCGTTGTAAAAAAAACTATAATTGCTAAATAATAAACATACCACTCTTTCACCATCAATCATACTGCTGTGTTTTCACATTAGTTCAATTTTTATGCTATAATAATATTTTTGAGGTATGATGCATTACTTAGACCATTATTATTTCAGATTACTCTTTCATGGCAGAACACACGGATCTCCGACATATTATGGGAGTGGGAATAGCGGTGACAAGGGGTTCGGCAGCATCTCTTTCGTTCTGTTATAGCATTCTTCTCCTGACCATGTCAAGGAATTTACTCACTAAATTGAAAGAATTCTCGTTGCAGCAATATATTCCGTTAGATGCCCATATTCAATTCCATAAGATCGCTGCTTGTACTGCATTATTTTTCTCACTTTTACACACAGTTGGTCATATAATAAATTTTTATCATATATCGACTCAGCCGGTGGAAAACTTGAAATGTCTCACCAACGAAGTTAGGTTTGCTTCTGATGTGAGACCTGGCATAACTTTTTGGCTATTTCAAACTATAACTGGTGAGTCTTCGGTCATGAAACTATTCATCAGGTCATGTTTCATAATGCATTCCGTTTTCAGGGGTCACAGGAATTTTACTTTACATCATCATGTGTATTATAGTTATATTTGCGCATCCCACAATCAGAAAAAAGGCTTATAATTACTTTTGGTCCACTCACAGCCTGTATATAGGACTTTATATTCTCAGTCTTATTCATGGTTTAGCAAGATTAACCGGACCACCAAGGTTTTGGATTTTTCTACTTGTACCAGGAATCATCTATATTCTCGATAAGGTATATGGATATTGGAATTAATATCCGAACTCAGAAAATATCATTAGAATCAGACACGTAGCTAGGGGGTGGCTTCAGCTCCCGAACACCGACAGTTTTAAAATATCCATAAACCTGTATTGAATTTCATGTCATTCATGAATTATTTTATCCTTACAGGTTTATCTACCCAAATTAGCACGCCCCCGAAAAAAAATCCTTGCTACGGGCCTGATTAGAATGAAAAACGATAATGAGCTTTTTCTAAAACTTTTTTGGGTGTTCACTCAGAGTATCTGAAACCAAATCAATAAAAAAATTGGAAAATCTAGACTTCTTAAAATTTTGCGATTTTGGAAGACTGTGATGACGAATTCAAAACGTTACTTGTTTGACAGTTCATACTTTATATTATCTATTCTTTATTACTCAACAACTTTTCTTACTGATGGGCTTCTGACAAATATAGAGCTTCTCCTTTATTTGAATTAATTAAAATATTTGTTCAAGTTGAAAACGAAATTAAACCAAAAAAAAAATTTCAGAAAGTGCAGAATCCTGTCAGAATTAACTTCAATCCTTAGATAATAACTTATTTATTCTTCTCATTTTACAGGTTGTTAGTTTGAGGACGAGATATATTCCACTAGATGTAATCGAAACGGAATTGCTACCTTCAGATGTGATAAAGATAATGTTCTATCGTCCACCCAATTTCAAATATTTGTCTGGCCAGTGGGTTCGTCTGGCATGCAGTGCCTTCAAAAACAGAGAATATCATTCGTTTACTCTCACTTCTGCACCACATGAGAACTTTCTTTCATGTCACATCAAGGCACAAGGTGAGAAAATTGTACATATAGAAATAAAAATCTTCGAACTTGACGAAAAATTTGTTATTTATTTATTTTTCTTCATTCACACTAATATATGAGTAGCAAATCAGATGCGTGCTCATACTAATATCTCGCATTTAGGACTCAGAGCTTGAACTAGTTCCGAATATAAATACAAGGTGTTAAAAAAAAGGGGATATTAAAAAATGATTGGGATTTGTTCAGTAAAAAATTTTCGAAACGCCATCCGTATTCAAGATGAAGAGCGTTGAAAAAAAAGGTACATATTTTACGATTCTGTCGCAACTACTGGCAACATTATAATGAAATTTTATAGGAACATGTTTTGGAAGCTGATACATCCAATGAATTTTTTTTTTATATCTGACTTTCCTAGAGGACGCTAGTACCACGGTTCGTGATAAGTAGTATTGAACGTAACTTTTTTAATATAAGATTTATTAAGCAAAATTTCAAGTAAACTTAAACATCATCTAATTTTACACTGAAAAGTTACTCTAAATGAAACTCGATACTGTGTACCGTCTGCGGAATAATTTCGATTTGAAAATTATGATGAAATAACCTATGCTGGTATAGAGTATTGATAAAGTTATTAATTTCTATCATCATTAATTAGTAATCACGATGGTGCTTCACAGCGCTTTGATACAAGGTGTCGTGATTGGTTGAGTAACTATTTTCCGAATCGAAGATTGGTAGAGAGGTGCAGAAGCTCCGATTCATTGGCCTCATCGGTTATGCGATGTTCGGTCTTATTTCAAGGAAAATGTTCACGCTGCAGAGGTACATTCTCCTAAAGAATTGAAAGACATAATTCACTCCACAAATGACGTCATAGCTGACTCTCAACCGTTTTGAAGATGAATTTGTGTATTAGTGAAAACGGAGGTCATTTTGAATACCTTCTCCAATTGAATTCTTTCTTATGTTATCAGCCTTTTTACAGATTTTCATATTGTGATTTTCTGTTCAATTAATACATTTATCATTACTTCATAACAGCATTGGATGTAACTTCATAATATTCAAATCAAAATATTCCTAAAACGGAACACAGTATCTAGTTTCATCAAGAGCACTTTTTTATTGTAAAATTAAATGATGTTCGAGTTCCTTCAAAAAAATAAAACTAATATTGAAAAAGTTATGATTAATACTACTTATTGCGAACCTCCAAAGCATTCTCGTACAAAATTTCATTACGATGGTGCCAGTAGTTTCGGCAAAATCGTAAAAAACGTGTATTTTTTCTTCAACGAACGGCGTTACGAAAAATTGTTTCTAAACAAACCCCAATTATTTTTCAGTTTTCTATCTTTCTCCAGAGACTGGATCACCTTTTTTGAAACACCCTGTATTATGGCTTCGATTATAATTTTATTTTGTTCATTACTTGGAAACACGAACAGGACGAAAACTATAATAAGTGACTCACGAAATACACATAATTATAAACCATAAATGAAATACACAACAGAAGGTGAATCCGAAATGTCAACACAATTTAATGCATGATTCATACGGGGTGTTTACAAGGGAGATACTTATCTCTTAGACAGTTAATAGAACACATCGAAATAAGTCATTAGATCAAAAATCAGTCATATTGAATTGGTTGAGGCTTTCGCGGCCATCGTTCGATGTAACTTGTTCTTTCGAGCATTTCGGCAGTTCAGTCCAGTGAGAACATCCCCTGAAATATAACTCCTGAAGATGCCAGACACTCGAACTGGCGAAACGTCGAGAACTAATCTACGACGGCCTAAATGCTCGAAATAACAGGTTACATCAATCATGTTATTTATGAGATATGCACTTTTTCTGCTACTCAACACCAAATCTACATTCTAAAACACCCAAATGTCGCATCGCTGGCCAATTCATCACAGGTCCATAATTATTTAATAAACAGAGAGATGCAGTTCAGAGAAGTATCAAGTTATTGATGGCCAAGGAATCTTTCACTGTTTTTATATCGAATTTTTTGTATGTACATATTGTAAATACCCAAGATAAATATTATCGAATTTGAAATTCTTCGTGTGATTAACCAAAAGGAGACCTCAATCTTCGAAGTAAGTCATGATAGCCAAAAGTTTTATTGGCATTTTTATCCACAGACCGAAATAAAGTAGCGAAAATTTTTCATTCGAATGTTCAATCTTGTCGAAGATTTTCCCAGACTCGTGCTGGAAATTTCAAAGAATTTCAGTCGATTTCAGTAAAAGCATAATCTGAGTTTTTCATATGGGAAAGTTTAGGTGTTTTTTCACCTTCAGAAAAGTAAAAACACTATAAATCTTCCGGTTATTGCATTCGAGAAAAACTTGAGAGAAGTTTTAGGTACATATCTCAAACTTTTTGTCGCCCCATATGAATTGTAAATTTTTTCTGGATCCACTCATAGTCAGAAAAGTTCATCTAAAAATCACGGAATTCAAAAATTTGTCTAAACCAACCTAGGAATTACTTGATGAATGATTAATTATTTTCATGCAGCAAGACGTAAAACTCACGAAATCAAACTGCAACGTTCTCGAGAAAATTATGTCAGAAAATGAACAGCAACACTTGACCAGTTTTCGTCACCCGCTTCGAAAGAAACACTTAACTAAAAAATGCTTTCAATGATCAGTTAATCACAACACACTTTACCGAATTCTGGTTACTGAAATTGCGCATCAGACTCAAGAAGTAATAGTTATAGTTAGACGAGGAAGTGATAGGTACCTACATTTCACATCTCGAAAACTGCACTTGCTTAATATAGATTTTTTCTTGAAGACTCGATTTCTAATTGAAGTTGAAGGACGTCTGAATGTGCCTGAATTTTTGGTCAAATCTGACAATTTCGTTCAGTCAACAGTATTTATGATGATCTGGAGAAACAATCAAATTTCCATAAAATCTCCTTCAATTTTTGAAATATATTAATGGAAATTTTGAGAAGCTTACATGAAATTTTGGGTCAAAAGACACTTTTTCGAGTTTAAATTTTTTCGTATAGATTATAGATTCAATTGACGATTTATAAATAAACGCAAAATCATAAATTTTCGAAAATATAACACAACTCAGTTTGAGAGTATTACTTGCAGGTCCTTGGACCTGGAAACTAAGGAACTACTTCGATCCTGGAAATTTCAAGCAAGACGATCATCCGAAAATACTTCTAGAAGGTCCGTTTTGGGGTGGAAATCAAGACTGGTATAAATTTGAAGTGGCAGTAATGGTTGGTGGAGGTATTGGAGTGACTCCTTATGCATCTATACTGAATGATCTGGTGTTTGGTACATCAACAAACAGATACTCTGGAGTTTCATGTAAAAAAGTAAGTAACCGTGGATATTTTATAATTATATCGATCCTGAATATTTTCTACGGCAACAATATTATTGAAATTAGATAAATACATGAAACTGTTGAATTAATCGTATACATTTTCGCATTATATTAAGAGAAACGGTAATACTAAAATTATTAATGTAATTATCAACAAAACGTACCCTCGAGTATGCCTGAAGCTTCTGAATAAAATTGATCATGAAAATTTGAGACTAAGCTTTTTCGCTCTTGAAAAGCTTATAGTGCCTGGTCATCTGCTTTTTCCTATGACAGTGCTTCGACGTTGATCATGCAATTTTCCAAATTTTATGATTTTCATCCGTGTACTCCTCACAAGATGTTGGATTCAGGGATAATCGAGGGGAAAAGGGTAATGAGGAAATTGGGTACTAAATGATGTGGATTGTTTCTCAAAATTCTGTTCAGGCAGTAACAGTAACATTATTTTCATTACTATACATATTTATTAGTCCTCAAACTAAAACAATTGAATATTAACACTGCTAAATATATTGAGAGTGTTTTCCTATATTACAGGTTTACTTTTTATGGATATGCCCATCTCATAAACATTTCGAATGGTTTATCGATGTACTGAGAGATGTCGAAAGGAAGGATGTAACAAATGTTTTAGAAATTCACATTTTCATTACACAATTTTTCCATAAATTCGATCTACGGACCACCATGCTGGTATGTCTGACCTCGAATATGAAAACAATGAAACAATTGAAAATATTATTTTTGCAGTACATATGTGAAAATCATTTTCAACGACTCTCCAAGACATCAATTTTCACCGGCTTGAAAGCAGTCAACCACTTCGGAAGACCTGATATGACATCGTTTCTGAAGTTTGTCCAAAAGAGACATAGCTATGTAAGGAATTTTTTTAAGTTAAGGTTTGAAGGTTTTGGATTATTCGATTATTTATCATAGCATTTGAAAGCCTTCAGTTTCTTTCTCTTCTTTACATTGATGTTTTTTTTTAATGTTTCCTGATAAGAATATGAATCCCCAAATTAATACATACTTATGATATAAAGAGTGGGAAAAAGTAAAACAAAACAATTTGAGTGGCCTAGTGGTTTAGGCTCTCGGCTCCTACCAGTCAGGTCGGGGTTCGATGTTGCGCCAGGCAAAAATTTTCTGGTATGGAACACTCGGCGAACCATTCACTGTTGAGTAAACAATTAACAGTGCGCGTTTTGACACATTAACAAAGATTTTACAAAACACATCTATTCTACAACTCGCACAAGCTTTAAATAGCTTCTGAGGGGTTTCACATGGCAAATAAAAATACAAAAAAAATCCCTGATCTGGTGTAGTGTGTTGGCGTTTCCATCACTGATTTAGGGTCATTGCTAAAATCTTATGGGGTGGAAGAGAATGTACACAGTTCTTTTTAACATGTGACTGGAGTTGTCGAACTTCCCTCTTGACGCTACTACACGCTACACAAAAAATTTATAAAATCAAACTAACTCAAATTATTTACATGCGCTTTCCGAAATACAATTTGCCGTTTTCTGGATATAGGATTTACGCTTTCTTAAATACAGTGTGTAGATGTCGTCACTCGTTTTATTTTACTCAGTAAGCTCAAACTATTTGCTTCAAAAGTAGAAATTTTTAATGTATAGTCTTTCAGTCATGGGGCATGACTTATATCCCCTCGAAGATTTTAACTCTAAGTTTAGGGATATGGGATACTGATGATGCGGTATTTCTTTTCTCTTAATGACAAAATCTGATATCATTTCTCCAGCTTCATGTTAAAAGATCTGTGAGCCTGGGAATTGAAAATGGTATCTAATTCATTTCGACGATTACCTACTATTTTGAATTAATCTGTCTCTCAATAGTGTAGTTTGGTATCTGTTCACAAAAATGAGCTGCAACATTAGAACAATGGAGAACATCTCATCTTTTAATAAACATCCATTAACAAAACACAGCGAGGCTTCTTCAAGGTTCCCGAAATTTCAAATTTCCACTGCTATGACATCCCGATGACGTTTTTTCCTCTCACGGAGCTGACAAAAATATCATTCAACATTCAGCACTCAAATTTCACCAAGCAAAACATTTATATCAAATCGATTCAAAATTTCTACCCATTTTGAAAATCAATATTATGCAACTTGATGTATAGACTTCGAACCCTCTTGACACCTATATAGGTAGCCCAGTCAACGAAAGAGGTTAATAGTCCACTGCATTTAGGTCGAAATAGGCCCAAACTTCGGAACAATTCATACAAAAGCAAATGAAGGCTTTTCGAGTAGGTCTCGGTGTCCCAAATGATATCCCAAAAGTCCCCTAGGCGGGAGTGACCGCATAACATTTGGCAACGCTGTAAAGGGCTAAAATCCTGCCCCAATGTGAATTTTCGTGAATATCTCAGTCCCTATCAAACTTACGACAAAAATACTTCAGAGCAAAAAGAAAGCTGATGAAATTTCCTAGAAAAAAGGTTCTGGGTCGTTTTTTGATATAACCAAGGGTTTCGTCACAATCTCGCCTTCACTTTGAACGTATGTGATATTCTGGGTAATGGAGGTACTCTATTCCACAACACCTTTGAGGATGACTACAGGGTGCGTTTTTCTCAAAGTTGTATCCCCTAATAGGCCTAATCCACGACTTTTTTGTTTTTTGAAAAGACGCAAATTTTCTTCTCCTTCGTCTTTTCCTTCTATGAATGCATGTATATTTTCTTCGATGACATCCGTGGAGTCAATCTAAGAGTTTCGAATTTCTGCTTCGGTCACATTTCATTTTTCTCAGGAAACTTCAAATGGTTCGGCATTCAGGCAGGATTTTCCATGGCAATTGCCACAAACCGGTGAGCAACGAAGTCTCAAACTCCGACGGACACACATTGGTCCACAACCTTTCGTACAGTTGCAAAATATCATTTTTGAAAGACAATCAGGCGCAGGAAGTTGGGATGTCATTTTTTGTTACAATATATTGTCTTTAACATCCACCCCCACTCCTCAGGATTCAAATTGTTACCAAGCCATTGTTGCACTTGATATTACACTGCGAACAGATGTTCACAGAAGTTATTTTGCTGCGTCAAGAGTTGGAGGTAAAAGATTCAGTCTCACTGGTCTGCTTGTACTAACAGCTTTAATCAAGGAAGAATATCGGTAGTGAGTTATGGAGAGTTATTTAATGGGGGCAACATAGATTAAGAGGAAAAACTTCAGTCCGCTTAAAGGTTATGTGCAGTATTATTTTTATTGAAGATTTCAGCTGCCTCTTTCAAGTCCTGCCGTTCCTTAACCATTTTCAAAGCCGCGGTCTTTCATTTATTGAACAGAGCAGATGTTGTGTCGTTTGGTGCTGCAAAAGTACCCATAATTCTGCCTCAGAATCTTTCCTATTGTACCAAGCTTGATTCAAGATATCCTGTTTTCCTTTGAGGTGATAACAATACGTTTTCCATACTTCTCTTCGAGTTTTCTTGTCATCAGGTATGTTTTCTATCAGTATTGCTTTCCATCCTGTCAATTTAAACTGAGAGTCTCCATGATTTTCAATGAAAGAAAAAATGTCCTTCATTGCGTTGAGAACATTTTCATACGCAGGATGACCAACCTTAATTTTCTCGGAGACTGGCAAGTTAAATTTGTTGAAACAAATTTGATGATATTTAGCTTCAGCTGCAACTATATCTGTGTCAAACATTACACGGTTTTTAAAAGATTTTGCCCAATCATCTCCGGCAAGTGATATAATATTTTCTTTGAAAATGAGGGTTGAAACATGACAAATTGTTTTACGCTTGACCTTTTTTGCTATTTTCTCTTTCTCCTCATCAGCCTCGTTGCCGCATCAATAAATACCGGTATTCTCACCTGATTAGAGCTGAGCAGATCAGTGAGATTGACTCTTTTACCTCCAACCCTTGACGCAGCACAACAACATCTGTGAACATCTGTTTCGGGTGTACTATTAAGTACAGCAATGGCTGGGTTACAATTTGAATCCTGAGGAATGGGGATGCATATTGAAAGACAATATATTGTAACCAAAAACGACATCCCAACTTCCTGCGCCTGATTGTCTCTCAAAAATGTTTTTTGCAACTGTACGAAAGTTTGTGGATCAATGTGTGGCCGTCGGAGTTTTTGACTTCGTTGCTCACCGGTTTGTGGCAATTGTCATGGAAAATCCTGCCTGAATGCACAACCATTTGAAGATTCCTCAGAAAAATAAAATGTGACCGATGCAGGAATCCGAAACTCTGAGATTGACTCCACGGATGTCATCGAAGAAAATATACATGCATTCATAGCAAGGAGAAGATGAAGGAGAAGAAAATGAGCGTTCGAACGCCTTTCCAAAAATCAAAAAAGGCGTGGAGTAGGCCTATTAGGGGATACAACTTCGAGAAAAACGAACCCTGTATTCATCCTCAAAGGCGGTGTGGAATAGTGTACCTCCATTATCCAGAATATCACATACGTTCAAATTGAAGGCAAGATTGGGACGAAACCATTGGTTATATCAAAAAACGACCCAGAACTTTTTTTCTAGGAAATTTCATCAGCTTTCTATTTGCACTGATGTATTTTTGTCGTAAGTTCCATAGGGACCGAGATATTCACGAAAAATCACATTGGGGCAGGATTTTAGCCCTTTACAGCGTTGCCAAATTTTATGCGGTCACTCCCGCCTAGGGGACTTTTGGGATATCATTTGGAACACCGAGACCTACCCGAAAAGCCTTTATTTGCTTTTGTATGAATTGGTCCGAAGCAAAAGTCTAATTTCAGTGGACTATAAGTGCGTGAGAGGAGACAAAGCTGATTACCTTGAAAATTTGTTTAAGATTGATAAAATGTACCTACAAAAAGTCCTGACTTTTATGGTGAAGTTCCCATCACGGGTTCTTCGCCTGCAACTCGAGAACGATGAGTTTTTTGTAAGAACATTCATTTATAACAAATGGGAGCTGATAAAATTCTCTACATTCTTGTTTCCATAGTTTTTATCCTAACCGGTTTGTCCGTTTTCGAGATAGGGGTAAACACTGGAAAATTGAGGTTGATGATGGTAAAAAAATTGAATTTCACCTTGCGTTTTTTTGATGACTAAACTTTCCGTTATACATTGTAAATATACGATTCTAGAAGAAATTGTCCGATTATAAAGTTGTAGAGAATTTAATTCTATTCAAGAATATACCTGATATAATTATATATGCCAATTTGTCTCCACCCAGTCAAAAATTAAACGAATTTTAAGATATGAAATCAAGTTTTCCGAAGAAGTCAGAGTATTACCCCTTTCTGCTGAAGTGGACCCAACTACTTTGTTTCATTTCATATTTACTTTGTGTCGCATTTTGATTGGGACTGCACTGTATTTCTAAGCTATTATTGAAGATAGAGACATGATGTTTCGCGACCCTGTATCACTTTTTTGTAAAACTTTTGAATCCACTAACAGAAATATTCCAACTACCTACTTTTGTTCCTGAAATACAGGGCGAGAACGAAAATGTTCACTTTTGGAGATGCTTTCATTTCTCAGGCGCTTAATAAGAAAAATGTAAACTGCTTAAAATAGATATTTCCACACAAAAGTCAGTGGCGTAGTTCAAAGAATTTTTTAAGTGCACTGTTTTTAAGATTTGGCACAAACTTGGTATTTTTCAAATGAAACACCCTGTTTACTTCAACGTCAAATTCTTTCAATTATATTTTTGAATACATTGAAGTATCACAACCTAATCTTAAAAAAATTTTAGCTTCGAAATTCATCCATATTCATGTTTGTTTTTTTAATAGTAGGACTACTCTAATAATTAATAGGGTCAATAGGGAATACTCAATGACCTTTTATTCTAAGTCATTATGATAAGTCTATGGGAATACCGCACTGGAAAATTGCGTACCTACTGACGCGTTCACAAAACGTCTCATGCAGACGCTCGAACGCAACATAAATAAGTCAATCGTAGACAATTGCGGATTATTCGCAGCATCTGGGAGTGCTTTAAGTACTAAGCTTGGATTTTCGACGTACTGTGTATTCGGGTATTACTAAAATAAACCTGATGGTCATGTCAAAAATTTGTTACAATAAATTAGTTATTACCTTGTGTTTTATTTGATATGTCACTATATTTCAATGTACGTATTAACTCATTATTTTAGACAATTAATTGGACTTGGACATGCTCCAAAAAGAGCAGTATCATTACACTGGCTTTTCCATTGAAAAGCCTTCTAGTTTAAACAGGATGGAATTCCTGCCCATCATTTTTTTTTTTGTTCATATAAAGTTTTCTAAAAGATTTTTTCCAATCACCTGATGAACTAACGGAATGCCGCATGATACTATCGTCCTTTCGAATCGTCTTCACTTTCTATTCATTCATTTGAAATCCCAATTGAGACTGTTTTATATACAGTTTTCACGAGAGCCATTAAAATTAACGGATATAGAATTATAGGATATTATTACCATATTTTGATAACCAACTACTCAATCTACAACGCTATGTATATACACTTATGCCATTGAGGAATTTTCTAGAAGTTTCTCAAAAACTCCAACGATTTTGAAATCTTTGAAAAGAGCCATAGGCCGGTTATGGTACCTACTTCGTATACTCCTACAATAATGAATTAGTTCTAAACACATTCTTAATGATATTTATCGTTTCAGGTTAGTAAAATAGGAGTTTTCAGCTGTGGACCAAGACCCCTAACCAAGAGCGTCATGTCTTCGTGCGATGAAGTCAACAAAGGCAGAAAACTTCCGTACTTCGTACATCATTTCGAAAACTTCGGTTAGGTAGCTTTTAATTTATTTATTGATTGTAATAATAGTTTAATATACTTAGGTGTCATTCGAAAAGTATTATGGAATTAATGTAAATATGTAAATACATATACAATAATTATATATTCTATTGATAGGTGATTTCTTTCAGAAAAAAAGCAATAAATGAAATATCCAAAAATTTTCCGAAATATTTCATGGCATTTCGTTTTTCATGAAATTGTAGACGATTTTCTATATAAGTTGGAGTCAAAAATCGATAAAGATGTTTTTCAAATTTTTTTTTCCCTCAAATATATTCAAAATGTTGTCAAATTTGGAAAAGAAACAAAAGTTTTATCATCATTTATTCCTGTAGGTGTACCTATTCTCCCAATTCAATATCCTCTGGTTTATCCAAATCAGACATACACTCTTCAGATGGAACTAATCGTATAATATATTACGTTCACGAGTAAAACTCTTCCTGAAAAGGATGCTTCAAACTGAGAAGGACTAATTAGAAGGCCGAGAGAATAGTTTTTATGACCAATTAATAATTATGACCACTCTTTACTTTCCGCGAAACTACTCAAGGAAGTTTTTCACTCGTTACATACAATAAATATGAAAAAACTCTCAATCCCATTCTTAATAGTAATGAAACTGGAAATTAATGTTTAATGTCGGAAATATAAAATATTGATTTTCCATGGTTCGCTTATAATGAAGCTTATATAAATTTTATAAAGATCTTCTCCCATTCCTCCGAGTTCAATGCATAATAATGTTGCTGTCACATTTATTACAATATGTTCTGATAGCATGCATAATTTCCTCAGGTAAGTTGTGAACTTTTGCTTCCAACTCACATTTCTAATTTAGATTAATCAAATAACAACTGTCTGACCTGGGGAAACAGACGAAAAAAATGAACTCATCTTTATTAAACACTTATATATATATATATATATATATATATATATATATATTATTTACTATGGTGAAAAAAACCGGGTCATTGTTTATATAAAACTAAATTAATGTAATGTTCCATTCAAATTTATCTATCTGAAACCATCCACTTTATATCAACGCGTAATCCAATCATTCATGCAATTCTGACTTCCGAACACATGGCTTTTGGTTTCTTTCTTTGGTGAGTCCAAATTTCTTATCCACGAGGGGACAACATGAGTGAAGAAAGAGACAAGAAAACAAAAAAATGTCATATTAGCTTTGAATTTTGATTTAGAGGTCGCTAATAGAGTATTTGTAATACTACTACTAATGTCGGAAAAAAAATTTTTAACAAACCAATCTACGGATTCCATTGAGTAATACATTTTCGTGTAGGCAGTTAGATACTCAACGAAAATGTCCTGACGATATTTCGTTAAAACGTTTCGTTCAAAAGTTATGTGATGCTAATATTGAGATATTTTTGAAAAAAAATGATTCCAAAAAAATCGACTTTGTTTTCACGAAACTTTTGATATTCAAAGGTAATATTTTCACAGATGTCAATATCCCCAAGATAGTTAGGAGGGGGGCAGGAGTGGTTTAGAGAAACCAAAAAAGGCGATTTTCCTGAATCAGGGCAATATATTTACAGAGAGTACGAAGTTCTATGGCAGATTAGACGTTTCTGAAGAACTGGAACTATTTGAAATCTGCAAATTGGGATTATGATAGTGTGCGACATTATCCACCAGCTAAAATATTTTTGAAGACTGATCATTGTCACTGGTACAAGTGGTCAGATTTCTCCTAAATTAAGAGAGATAGAAAAAAGGAATATACATGTCACATGTTTTTTTTTCGAGAAACTCAAATTGCTGAAAACCGCAATTCGCTAAGGTGCCTAGTTTCCATGCTACGCAGGGCAGGGTGAGTGAAATTTGGCCAATTATTATAATTGGCTATAACTTCCCCAGTGTTGCTGCTACACTCTCAAAATGAAAACATCTTCAGTGGAGTTTTTCCAGTACTTTTTACCAGAGCTAACAAAATTTTAGTGCCCCCTCAAATTTGAGTGAAATTTAAGAAAATTTTTTTTTTTAACTGGAAACCATAGTGTGCTATGACGATTTTCAATAGACTTTTCTCAGACAATTTTGAAAATATATCATGATATACTTCCAAGCTTGAATTTCAAGAATTCAGAAAAAACAGTTTTCGATTAACAAAATCAAAGAAGATTTTGATTTCGATTCATACAACTTGAGCCTGCTATTAATTTGACCAAAAAGTAAAACGTAGTTTTTCAGGATTTTCATATTCAAGCTCGGAATTATATCATGACATATATTTTTGAAATTGTCTAAAAAAAGTCTATTTAAAATTATCATAGCACACTACGGTTTCCATTTGAAAAAATTCATTTCTTTCAATTTCTCTAAAATTTGTAGGAGCACTGAAATTTCGATAGCACTGGTGAAAGTACTGGAAAAACTGTCCTAAAAGATGTTTTTATTTCTGGAGCGTAGGGCAACACTGCGGAAGTTATAACATATTATAATAATTGGCCAAATTTCAAAATCACCCTGTAGCATGGAAACTGGACACTTAATCGACTTGCGGTTTTCAGTTATTTATGTTTTTCGAAGAAAGAGAACATGACATGTATATTCCTTTTTTTCTATCTTGCTTAGTTAAGGAGATGTAGTACTAAAACACCGATATCTGACCAGCCTGTACAGGGAATGAATTTTTTTTTTAATTTTTTTTTGAGTTTTCGTTCTTAATTTTGATAGTGTACTCTATTCTGAATATATTCTCATTCAAAGCGTTGCATTCGTCCGAATACTTTTCAAAAATATCTCAAAAAAACTGAATTAAAAAGGGAGATAATAGTATTCGATATTATGCTTTTTCTTCCTAATATAAATGTCTTTTGCACAAACCTTTTTCACATTTTTGAAGTCGAAGACTGTGGAAATATTGTAGATTTCTCGAAATGTTGGGTGGAAAATTGGGATCAAGATTGGCTCATAACTTTTTATGATTGCGTTGGATTCTGCGAAGAAAACGGAAGAGAACGGTTTGTACTTGAAATATTTATATTAGGAATAACAATCGTAATATCGAAATCTCTCATTTTCCTTTCTTCTTCAGTTCATTTTGAACAATATTTTGACGAATGCAACTAAAATTTAATGAGTATGTATTCAGAATAGAATATCCAGCCAAAAACATTTTAATGTTAAATATTGCCAAGACGAGGCCGTATTTCTAACATTGTCAAAAAGTTATCAGATCTCATGTAGAGCCAAGCTGCTAACTCTACACTCTTCATCTTCACAAGTCCTCATTTCTCGAACTCTATGCCTTGGTAAAAATAAGTGACTTGGCCGTTTCTTTTTCGCCACGTGAGCGTAAGGTCAAAAATTCATTCGCTGTTCATAACTTTTCTGTTTTCTATTATACAATAGTTCTTATAGTTACGAAACGGCCAAGTCACTTATTTTTACCAAGGGATAGAGTTTGTGGAATAAGGGTTTGTGAAGATGAAAAGTATAGAGTTAGCAGCTTGGCTCTACATGAGATTGATAACTTTTTGACAATGTTAGAAATACGGCATCGTCTTGGCAATATTTTAAAATGTTATTGGTTGAATTTCAATTTTTTTTTGTACGTTGCTTTTGACAAAATCCTTTCATTTTGTTTATTTTTTCCCCAATATTAAAAAAATGAAATATAATTATAGCGAGATCTAATCCACAATTCATGTTCAAAATCAACAATGTACGAAATATAGAAATATACTTTTACCTGCCTAGGTTCCAGCTACGATGCCGATGTAATTGGGAGCTGCCAGCACAACAATTATATGAAGAATCCTGTCATTATATAATGATCACAACGAGAAATTGCACAATGGAAACTGTGATTGAGATTATTACAGGGAAATTGTATTTGGTGTAAATACACATGAGGCGTTTTATGAGCGCTTCATTTTACGCCTTTATTCAAAATGTGGAGGCAATTTTCCCTGAGAACTCTTGAATATTTTTTTTTTATTCATAACAATCAGTCCTCCGTATATATCAATTTTCAGATCACTATCATCAAAATTGGCCGAAGTATCATACAAACTTTGACATCCTCTGGTTCTAAGAGTTGGGGGGTGAAAGTTTACACTTTAGGGATTTTTCCGTTGTTTGTGTACTGAAACTAGGTTACATACCAAATTTCAACTTGATAGGACATCAAGAAGTACCCTAACAGTTTTTATGATCATCAGTGAATGAGTGACGAAATCAGGGATTTTTAGATATCTATGAAGTCTAAAGTGTACGAGCTACACTTGAAACTTTTCACGTTTAATGAGTTCACTACTGGTATTATATCCTGAGAATTTTGTTCATCTACTATATTCCAAACTCATGTTATGAGGGTTCGAAAATACGACGAAACACTTCGCTTGGCTCGTCTTGGCGGGGGCACTACCGTGTCCCCAGACTATATTAGAATTAAGAACGAAAAAGCGGAAAAAAAAATTAAAAATTCATTCCTTGTATAAGTAAAAGTGGTCAGGCTACAAGAATATTATAGCTTGGTAGATGATGTCGAACACTATCACAATCCGAATTTTAAAATTTCAAATTTGTCCAATTATCCAGAAACCTTTAATAGGCCGTCGAACTTGGTACACCCTGTATATAGGGCGGAGAACAGATCTCAGCGGACGTTACAATGTTTTTATTTCAACATTGTTTTGTAGTTATTTTCTTCTCTCTTTATCTGACAAAATATTTTCTCATGATAGCCTGTGCTTTTCCACTTTAATTAGAATATCTATCATTTACATCTGAATAATTGTTTTCCTACTTAATTTGAAAATGGAATCAACTTATTTTCAGGTGCTGCCTGCTCACATAAGTCGAAAAAATCAAAATCAAAATGTGGTGAGTATTAATAATTTAATTCGAAATAATAAGTATAATTAATTCAGTTGTGAAGGCAATGCTAACTGGATAAAATATAAGACATACAGAACTGATAACTGATTCGAAACCATTCAGAAATTAATTTTTCCCAGTAGCGTGTAGAGTATTCACGTTTATAAAGTACTAAAGTTACACATACGCATGAGGAAAAGGAACAGCGGGAGTTTTTTCCACACGCAGACGCAGATATTAAGGAGTAGCGTGTGTTGCGACAATCAAAAAGTAGGGATATGTCTCTAAGAGCCAACCATGAAATTTTAATCTCTGTATGAGCTAAGAGCCAAAAATAAAAATTTACAATGATTGATTAACCATTGCTCACCTTGCTCAGTGTTTATTCGATTAAAAAATGTTTCACTGATCCTTAGTCTCTGATTTTCTACATCCTAAGTGGGAGCCCACCAAAGTATCTCCCCACATATATGACACGTAATATAGTTTTCCTACGACCGTGCGTTTTCACCCACTTTCCCGTACTCATTTTAGTTTAAAAAGTGTCACTTTCCCGCACTAGTGAGGGAAAGTTTTAGCAGGGGTTTTTTCCGCACACATTCATTAAAGAATAAACTGAATTATGATATGTCCCTATGCATCGAAAAGTAAAACTTTCTGTACTCGATAGGAAAATAACTATTTCAGATATCGCATCTGACAGCGGTATATCAGTGTTCATTTTTTATCATTCGTTCTAATCCAAGAATCATGCATCTCGCATGTTGTGTGCCAGATCACAAGCTACACCAGTGCTATGCTACTTTGGTAGGCGCCCCACTGATAGAAACATAAAGTTGTGTAATTCCTCTATGCAACGAACTTCGAAAATTTTCGATAATATCAGTTTGAAAAAGAAAACTCTTCGTGAAAGTGTTTCATTCACGCTAATAGGAAAAATATTGTCCTCTTTGTGGAAAGTGCCTTTTCCACACTCTTCTGCAGTCTCTCACTACCCTATCAGAATGATGTTAATGGTAATGTCAATGTAAATATGTTAATGTTGATGTATACATTAAACATTAGATTGATATAATTTTTGTTTCTGTTCTCTGTTGTGTTCATTGTGAAGTTTTTTTGTTTTGATCTCTGAAATCCTTTCTACTCTCATCAAATAGAAAGTTTTATTGTTGTTAGTACAACAAATTACAGTTTTTATGATACCCTCAGCTTCTTCAATTCTATAAGAAAACATTTATATTTCACCTATCATTTTCAGGAAAGAAATGCAGACAGAAGACAGGATGTGGTGAGTATAAATTATTCAAATAAAAATATTGAATGTAAATTCAAGTGAGTTGGGAGTTTTTACTCTCGAGATTTAAACTCGAGTGAAGACATATATATGCCAACTGTTGCCAACTGGATGAAATATTAATAGAAATTCGTTGATTGGCCAAATTGAATGTTCAGAATTCACACTCGAGAAGTCGGAATCTAATTAATTCAAATAATGAAAAAATCTGAAATTATAAAAAAGCAATAAAATTTCAAATAACCATCAGTTGATCGAACCCATTTTTGATGTACTTGATTCATTTATTTGTGTTTATTTTTGGATTCAAACTTTTGAATTCCAAAGGAATGAGGGACTTCAATTAATTACTGAATAAACTTTAATCAGGTTCTGCTTCAGAATATGTAGGGTTAAAGTAATTAAAGACTTACACAATACAAAATCAATCTAATTAGAGACCACCTTGCAGATTACAATTTCATTAAATAAATAGTCATCGATCAATTCGGCTATGTTTGATTTTCACTAGCTGCCTATGGCTCTGCTTCTTCTTACTTTCCCAGATTGACTTGCTTTGATGCATTCGATTGAATTATCGTTGGAGTCATTTATAGTTTTTCACTTCTCAGTCAGTTTTTTCATTTCAGTGTCTACCAGTGTGGGTAGGAACCTGAACGAAGTGAACGATTTTGTTTATATTTTGTAAGGTGTTTAACGTTCTTCTTATGATATTGTGGTGTATGGGTTTTACACCGAGACCTTTTATCCTATGATAAGTCTATGGTTTTGGATACCTATATTTGTTGAAGTCCAGTAATACTGTTCAGAAAATCTGAATTTCTCAGAGGAGAGATTGCTGATCCATATCTAAGGCACATAGTTCTACCGATAATATGTTGTTGTTAGGCTTGAGTTTATTGCAGATGGAATCAGGAGGTTCGCAACTATAAAACGTCAGTTCAACGCAGAATCTTACAATCTAGGTATAGGAATGTGATATATCATTTCAAAGGATATTCAATCTTCTTTCTGTAATTCTTGGCATCCCATTTGAAAAAATGCACATCCAACTGTTTTTGTATTTCTCGATAAACCATCGAGTTTTGAATGACCCTGTATGAAAAGAAGCGTATTTCATAACACCTGCATGATGCATAGAATCGTAGCATTCTGCATACGTTTAAGCAAAGCTATTTTTCTAACAAAATAAAAGGAAATGATTTAATAACTCAGAAACCGCTGAATATAAGTATGAGAGAGAGGGAGAGAGAGAGAGATACCAGAATAATCGTGTTACTACGATAAAAAGAAAAGTGCAATAATATACTGCGTGTGCCAATTGAAATAACAGAGTAGTTAGTACTTTTTTTCATAAGCGGCAACACCGCAGAACTGAAAATATTTGATTGATAGAGCATCTGTTCTTGTCCAAGAAACCAAATTTTCAATGAATTCTTGCTTCCCGTTCTCCTTAAACGTCTAAAGCTTTGCATTTTAAGAATCCGTTTAAAAAACGGGTACGATTTTAAAAAGGACCCGCTTTTTAAACGGTTCCGTTTGAAACGGACAGAGTGCAATGTATGGACTGTGATGAATCAGTTTGTCGAACGCATCCCAACTCTTTCCTTCGGATAGTAGAAACAATATATATTGAGAAAGAAGAGAAATATATACTAGTTTCGTGTTTTGTGCATCAAAATAGTTATAATGGATGTTACTGACTTTTTGTTATTAAATTTGATAAAAAACATTGCGCATATATGATTTTTTGATCCACTTCCACTACTCATTTTTCTGGATAACTATACAGATCTGTAAATAGATTATTTAAATTGGTTAAAATAAGATAGTAAAATAAATAATAAAATTTTAAAGTACCTTATTTTCAAAACCACGTGCTACGAAACGGATTGTCTCACTATGCGGTCCGAATTTTAATGAAACACGTTGATTAGAATCGGGTGGTGAATCGAACGGTACCTATTTAATTTCGGATGCGTTTGTTTACAATGCACATTGATTCAATTATAGGCTTTCATTATTTAACTGAACGGATCCGATTTAGCAACGGAAGCAAACGGATTCTTAAAATGCGTACCTTAACGTACCATCGACCGTGGATCACCCGTTTATATTCGACTATTCGGAAAACATTTATTCGAAAGATGGTCAGTCCCTAACTGATTATTTTAAATTATACTCGTTTACTGCTTTTTGTAAATAGAAGACAATTCTTTATTGCCGTCTAAAAAATTTCAATTTCTATGAAATATCACTTCTCCGCAATTGATTAATTACCACTTCTCGGAGTAGCCCATCCAAAAAAACTTTACAGTCAGGAATAAGAGGAAGTTTTACCGGAATTATATGCTTATGCCAAATGACATCTACATTTAAAGTTACAACCCCAGGTAGGTCTTAGCTGACTTCACAATTTGCCTCCATTTCGTCCGATCCATCATTAGGGTCACCTGCCACTACGCTAAATTGTAGTGAAAAATATGGCTGTAAAAAAGTTGTTAGGTTCTCCAGGGTGCCAAGGTCAGTCTTGCTCAAATGTCCAGTTGAGTACAAAAGAGGAAGACTCCTGTAACTCCAATGAAAAGAAGAATGACTCAGCCACATTTGAACAATTTATGAATAAACAGCAGGGGAAATACGAAGAAGAAGAAGAAATCGAAGAAGTAGACTGTCAAGAGTATGAATCTGATTGAAATATTCATATGAATCAAAACGATAGTAATCAATAGCAATATAAAAACTCAATGAAAAGGTAATATCTAGAACTTGACAGATATTTTTCCTCTTAAATGGTCATGATAGTTAGTGGAGTTACCCTGAGGGAAAACCAGGGTAAAAAAAACGGGCAAGTTCACTACCTCACAGGTGGCGTGGAAATGTGTTTATATTAATAATGTGGCCCTTAACCTGAGTTGAAGCAACATCCATCAAAATTTAATGCTGCCTTAATTCTCCTTTGAACAGAGTATCCATAGACGGTAGCCACGGATACTGCGTTCAAGGGAGCTTCAAATTTAATGAACGTTGCTGCAACTCAAGGTTAGAATCGCGATATCTCAAGAATTGAAAGTCTGAGAAAAAAAATCTCAGATACCATTTTTGTAGAGAATTTAAAGATCTACATTTTTGTTTGAAGCTTTTTCTGTTAAAGTTCGCCGTTTTTGAGAAAAATACAGAAATCCAAAAAAGTCGACCTTTGAACCCGAATAACGAATGACACACACATAGGATCGATGGGGACTTTCGACAATTTATTCGTAATGGTAAATCCTAGCTCTTCATCAAAATTTGTCACCCCGGCAATTTTCGTTATTTGAAATGTCTAACTTTACCTGACTACAGAGAGTGACGCTGATGATACATCCTTGAGGGGTGCCATTTTTCTAGGTTTTTCCGCTCGAAAGTTGTCCGTTATTTCTCACATGAAATCATCTATCACAGAGCAGATTCTCGATGAAATGGACGGGAGAATTGAGCATACTACCGGAGATTCCAAATTTTTTCAGCATATTCAAGATGCCTATTCAGTCTCCGAATCATCACATACTCATACGCGTATTGATTTTAAAAAATACACTTGAACATTTTCATTCTTGCGATTGCAGAGAATTAACACAATTCGAAAATGGTTTAATGTTGAATTTCTCTCTTTTTCTTGTGTGAGCCAAAATTCTGAAAACAGTGCATACACCAAAACTCAAAACCTATACAATATCAAGTCCAGACAATACAGCGTGTATATCAGAGTTTTAGCAGCAGTTAATGGCCAGATATGATCTTATGAGATCATATGACATAAAAGCCTTCGACTCAAAAGGTGAAAAAATGTTGACAAAATAAGCTGAAGTATTCTAATTTTCAGAGAAATTCCTTTTTTCCAGAAACTCAAAAACTAAAAACTAACTTACTGACAAACCACACGGACTTTCACATTTATACAAGGCCGGTCTTTACTTGTACTTATATTTTAACAAGAGCTTCTTGCGGTCAAAATATATACTTTTTTCGTATACCATTCTTCCTGAAAAAATTAAGTTATTTTAAACTTTCATGATAAGCATACCCCTGCTACTGAAGTTCTTCCGAGCATAAGATCAACCGACTAAACCGTCAGAAAAATTAAGCAGAAATTCAATTTCAAGAATCTATGAACATTGCATTCTGCCAAAATAAAGAATTTTTTAATGTTGCTGATATAAATTTTTTGAATGATTAATTACTAAAAAAATTCGCATTCGACGGATAATACTTTTATTTTCCAAAATTGTCAAATATTCATTGGATAGCACGCAAATTACAATTATAAATTACATTATAATTATTATGGAATATAGGTACCTAATGTGTCAGTTCCACTGGTTTTGGGGGCGGAGGGGTTGGTTATATATTTCTTCAAAATTGTAATATGTATTAGCTATATGTTTGAAGGAAAACTACTTTCATTCATTAACGAAGCTATGAAAAAACAGTAAAAAGGGGTATATATGTGACTGTTACCAACTTTTTCAAATCAATCTATTACTTTTTCAATATTTTTCTGTAGTTGCTATTTCATCTTGTAGTTTTTCGATTTTGCACTTCTCTGAGTGTAAATGCTGTTCTTGAAAAAGCGATATTTTTCGTTTCCTATCTCTTCGTTAAATAGAAATGAATTTCACTCAAAAATCTATTCGAATCATCTAAACTTGTGAAACCCCAAAGAACTTTTGTCCAGAGCTCTTGAGATATGATGAATCTAGGTATGTGAAGCCCCCATCAAAATCAGACATCTGTTTACGGAGTTCTACAAAAAAACTAACAAATACAAGGACACTTCACATCTATAGGGAAAAGTGGTCACCCTTCGTACACTTTTCAGATTTTATTTTTGTGTTTTATGGTTAATTGTCGAATTAATGAAGTTTTTGCACCTAAGTGTAACAAATATATTGTAGTTTGTGAAAAAAAAGTAAGAAACTTTTATGTTAAAAGGTTAAAGAATTATAGCCATTTTTCCATAAAAAGATTTTTGTACGAATGTACCCCATGTATGGGGTACGTTCATACAGTAGGTGGGGTACTTTCGTACGCCTTGGGGTAGATTCATACAGGGTAATTAAAAAGCTAATTAAAGTAGTCTAATTCTTGATAATTTTCATCAAAACATTTTCTCATCAAATAATTAACTTGATAATATGTACTTGACCCATAGTCTATAAATCTTTCTTTATAAAAATAGCAGAAAATATAACCGTTCTTCCTCAGTTTACGTATTGATAATTATAAGCTTGATCGTCATTCTAAATGCACTCATTGCACATTTTAATTTAAATCAATAGCAAAAGTAAAAAGTCTTGCCGTTCTAGCTACAGGTATAGCCCGTTGAGGATCAGCGAGGATCATGGTGATATCGTTGAAATACAGAGTGTGTTTATATTCTATATCACAATATATATTCAATAGAAGAATGACCATGATAATGCAGGTTTCTTTCAAAGATAAGATACTTTCATGTATGTAGCCGAATAATAGCTGAGACAACAGATTTTTTTTAAACTTAACCAACACATATAAGAATTATCTTTGATTTTTTCTGGTATCACATTTAAATTTTCATTGATACTACAATTATCAGCCTCTTCGTCCCCCTACAAATCAACTGGAGATGTTAAACTCTCCCGCAAGCTAATTTGCTATACTTCAGATTTCTATAAATCTCCATCGATTTTTCTTTTCTCAGCTTTCTTTTGTTTTGAAATAAATTGTTTCAAACAACGTTTCACTGCTCCGGCTCTGGCTTTTCTTTGTTGTCCATTTTTTCCAATTCTTTTCGTCTATGTCTTTCTCCTAGTTCAGTTTTTTTAAGTGTATCTGTATATATACGGGTAAATCCCTTATATATACAGCTTTACACGTTCATTGGTTTTTCTGTTTCTAACAGCTGTAGGATAAGACCTCATTATGTTATAAATCTTCGCGATAATTTTGAAAGGTAATATTATGCAGGGTGTACCAAGTTCGACGGCCTATTAGGCGTTTCTGGAGAACTGGACCTATTTGAAATCTGAAAATTGGGATTATGTTATTGTTTGACATTATCTACCGATCTAAAATATTCTTGGAGCCTGACCACTTCCAGTTATACAGGGAGTGAAAAAAAAATTTTAAATTTTTGTTTTTCTTTTTTTTTGTTTTCGAATTTGATAGAGTATGCAATTCTGAATACATTCGTGCTCAAATCGTTGAATTAATCAAAATACTTTTCAAAATATCGAGAAAAAACTGAAGAAAAAAGGGAGATAAAAGTATTCGGTATTATGTTTGTTATTCCTAACCTAGAAATCGTAAGCACAAACCGTTTTCACATTTTTGATGGCGAAGACTGTGGAAATATTATACATTTTCAGAATTTTGAATAACCCATCACAGGGTTTTCCAAATGTTGGTTCAAAAATTGGGATCAAGATTGGCCCATAACTTTCGTTTTTCAAATTAGAACCCTATTTTTTTTATAATTGCGTGGGATTGTGCAAAGAAAAATGATTATAATGCTCCTAAAATTAATAATTCTTGAGTTATTCAGGATTTTCTGATTTCATGTCGTACGTACCGTCAAATTCATAGAATCTGTTTTATATCAACAATGACCTTGGTCATAGAAGATAAATTGTTCAAATAACTCACTAGTGACTACCTCTTTTCTGAATTCATTTATCATTGTTGATATGGTACAGATTTCATAAATTTGACGCTATGTAGTATAAAATCAGAAAATCCTAAATAACTAAACGCCTTCGACAAGTCCAAGATGAGCCATAACGGCAATTCCCCATTCTCTAGAGCTGACATAATTGACTGGTGTAATTCAAATATGGCGATTTCAGTGCTTTTTCCGGGTACGTAACCATGTTGAGATCGGGAAAGTATCTTGAATTTTTGGAAGAAAGATGACAACCTACCAGCTAGTATTTTCTCAAAGATTTTTGCGAATGATGAAAGCAGGCTGATAATTAAATGGATCATTTCTATCTCCTTTTTTGTAAATAAGCTTGATAATCGGTACCTTTGATTTGTCCGGAAAAACAGCCTCAACAAATGATTTATTTATAATATATGTTAACGGTTTTGATATAAATAATAGTATATATAATAACAGTAAGGATATCAAATTGCACAAACTCAATGCTAAATCAAGCGCCGCTCCATATCTATATTTTCAGGTACATAATCCTGATTTTGCTATTAGCTTTAATATTCTACGAATCATCTTCACTTATTTACAATCAAGCATCTCCGAATATTCATTTACCTTAATCGAAAATGGCTAAGGTCTTTTAAAGAGTTTGATCATATAATATTTCTTTGGCAATCTATGAAGAATCTGATTGAAATTTATTCACTATTATCAAGATTGAAAAATTGCTACCAAACCCCAACTGTTCTATTTCACTAATACCATTTTTTTTCAGGGACGCGTGTAACCTGTGGTAATAAATCTCAGTTAATATCAGTACACAATAATAATAATAATAAGGCCGTCATAATTGATTCTAAGCATGATAAATCACTTGTGAGCAATGGCAATACAGGACAGCAATTGCTTTTCGACCACAAGAACCAAAAGGGTTACGAAATGAAAAATCCACAACAATCCTGGAATGCTTCACAAACTGATATAAAAGGTTATATGGAGAATATAAAATCCCTCAAAGAAATAAAAATCACACCCGATACTGCAAAAGAATTCTCAATAAACTCTGCCCCAGATCATGTAATCAAAACACAATATGATATTATGAAAGATTTCCAAGATGAAATGAACGATTACGGTAAAGTCCGTATAAATAGTTTTTTCTCGATGTCTGTGAATTTAATGAGAGAACTGGGAAGGTTGAAACAAACCCTTCATCATGAAATTATTGAAACAAAAATTAAATCGAAGAGCTTCGATGTCAACGGTGGTATCATGAATGTAGTATCTGTGTTTCGAGGATTAACAAGTCTTATAAATGAAACATCAGGACAAGTAGAGACAATTATCTTGAAGAAGAATTTCGACTTGGAACCACTTTTCATGTCTGAAAGTGGCAGCGAATCACTTGCAATCATCGTGGACCAAATGGACGAACCCAATTCGCCAGTATTTGAAATTGTGAGATATCCGACAAAAATGTTCAACGTCGTTAGAGAGTTCGGTGGCGGTTTATATACAGGCCCGAGAGGAATCGAGGAACTAATATATCATTTCGTATTTTTCTTGAAAAAACAGGTACCATTGGAGGTGCTCATAGATCTTCTTATCCAATTTTCAGCTTCAAACAGCAGAATAGATCACAGAGAAAGTCTCACACAAATCACATTCATTACGGAAATTTTAAGGAGAAAAATGTCACCTAATTACTCCAAATATTTATTACCTCATTTCGAGGATTTCTCAAACGATAGACTTATCGTTGGAAATATCAATATTCCTGGTCTCGTAAGAAGAATCTCGGAAGAGCCAATATCGGGCATTCAATCTATCATTAGTATTTTACATCCATTGAAAACAGATTTCTTGGACGCCGTATCCATCCTTTTCTTACGATTAGTTTTCTTCACCCTAAGTGGACGAGGTGTTTTTTTCGTCCTCAAACTTCTACCCAGTTTGAAATCGGTCATTGATTTGAATTCCAATGTGCCTTTGATTTTTCAAATTGCGGGAAATATGAATCCATCGAGAACTATAGCAGGAAAATTGCTGAATAACCCGGAAAATGCCATACGCACAGTGCCTATCATTGGAAAAATATTTATTACAATCATGAAATCTCTCGTTACAAATAATAAAAAGTTGTTGGTAAAACAGTGCTTGCGAGCTGGTATCTTCAGAACTATTTCTTTATGGATTCGATATGGTCAAAGACTCCGAGGAGGACAGCAACCAAGGGGATGTATTCATGAGATGGGACTTTGGGGAATCGATCGTACAAACGGGTGTTCATGTTTCAACTGATCCCTATATTGAATTGCTTATATTTTTCCATTTTTGGACTGCACATATATTCAATTTATTCAATATATTTATGATGAAAATAAATTCCTATGAACCATAATTGGTGTTTTAATGTGATTTACGCAGAAGAGTGAAATCAGTGTTCATCTTGCCAACCAAAAAAAAAACAATAAACCATGAAGAAATTGAAAACATTCTCATGGATTTGCCATGAAAATAATAGAGGTATATTATTTCCTGGGATCTTCAAAAAAGGGACACGAAAGTCTGTCTCTGGGACGAAAACCAATCAATCAAAAGGCTGAATTTCCTTCAGTTCTAATATTGTAATTGACTAGAAACCAAGTAATTTCGAGGTGATTCGTATAGAACTAAAAAAAGAGGAAAGCAGGAAAACGTGAAATAGGAATCAGCAAATCAGGAATGAGAAGTTTCAATAAATTAGGTACTACTACTACTACCGAGATTTTCTTCACTATCTTCTACTGTGGCCCTTAATTATATCAGTTCGAAATTAATAATTCGGGCATTTCAAGCTGCTGCCTCATAGGTATTTCATCTAGTGACTAATGCTTAGCCTTTAGCTATATATGTTTCATTCATTTTGAAGTAAAATATGGACAGGAATCGATAGGAAAACCTCCTTTACAAACTGTCGAAATAATAAATAATTCAATAAATAATAATAATAAATAATAATAATTCAGAGAGTGATTCGGGCTCATTGGCCGTGGTCTATTAGGAATTATTTCACCTAACGTTTTGCCTACATCTTCGGTAGGCCTCTTCAGAGAATTCTTGGGCTGAGATTGAAACACGACAACTTATTCTTGAGAGTGATGCCGAGTTCAGTCCAGATGTGTTATTCATACCCCGGTAAATGGCGGGAGATGGACGTGAGTTTAAGTGCGCGAAAAGGTAACAGTATTTCTGGTAAAGTAACTATGAAAACTTCAAAGTTTGTTGAATCTGCTTTGATTATTTTTCATTCACATCAAGGCATTATAGATATACAGGGTGATTCCGGAGGAGACCGTCAGATTTTAGGTGAAGTATACACTAGTCAAGGCAGTTTCGAAACAATGTTTGGCTTATGGTTGGGGGCCTTTAATGAGAGTGTACAGGGTGATTTGTCCGATTCGACCGATTTTTCTTTTATTCATAACTTTGGTATGGCTTGATCAATCTTGATGAAATTTTCAGTGTAGAACATTATGATTGTCTTCTTTCAATAATTTCAACACTTTTTCAAAAATACAGGGTGGGAATTATGATAAGTTCAGATTAAGTATGCTGGTTGAAAAAACACCCTGTACATTCCGTTTTCAGAAATTTTCTACTTGCTTCAGATTTTACCATAAGTTTACATTACTGGAGCATTATTTTTCAAGGATGAACAATATCGTTATTTCGCTTCAAGGCAGTGAGGATATTCTGAACTGGAATGTAAACCGGTGTCGTCCAATGATACAAAGCTCTTCCTGAGTCCTAAAGTAGTTCTTCCAAATTCGAAATTCATATTTAATCACCCATATTCTGATGTATAAAATCATTTAATCCAGAAAATATCTTTATACCTACCTACTTAAACCAAAAAATCTATAACTTATACAGAATAAACATTCGAAACATATCATGAACGGCAAAACTAAGGATTAACTCAAAATTTACATAGAATGTTCGAAATGATTTCCCCTTTTTTGAATACATATTCGAGACCTTTTTATTAAATTTCCAATTGACCTTCTAATGAGGGATTGATTTTGCTTCAAGATATTACATTCCTCGAAAATCCTTTCAACTAGGTGTTCTCTTCTTCTAATTTCAACCTTATAAACTCTTGTTTTCAGATATCCCCACACAAAATAGTCTAAAGGGTTCAAATCAGGCGATCTTTGTGGCCAAGCAATAGGGCCTACACGACCAATCCATCTGTTCGGATAATTTACATCCAGGTGATTTCTCACATTCAATGCGAAGTGAGGTGGTGCTCCGTCATGCTGAAAGTACATAGAGCGGATATGTACATATTCCAATAGATTTGGTAAAATATTTTCCAAAAAATCTAGGTAAATTTCATCATTTAATCTTTCCGCAAAAATGTGAGGACGAACTAAATTTCCGTCTATTGTTCCAAGCCAAATATTGGCAGAAAGTCTGTGTTGTGTATTATGACTCTTCTTCAAATGCGGGTTGTCTCTTGCCCATTCGTGGGAATTGTGGATATTAAAAATTCCATTCTTAGTGAACATAGCCTCGTCGCTGAATAGAATACGAAAAATAGTTCGTTGGTGACTAATAACCCAGCGACAAAATTGTAATCGTTGGGGCAGATCTTGTGGCAACAGTTCTTGCACCTTTTGGTAGTGGTATGGGTGGAATTGTTCTTTCTTCAAAGTCTTGCTCACTTTGCTCTGCGAAATTCTTAATTCGGTACTAATTTGACGAGTACTAATAGACGGTTCCTCCTCCACCCGTTCAACAATTTGAATCGAAATTTCATTTTGAGTAGGCCTATCAATGTGCTCTGCCTTACTAGGATATTGCCCATGTTCTTTAGAATAATGGAATACTCGTCCGAAAGTACATTTATTTGGTTGACGTCGATTGGGAAATCGTCTATGGTATTCCATTTTAGCTTCATTTCCATTTCCGTTGCAAAAACCATAAACAAAAATCATATCCGCATATTCCGCATGAGTAAATAATTGAGGCATGTTGAAATACACTTCTTGTGACAGATTATTTATTAAATATTCTCATTCTGTGGTTCACTGTGATAGTAACCATGGATCTTAAAGAACTTGATTTAAATAGAGATTTAATTTTCATGGAGAATTTTCAATTTCATTAAAACTATTTATCATACATTCGTGATTCAATATTTCACATACCATAAAGCCATAAGTGAGTACATTTTTGAACGAATGTTTTAGGAATATTCGCTTCATAGAAAACCGGAAGTGTGCCGAAAATCACCTGAATAATGGACTCAGTAGTATGTAGATTTTTTTGGTTCACGTACGTATAAAGAAATTTTTTGAATTGAATAATTTTATACATCTGAATATGAGCGATCAAAAATGAATTTCGAATTTGGAATATTTATTTTAGGACTCAGGAAGAGCTTTGTATTATTGGACGATACAGCTTTATCATCTAGTTCAGAATATTCTCAATGCCTTGGAGCGAAAAAACGATATTGTTCATTTTTGAAAAATTTTTCTAGGAAAAATGGACGTGTGCCAAAAAAAATAAAAACGCTCCAGTAATGTAAACTCATGGTAGAATCTGAAGCAAGTAGAAAATTTCTAAAAACGGAATGTACAGGGTTTTTTCAACCTGCATACTTAATCTGAACTTATCATAGTTCCCACCCTGTATTTTTGAAAAAGTGTTGGAATTATTGAAAGAAGATAATCATATTGTTCTACACTGAAAATTTCATCAAGATTGATCAAGCCATGCCAAAGTTATGAATAAAAGAAAAATCGGTCGAATCGGACAAATCACCCTGAAGACTCTTAATGAAGGCCCCAAACCATAAACCCAACATTGTTCCGAAACTATATTGACTAGTGTATACTTCACCTAAAATCTGACGGTCTCCTCCGGAATCACCCTGTATAGATCGGGAAAACAGAATTAGAAACATCACACTTTCGATAGAAAATTCGAACAGGGTCATATTCTATAAAACAGAGGCAGAATCAATACCTCAGAGGGAAGTGATATCGAATAAATGGCTAGGCCGACAGGTTCGGTTAATCGGTTGGGTGGGGATGAAGAAAAAAACTTATGGTACGCGAAGGTCGCGTGAAGTGTCGAATCGAATCAGTAACACCCAAACCCAAAACATGGTATGGGTGATGTCATATCTGTTGTAAATGAATACGACAATTTTATTCTACTCTGACACGAGGAATTCATTTGCCACAATGCATGACACAAATAATTTCCTGTGGAAATTAGTATTCAGGTTCTTTCTCGCCAAAACTGGTTCAAAAACAAAATAACTTCTAGAAAAAGAAATGAAAAACAAAAATACATTCTACGAAAAGAAATTGAAAAACAAAAATTAATTCTATGATAATAAGAAAACAAAAACAAATTCTGAAACATGCGAAATTCAAGGTCGACAAATTCAAATTAAATGTTCGAATAATCCACCTTGTTGTGCCAAACAGTAGCCTAATCTATTATAAAGAGATGATCTCATATCTCTGAGAATATAAGGCCTACTAGCTATTTTGGCACAAAGTTGGAGAGCTGAACGTGAAGGTATCGACCTATCTCCAAAGGCAAGAATGAAAGAAGTTATCGTCTTCGCAATAGATTGACCACCGAAGTACCATTTTATGATTTGAATTTTCTCTTTAGATTCTCTTTTAGTGACCAAAAAATGAATAAATAATGATCGAAACAAATCAAAAAGTCAAAATATCATAAACTATTGCTTTTAATAAATTAGGGAGTTGAATTATGTATGGAATTCATAATTTGTTCCTGTACCAATCATATATTCTATTTTTTTCAATTTACGTACATACAAATTCAGATAATATGCAATGAAACAAATAGGTATCACAATAAAATTTTTCCGTGTACCCCTATCAATTAAAATTGTATGCAACAATAATTAAACCATGTCGACAGAAAATTCAGCTTTTCACCATTAATTGGCGAGTTAGATCAGCATATACTGTACAAGAAATCATTTCTTACATGTTTTTCCACTACATATAACTGCCAAAACCAACGAACGAGTAAAAAATAACTCCAAAATTGCAGAACCTAGCGTTTAAAATATGTACCACGAGTCGGCCATCTTGGGGTGCCAAATCCAGATTTGTTTAGGTGACACTTTTCAAACGTTATGCCTTTACCTCCATGGTTTGACCAATATGAGCTTTATTGTGCGCAAACCAGACGATTCTGTTTGTTGTTGTTGCCCTCGCTTTGAATAGAGTATGTATAAATAGAGGTTGACAAAGGTACGAGGATGAAGGCCCAAATGCATAAAGGAATCGTAAACCTAAAAATTTTATCTGAACCTTTTTTTTAATGGTACCTTCTGTCTTTTATTTTAATAATAGGTAGAGCTCTTTCTTCTGATTTCAAATATTAATATTGCATTGAGTGTTAATGTTCAGCAGTTTTTTTAAAATATAAGTTTTTTTGTGTAAATCTAAGGCAGCTGTACGACGCCACTTGACAATGCTGTGATTTCTTTATATTAAAGTTCCATTCTATGGCCTCCTGACAGTTCCGACTCAACCCTATTGGACACTTTGTTATGGGGATATTTGAAATCTAAAGTGCCAAATATTGAAGACATTAAATTCAGAAAAAAGAAAGAAATTGGAATCCACAATATATATTCCATAAATGGTAGGGAAAACCCTCAAAAACTTAATTGAAAGATATCGACTGTGTGTAGAAGTGAATGGGGTAATATGAACACTTAATATTAGTTTTTGTTGATAAATAAATAAAATAAATATCAGTTTCATTTATTATCCAAGGTTTCTTCGATATGGGTGAATAAATCGTATCGTTCTCGTGAGGAATTCCACAGCTGGCTTAGATTTAGAGGGAAATTTCTATATTTTTAAAAAACTGCCAGAGATAACCTCAATAAAATATATATTTTGATTAATATCAAGCGAAGTTGCGCTGGCCAGCGCAACTTCGTCTGCCGAAATCGGCTATTAAAATTATGGTCAGTATTATGCTAATATCATCTTTAAACACAAAAAATCTTGAAGAATCCTATATCCTTATAGCCACACCACCTATTTTTCGTATATATGTATACATACGTCCAACCTATACCTGAATAACTGAAACTACAATCCTATAATCATTCAATCCTATCAACGTATGGGCCCCTCCCGTGACGCAGTTTCTTCGGGGTTGTACGTTGTACGTTACGCAAGATATAAAGACTGTAACGGCCCCTGAGATCTGGAGCTGCCCTTGTCTTTATTCGAGAAACATTCCACGGCTTTCTCTGTATTCGATTCTAGAGATTTCTAGAATAAGGCGGCCTTGATAGCTTTCAGAAGGCAGAAAATTTTCCGACTCGCTTGATAGTTTGTCGTTGTATTATGGCTAATTATACAAAATCGTTATAAACCCTCTATGAGTTATTCTTATGTATGATCTATGTTGATGTGATGTCCCATCCGAATCCTTTATGTAGTTCAAAACTACATAAAGGATCAAACGCCTACCCTAACAGCAAGTGATATCGAATTCATTTTTTGACCCGTCCGAGCGTTTTTTCCATCTCAAAGATCCAAATTCGGCGTGTGAAAGTTATTAATGGAATATTGAGTCACTCTGTTTAATAATAAAGCGATGGAAAAAAAAAACACTCATGCAGGAAATTGAATTTCCATTCCAACAAGGTGCTGACCTGTTCGAGCGTTTTTTCGTTATTCCATCCCAAAACTTGGACGTGAAAAGCGCGGCTGAAGCAGCCTTACCGGTTTTCACACTGCGGTGTAGAAAGGAAACGGAACTCCTACTACACTATACTACTTCCAAATCATCCAAATGACTAGTACAAACAGAACCACGGCCCTCAGTCCGGGGCACCCCTTAGGTGGGGAGAGGGTGCTAAGAATCCCCCCGTCAAACATAAGCAAATACCAAATATATAACAAAACAACACGAATTGCCACATGGAATGTGCGCAGTTTATACATGGCCGGAAAACTCGCCAACGTCGATGCAGAGATGAATAGACTACAAATCAAAATATTGGGCCTCAGCGAAGTCCGATGGCCCGGCTCAGGAAAACAAAAAACCAAACATGGTGTCATATATTATTCTGGAGGTAATGATCCTGAACACCGTTACGGGGTAGCCATCATGATCACGTCCGGATTGGAGAAATCTGTTGTGGATTTCATCCCGCTGGGAGAACGAGTCATGCTACTAAGGCTGAAAACCTCTCACCGTGTTCTGAATATCATACAGGCATATGCACCAACCAATGATAAAACGGATGACATGGTTGAAGACTTTTACGCCGAACTCGAAGAAGCCTTGAAGTTAACAAAGAGTGGTGAGATTACAATGATTCTTGGAGATTTTAATGCAAAGATCGGATCAGGAAATGGTGATGGAGGTTATGTCGGAGAGTACGGTCTGGGGGAACGGAATGAGAGAGGCGATCGGCTTGCACAGTTTTGTTCAGAACAACGACTGAGCATTGCCAACACTTTTTTCAGGCTCCACAAAAGACGTTTATACACTTGGCGTTCACCTGCTGATCGAGACGGACATATTGTAAGAAATCAAATAGATTATATTCTCGTAAGACACGAATATAAAAAGTTTATTAAATCAGTCAAAACATACCCTGGAGCAGACATCAACAGCGACCACAACCCAGTTGTGATGGACATTAAAATACACCGCTTTATTAAATCTAAACTGGCCCCACGACAGAAACGTATTGATTTAGGGAAACTCGAGAATCTTGCAGAAAGAGCACAAATCGGTCAAAAACTTGAGAACAGGTTGAAAGAAGTTGAGAGATCTATAAACGACGAATCAGATGAGGACATCGAGTCTTCATGGGAAACTCTAAAGAAGGCGTTAACTACGACCCAGGAGACCGATATTGGATTTACAAATAACATCAAGAAACAGAGGTGGATGAATGATGAAATCCTCACACTTATGAATGAACGAAGAGAACAAAAGAACAAAAATACAGATAAATATGATGAAATTAACAGGCTCATCCGTGCGAAATGCAGACAAGCCAAAGAATCATGGCTGGCGAACAAATGCACGGAAATAGAAAAACTTCAGAAGAAGCACGATCTCTTTAACTTACACAAGAATATCAAAGAGCTTACAGGCAGGCAGCGAGGAGGTCATAGTGGAATATTAAGAGGCTCCAACAATGAAATTCTTTTAGGAGTAGATGAGAAATTAAAAAGGTGGAAAGAATATACCGAAAATCTCTTTAATGACATGAGACCAGACGCACCCCCGGATATATACGAAATCAACGAAAGGGCTCCTGAAATTACAAAAGAAGAAGTCAAGCATGCAATTAAACTACAAAAAAACAGAAGAGCAGTTGGTCCTGACAACGTGCATGCAGAAACCTTTAAACTTGCAGCTGCCGAGGACGGGGTTGGTCTAAATCTCATTACTACTGTATTTAACCGAATGTACAGAGTCGGAAAAATACCCACAGACTGGCTGAGATCCACCTTTGTTACCTTGCCAAAGAAGAACAAGGCATCACAATGTGACGAACACCGCATGATCAGTTTGATGTCCCACGCCTTGAAGATATTCTTGCGGATCATTCATACCCGTATATATAAAAAGTGTGAGTCCGTAATTGATCGCTCGCAATTTGGCTTTAGGAATGGAACGGGTACCCGAGAAGCTCTTTTCTCCTTGAATGTGCTGACTCAGAGATGTAGGGACATGAATGTCGATGTATTCGCATGCTTTATTGATTATAAAAAAGCTTTTGATTGTGTGTCACATCAAAAAATGATCAACATCCTAAAATCAACCGGGATCGATGCTCAAGATCTAAAGATCATTACTGAACTTTATTGGCACCAAACAGCAACAATCAAAATCGAAGGGTCCACATCGGAAGAGATAGCAATAAGAAGAGGCGTGCGACAAGGATGTGTTTTATCCCCACTATTGTTTAATCTCTACTCTGAGGCGATATTCATCGAAGCACTCGAAAATTCAACTGCAGGCATAAAGATCAATGGTATCAATATAAGTAACCTTCGATATGCAGATGATACCGTCGTGATAGCCAGCAGTATAACAGAACTTCAATCCCTTATGGACCTTATTGTGGAGTATAGTGAGAACTTTGGGCTTTGTATGAATACATCCAAGACCAGACTGCTGGTATTCTCAAAATCACCAAGACCCGTTACTCTAGTGATCAACGGAGAGAACATTACACAAGTGCCATCTATAAAATACTTAGGTACACTCATCAACCAGCAATGCGACCCAAAGATCGAAATTAGATCAAGAATTGCGCAAGCACGGAAAACTCTGAATAACATGAGGACACTTTTGGCGAGCCGGGACCTCAGTCTGGACCTCCGGATCAGACTGCTTCGCTGCTACATCTTCCCTGTCCTTCTATACGGATGTGAGAGCTGGACCATTGATGCGACCACAGAAAAGAGAATCGATGCGTTCGAAATGTACGCCTACAGGCGAATGCTGCGAGTTTCTTGGACGGCACATAAGACAAACATAGAGATCATGCAGCAAATGGGTAAACACAAAGAACTCCTCACGACAATCAAGGAGAGAAAGCTGCAGTACCTAGGACACATCATGAGAGGCGAACGATATGAGATTCTCCGCCTGATAATGGAGGGAAAGATCCAAGGAAAACGGTCAGTCGGCCGTAGACAAAATTCTTGGCTGAGGGACTTGCGTAGATGGTTCGGGCAGACATCCATAGAAATTTTCAGAGCTGCGGTTTCCCGCACAACAATAGCCATTTGGATCGCCAACCTTCGTAGGGAGACGGCGTCCTAAGAAGAAGATCCCAAAACTCAAAATTCGGGGTGGAAAGTTATGGATATATCTTGAATAACAATAATTTCTAAACAAAATAATATAGATCCTGATATAAAAATAACTAAAAAAAATCAATGTGATAAAAAACTTGGAAAATTATTTGACAAAAATGCATTAATCATTTCTAATTTTATTGTTCAAACATATCTATCAACTTCAGGGTACTTCTTGTTCAAAGCTGTAGTAGGCTCAAAAATCTGATAGACGTGTTTGCGACATTGATAATTCTTGATTATCTTAAGCCCAATAAAACGATTATTTAGCGATGTTTGAAGAGAGTCCCGAAAAACTTGACGGTATATTGAAAAACTGTTGAAAACAGGGTTGTACACGGAGTAATTTCGAATGGAACTATTAGAAACCTTATATGTTTTTTTCATATCCTTCAGGAATTTTTTTTTAGAGTAATAATTGTATCTCCATTGTTTTAGTTCTGTCCATTATATCATCAGAAAAATATAGCGAATAGGCAAGTTCAATAGAATGAAATTATTGGGGCCCCATTGGAAGCTTTTCGTTTGGCTTGGGGGTCCTTTTAGTGTTGGGGCCCTCTGACTGTGACTCGGGCATCGTCTTATTAAAATATTAAAAAACGTTTCTATACTCAGAAAATGCATTTTCTTTTTCTCTCCGGAGTTTTTTTTTTGCAAGCTCCACTCAAATATTTTCTTTTCCGCTCTGACATTTTTTCTTATATCTGGAAAGTTATAAGATATTCAAACTGACGTTTCTAATTTGCGCATTTAATAACTTTTCTTTTTTTTTAATATTAAAAATGAAAAAATTCGAGAGACGTTTCTTAACGGATGAATAAGCTCCGCAATTAATTCTAGAACTAACCTTCAAGCAAATTGTACTCCTGAAACCAAAGGCACTAAAAAAGTCAGAATATTGATTGTAAACAAACTCACAACGTAGTTACGTATTCAAACACTCGTTATTCTTGTTTCTCTCACTACTAGATAGTCCAGTAAACTTGCCGCATCTTCGGAAATTCGTAAGTAATGAAGTTAGCAACTGAGAATGCCACTACAGAAATGCATCTCTAATTAGTCAATATGAACACCACGAGAATGCCAAAAGCCACAAATTGTATTAGAATTTTCCGCTCTACAACTTTTGTTTGAAACTTTTTTCGATAAACCTTCTAGTTTATGAGAATGTTTTTTTTTTTACATTTTCACGAAATAAAATGATCAACAAAGTTTTAATAACTGATGTTACCTGTAACCCTACTCACGTTGCTTGATGAATTTGAAAATTGCATAATGCTTTCCTGCGAGTTCGCGAAGTTAGCGAAAAGTTGGAAGCTTTCATTCTGAAACTATACCGCAATATCATTCACAGCACCATTCCACACACATACTCAATGAAAATTTGAGACTTATATGGTTTTCTCATAGATGCCATTATCATTACCAGCTTTCGAATAAAAATGAAGCATCAAAATCGGTTGACCAAAACGAAAGTTCTGAGGTAAAGAACATAAAAATATATACAAACACCAACTCCTTTTTTATTTAAGTCGTTTAATAATGCGTTTCTGATGAAGTTGAAATAAAAAATCAAATCGAAACACCATTTAATGCTGACGTATGTTTTTTTCTGCATGGGTAGCTTCTAATTTCCACACATGCCGCCCTTTAGCTTCCCCGATAGACATTGTTCGATGTGAGCTCACCCTGCTCAAGAAAATCCAAATTGACACCTGTTGTTCATAATATCACACGAGCACTTCACAAAATCTTCGAGCGTTGACTTACCAGAAAACCAGACACATCAGATACGAATATTTTATATTCGTATCGTTATATTATAACAATTTTATATCGTCTGTGGACCACTTTAAACTCGATATTTACGCGCTCATTTACGAAAGATTCGGGCAGATGTTTCGCCGGCTTCGTCTGATATTCGCATTCCGCTCCATAGATATGGCTACACTGTAATGAAAAATATAATTGCGTGTAGCTAAAAAACTATAAGGGTGCTATCAAAGATTCATACGGCACTAATTAGCACTGAGTTAGCACAATATTTGACATAGTTTCAGAATTAGTGCTTCCAACTCCAACTTCGGTGCTAACTTCACGCTTGCACCAAAAACAATACTCAATTAGTGTGAAACTAAAAATGACATCACAGCCGTTTTAACGGCACTAATAGGCACTAATTAATGCAACAAAAGTTTTCACGAAATTCCAATATGTTGGTGCTGAGCGTGAAGTTGACACCAAATGAAACAATCCCGGATATAAGAAAAAGAAAATTCTTTGCCTTTACGAAGGCACATCGAGAACATTTTTGAAACATAGATGAATTCAAAATAGTAATCATCGAAATGAATACCATTTTCAATTCCCAGGCTCAGAGATCTTTTTTCAGGAGGTTGGAGAAATGATATTAGATTTTGTCACTGAGATGAGAGATATACCGGTTTCGGCCTTGTTGAGCCTCATCAGTATCCCGCACATCTTCATGAAAAAAGATCTCTGAGCCTGGGAATTGAAAATGGTATTCATTTCGATGATTACTATTTTGAATTCATCTATGTTTCAAAAATGTTCTCGATGTGCCTTCGTAAAGGCAAAGAATTTTCTTTTTCTTAAAAACATCAGGCTTCACAGTCACAAAAGAATTGGGCGTTTCCATCACTTTGAGAAACTAGCAAGCGGGCCCTGAATAGAGCCACTGCTAAAATCTCATTCAGTGAAAGAGGAAGTACAGATTTCTTTTTTTTGCATTTGATTGGAGATGTGAAACTTCATTTTGACGCAATTGGATGTCACCACCTTAGTACTTTGTAATATTTTACTCATTACTTCACAACCAATTGCTATAAATTCTGAAGTTTTTTATGAAGATTTTGTCCTGAAGATGTGCGGGATACTGATGAGGCTCAACAAGGCCGAAACCGGTATATCTCTCATCTCAGTGACAAAATCTAATATCATTTCTCCAACCTCATGAAAAAAGATCTCTGAGCCTGGGAATTGAAAATGGTATTCATTTCGATGATTACTATTTTGAATTCATCTATGTTTCAAAAATGTTCTCGATGTGCCTTCGTAAAGGCAAAGAATTTTCTTTTTCTTAAAAACATCAGGCTTCACAGTCACAAAAGAATTGGGCGTTTCCATCACTTTGAGAAACTAGCAAGCGGGCCCTGAATAGAACCACTGCTAAAATCTCATTCAGTGAAAGAGGAAGTACAGATTTCTTTTTTTGCATTTGATTGGAGATGTGAAACTTCATTTTGATGCAATTGGATGTCACCACCTTAGTACTTTGTAATATTTTACTCATTACTTCACAACCAATTGCTATAAATTCTGAAGTTTTTTATGAAGATTTTGTCCTGAAGATGTGCGGGATACTGATGAGGCTCAACAAGGCCGAAACCGGTATATCTCTCATCTCAGTGGCAAAATCTAATATCATTTCTCCAACCTCATGAAAAAAGATCTCTGAGCCTGGGAATTGAAAATGGTATTCATTTCGATGATTACTATTTTGAATTCATCTATGTTTCAAAAATCCCGGATATCATATGCAAACTATTCATTTGTTCCAAATGCACTAATAGGTACTAATTAAGCACTAAATATTGGTATATAAATTTCTCGGTAATTTGAAACTTATGGTGCTGAGCATGGTGCACTTGAATTGTCAATTTCTCAAAAACTAGAATGGTGCTGTCATCGATTCAAACGGCACTAATATGCACTAATCAGGCACTAAATATTTGATATTATGTCAGAATTATTGCTTCCAACTTTTCGCTTACTTTACGGACCCTGATATTACGCTGTCATATTTTGTTAATATAAATATGACTCCTATATATCTATGATTGTATGAATTTGATAGTGTAAAATCAACCTTAGATGGGTTGCATTAGAAGGGAAGATAGTTATGTAAGAGATGTAATCTTTTGGCAGGATTGTATGACTGCAGGCCAGGCGAAAATTGACTGGTAAGTTTATCGCCAACAATATTGATAGTAGCACCTGCTTTTCATTTTTCTTTTTTATAAGATGCAGAAAGATTTTGATTAACCATATTTCTAAGAAGTTCCTTTACATAGAAGCATTCGATAGGACCTTTGGCACATTTAGTTCCGGGATGACCCATGGGCGTACCGAGGTAGGGGCAGGGGGGGGCAGCTGCCCCCCTAGAAGATAAAATTAACGTAAATTTTTCTGGCAAGTGGGAATTAAAAACGTGTTACCTACTCTGCGCAAAGTGTTGGAAACACAATATATTTTCAGTCAAATATTTTGATTTGAAATTTTTCCATCTATAATTAAATATTCTACAACATTCGATATAGTATACTATTAGTGACGCAATATAATTTAAATCTCCCGCGAAACCGTCGCATCTCGTTGTTTCCGCTCCCGACGAGACAATCAGACACATAGATGGCTCTGATTATCCTAGGTCCTAGAGGATTAGAGCTGAATATGAAAACAACATCTAGCGCTATCAAGATATGGACGACAGTACTTTTTCTATGTTTAAATTCTTAGGGTAAGGGAAAAGTTAAAGTTACCGGCCAGCACGAATTCGGCCTCTCATAGTTTAGTATCGGCGATACGAAATTCTCGAAAAACCAGGTGACATACAAGACGTAGTTTTATTGTAATTGTAGCTATGTTCTATGCTGTTTCATTTATCAAGCATGAAAGAATATAGAGTGTCATTTCAATAATTGTAGGTATACGTATATTTTTTTACTGGAAAGAAAACATTTAAAATTATACTACGTTCTAGGATATCATTTATCCAGATTGTAAATTTAATCAAATCTCGTCCAACCGATACAGCGTGATAGAGAAATGAACGTCCAAACACACAAAAAAATGTTTATATTTTACAGTCTACAAATGTGACGTTATACGGGAAAAGGGGCCTTATGGTCGGTTTTAGTTTCCGAGATGTTCAAAGACAGTTTTATGAGATGATAATAAAAGTAAAATTTTTTTTGTTATAACTTTGTAGTAACCAGCAAACACCTAAAAATTTTTTAATCGAATCACCTCTCTAAATAACTTGGATTTTTTAAATCAAATCAAATTTATTATGCAAATTATTACAAACAAATAACTCATCCATACCGAGAACAAGTCCCTTTTATCTGGTACCGTCACAACAAATGTATTATTTCAAATTACCTAGTTTTACTCAATTGGCGTTCAAACTACAAAATAACGAATTTTGAATATCGCAATTTTACTTTTACTGATAGGAGGTAGATGATATTTGAATGTGATTTCTTTATAGATATCTTGATCTTTCTTTTCGTCCTATGCCTAAACATCGTAAAAGTAATTTTGTGTATCTAATTTTTAGCCACAACACGCGAAAAAAGAAAAAAGATCGGGAAAGTATGCATGCTAACATTGTACAAGCGTCACATTCTCCAGCAGAATCTGTCAATATCTGTTGCTAACTTTTCTTCACCATCGACATCCCAACAAACTTATGACGTCAACGTAGATCCTAAAATTATAGTGGACAATGACTATCATGAAAATTATCTGGGATGTTATGTTGGGTTGGCTACCCAGCTATCGACGGGGGTGAAGAAAGGCTTACAGGTTTATGTCCGATGAGCGCACATCGAAATTATTTAAAAGAAAACATTGAGTTTATTGGAAAGACTGTCATGTACAAATTTTCGGCAAATCCGAGAAAATTACTGTTAAATCAATATAATTAAGTATTATGACTATTTTATATTTAATATTTTGTTTTGTATCATAATCAAACTAATTAAAAACAGTGAGTTTTCATGATTTTTTGTTTCAATATACCCAACCGACCATCTTCTCGAAACAGGTATGAGCTGCCCCCCCCTAGCTTAAATCCTGGGTACGCCCTTGGGATGACCACTGACCACCTTCCATCCAATTTGACTCATACCAAGTGAATCGTCAAACGTCATACCGCGATAGAGTAGACCAACTACTAAAGAATGACCAAATTTTAGTTCAACGAAAATGTACCGTGTCCAAAATAGTTAGCATTTTAAAAATATACCTAAAATTTCTGATTTTTGAACATTTATGAATAGTTTCAGGCTTTTTGAACTTTCTTTTGATCACAAACCCAGTATGTGATTACGGATAGCGATTAATATAGTTTTTACGATGAAACGTTGTCAAATATGTCGTTCATGAAGACTACAAACAGAACAGGTCCCAGAATCGATCCCTGTGGTACACCAACTTTCAATCTTGACATATGTGATATGATAAGTAGAATCTCAGGGAATACGGTGTCGAAGGCTTTACTTAAATCAAGACACGCCAATTCCTCGACCTCACCCCGCTATAAAGTCTCCAGAACGACCTCAAGGACATCATGATATCATTCACACCAGTGGCAGCACTGAGACCCGTGCTGCGACTTATGGAACACCTCGTATGTTTTAATGCCAAATTTTCGCATTTTTTTTAATACATCGATGTATCGCAACCTAACCTTTAATAAATTTCAGCGTCAACCATCTGAAAAATTTATATTTCAGTTTGTTTTTTTTTTTAAGTAATACATGAATTCTCCCACACATTCATCAAAAAATTACAATATTCATACTAAAATTTTTTTTCGTTATCACCATTTTTCAGGTAATATTTTGAGTTTATGTTCAAAATAGGATAATGGATTTAGGTCACATGGTATTTCGGAAAAGTAATGATTAAATGCGTGTGAATATTGATTAAATGCGTGAGATATTTTTTTCAACTGAAATTTATTGAAGGTTAGGTTGTGATACATCAATGTATTCAGAAAAAAAATTTGACGTTAAAATAAACAGGGTGTTCCATATGAAAAATTTCATTCCGTTCCAATTCAATCTCAAAAACAATGCTCATACAGGTCCCGAGAAATAATAACATTTTCAAAAAGTGAACATTTTCATTTTCGCCCTGTATTCAATAAACAAAAGTAGTTGGAATATTTCTGTTTGTTCTTAAAAGTTTTACAGAAAGTGACACAGGATCGCGAAAACCGCATGTATCTATTTTCAATAATATATGAGATATAGTGCAGCCTCAGCCAATTTAGGACACAGTATACTACGCTTGAAACGGCAGTACTATATGATGAGGAAATTAATGATAACATATAAGATGATGAGAGAAGATTATTAATAAATTTTATTTTTTCATTCCCTCAGACGAACACATATATAAATTTCAGCCTTACAGGAAAAAGTTCATTTTTGTTCATATTTTACACCCTTTTCGAGCCGCCTGTCAGGTACTTGTGCTCATCGCAATCGCCTGTCAAGTACTTGTGCTCATCGAAATCGCCTGTCAATTTTTTTTTTGTACTTTACAATGATTGAACAAAATCGTGTGAGAGTTTCAAGCTTACAGGAAAAAGTTTATTTTTTACACTTTCGAAGATATAGGGGTTGATGACGTGCAGATGATGACTGTAAGAATTTCTAGCCTTACAGACAAAGCGTTACCCGGAGGGTTTACTAGCTCTTGAACTATTATATGGATGCAAAATGCTTGAAATATGCATGAAAATTTACAAGATATGCAAAATTTGACAATGAATTATAGGGGGAGAAAAATATAACAATAAAATATATTCGAGGCGAACCTACTATTGTTAAATCACCAAATAATCAAAAAAACTAGTTAATGTAAATCTCCTGCACTTAGTCAATGGAATTTCATCTATACAAATATACAGTCACTTCATTCGAAATACTGTGAGTTGTTGACCTTCGTAAAATCAAAAAAACCTCTCATAGTATTTCTTACCGAGACTTGGTTGCGACCAACCATACCTGACTCTCTATATGCTATCCCTGAGTATTCGATCTTCAGATGTGACAGTGTTACCACAGTAGGTCATATGGTGGTCTGTATATAGATACATTCCTCAAAATGTTCCAATTTCACGATAGCGGTTAACTCCCTTGCAACGCCAGGAATTGACAATGTATTTATTTCTATCTCTGACAAATCTTTCTCGATTAATCTTGGATGCATATATCGACCCCGCCCTTCACCTCACGACAGCTCTGTCTTCGATTACATGGAGACTTTGTCGGAGTCTAGCGTCCCTTCGATTTTCGTCGGCGACTTCAACTTGCCGGATGTCTCCTTCCATTTTACCTCACCCCTTTTCGCCTTCTCATAGCTTTTGTTCGATGCTCATGCGCTCAAATTTGACGCAACTAATAGATAGTCCTACTCGTTATCGTAGTGGCCAGAGACCTTCACTCTTACTTCTAATTCTTGTCAATGATGGAGATCTAATTTCTGAGTTATTGTACAATCCTCTAGAGTAAGATCCCAGGGCCCCCAGACCTTACTTATTTTTGAAGTAACGAATTTTACAGTATAGACAGTCTTATATGTGTTAAATAGTGTGTGCATACTCGCTAGCTTGGCTAGGCGGCCCGTTCGCAGGTAGCAGGTAGAAAAAGTGGACAAAAACATACCGAACTTTTCTTAAATTCGAAGAACTGATTTTTTTATATGTCGCGCAGAATATTATGAAAAATAAATATTTCATATTGCCAGACCGTTTCCGTGGGCCGTAATTCCTCCCAGACGCTTTAAATTTCAATAAAAAAAATCACAGTTAGAAATATTGTTGCGAAATGGCCAGATTCAGCACTTTTGTTGAATTTGAAGCACTGATTTTCATATATGTCGAGCAGAATATTATAAAAAAGGAAAATTTCATATTGCCAGACCGTTTCCGTGGGTCGCAATTCCTCCCATTTGCTTTAAATTTAAAAAAAAATCACAGTTAGAAACATTGTTGCGAAATGGCCAGATTCAGCACTTTTGTTGAATTCGAAGCACTGATTTTTATATATGTCGCGCAGAATATTATAAAAAATTAATATTTTATATTGCCAGACCGATTCCGCGGGCCGTGATTCCGCCCAGACGCTTTAAGTTTCAATAAAAAAAAACACAATTAGAAACATTGTTGCGAAATGGCCAGATTCAGCACTTTTGTTGAATTCTAAGCACTGATTTTTATATATGTCACGCAGAATATAATAAAAATTAAATATTTCATATTGCCAAACCGTTTCCGTGAGCCGTAATTCCTTCCATACGCTTTAAATTTCAATAAAAAAATCACAGTTAGAAATATTGTTGCGAAATAGGCAGATTCAGCACTTTTGTTAAATTCGAAGCACTGATTCTCATATATGTCAAGCAGAATATTATTAAAAATAAAAATTTCATATTGCCAGACCATTTCCGTGGGTCGTAATTCCTCCCAGACGCTTAAAATAAAAAAAAATCACAGTTAGAAACATTGTTTCGAAATGGCCAGATTCAGCAATTTTGTTAAATTCGAAGCACTGATTCTCATATATAACAAGCAGAATATTATAAAAAATAAATATTTCATATTGCCAGACTGTTTCCGTGGGCCGTAATTCCTCCCAGACGCTTTAAATTTCATTTAAAAAATGAACTTTTCTTACATTTAAAGTCTTCAATTTTGAATATAATCCTTAGGGAATTATTCTAATTCCTTTTGTGGAAAGCCAGACCAATCCCAAGGGCCAAATATTCTGCCAGTACACAATCAGAATTTTTATTAGTTTCTTGGAAACTATGAATTTTTTGCCTATAAAGTGTATGCGAGGAATTACGGCCCACAAGGAAGATTCTACGAACTTGAGGAAATTCGAAGAACCCATAGTTACGAAACCTCTATCGATAAAAATATTGTAAAACGCCAGGTACGAGTTAACCATCGAGTGAACCGTGAACCTGACAATGAAGATTAAGATTAAGATGAAAAAGATTATATTTTTTGATTTCTGTTATAATTATAATAATAAATTGTCATTACCATAATTTGATGTTGAAAACATACACTTTGTAGGCAAAAAAATTAATAGTTTCTAGGGACCTAACAAAATTTTGATTATGTCTGGCAGAATGTTTGGCCCTTGGGATTGGTCTGGCTTTCCACAAAAAGTATCAAAATGATCCCCTGAAGACTTCGACTGTAAAAAAGTTTTTCTTTTTCAATGAAATTTAAAGCGTCTGGGAGGAATTACGGCTCACGAAAACGGTCTGGCAATATGAAATATTTATTTTTATAATATTTTGCGTTACATACAGGGTGGCCATTTGAAAACGAAACAGACGAGATTACAGACGAAATAAATTTTTTCGATAGAAATGCTCGGACAGGTAGATTTCTGTCGAGGGGGACAACTTAAGATGTAGGTTACGGACGCATAGCGCTTCAACCCTTGCTACTACAACCCTCACCCCCAATTTTTGAATAGGGAAGATGTGGTGAGTGATACCTCATTTGAAAAGTATTTTTATACTGATTTCAGCACAGTAATTGTTTTTTCATTTTATGCATTAGTTCTCGAAATACAGGGTGGCCATTTGAAAACGAAACAGACGAGATTACAGACGAAATAAATTTTTTCGATAGAAAAGCTCGGAGAGGTCGATTTCTGTTTCGAGGGGGACAACTTAAGATGTAGGTTACGGACGCATAGCGCTTCAACCCTTGCTACTAAAACCCTCACCCCCAATTTTTGAATAGGGAAGATGGGGTGAGTGATACCTCATTTGAAAGGTTTTTCACAAAAAAACACTACAAGTGCCATGAAAACACCACTTCATTTTCAAATGCTTAGTCAAAAATATTTCGAGAACTAATGCATAAAATGAAAAAACAATTACTGTGCTGAAATCAGTATAAAAATACCTTTCAAATGAGGTATCACTCACCCCATCTTCCCTATTCAAAAATTGGGGGTGAGGATTGTAGTAGCAAGGGTTGAAGCGCTATGCGTCCGTAACCTACATCTTAAGTTGTCCTCCTCGAAACAGAAATCGACCTGTCCGAGCATTTCTATCGAAAAAAATTATTTCGTCTGTAACCTCGTCTGTTTCGTTTTCAAATGGCCACCCTGTATTTCGAGAATTCAAAGTCCTGGTTAGGCCAGCTGCTGCGTCTGTTGGGTCTCCGAATCTCTGCCTTTATCTACTAAGGCTTGGACATCGAGTTTTTCCAGGAAGCTTTCCAGTGCTGTAGGCCAACCAGAGTAGATTTGCCTCAAATTACTACAAGGTTTCTACACTCTTCTGATTGCGACTCTGCTCATGATATATGACTTGTTGGAGATGCATTTTTTTGATCAGATAGTAAGATCTGAGCCACGTGTTTGGCTTTACAGTTTACTTTGCACCAAGTTTTGTCCTGAAGTTTTGAGCAAATTTTGTTGTTTGACAACTGATAATTGAGTTTATCTTTCTCGTTAATTGTTTCCAAGTATATTTGTATTTCATTTTATGTTAGCTATTATTATTTTCAATTTGTTTTGTATAATTGTCATTTATGGTCCTACTACTCTATAATTGATTTTTTTTAACTATGCAACTTTCAAATCTCCCAGAATCATATCATGAAGGCATTCTTTGTAGCAATAGAGTGGTGGACCAGACCAGTTTTTGGCAAGCCTCTAGTTACAGATGCAAGACTGATTTATATACTTCTCTATAAAAATGTTCTGATCGCAACTGTACACTTTTTACAAGTCAATTGAACAATGGTGAAATAATGTAAGTGAAATACTATTTGTAGTTTTATTATCAGATAGAGAAAATGTTTTACATCTATACTCAATATTACATCCTCTCATGGTCTAAAGTATAAGTTATCCCACCTAAAACTAAAGGAATTGCGATTCCTCAGAACCCTCAAACAACAGAATCTCATAAACTAGGTATATTTTAATTGAATTCAAATCTCCATTAGAATATTACTTTTAATGTAGCCTTATTATACAAGTTCTGCTACAACACGTCTTATGTCATCATCATATCTTGCCAATAGAGTTGCATTAAGATCCCTATTCTTGAATCCCATGTCTGCTAATATCTTCAAATTATTCTCCCTAATGCTGTTTCCAGTAGTAGGCACCCAATGTCCATTCAACCATACACCAAGCTGAAAAAAACGAAAATTTACATAATGAGATATTTGATGGCAACACTTTACTTGGCATTTCTTACTTTAGATTTGAAAATAATTGATGTTCTCTGATTAGCAAATAAAGAAAACATGTCAAGCACGCATTGAATGAAAAAAGCAGAAATATTGAAAAGGTCCTTAATATGTTCAAAAATCAATGTGCAACAGACAAGCATGATTAACCCTTAACCACGGACAGGGAGTCTGACAGACTCCGCTCATTCTTTCACGTAGCTCTATGATGATATTTGTAGTTTAGATTCATACTATAGTACCTTCAAAATTCAATTTCTGATATATTTCTTTATGAATCAAAAGAATGATAACATATTATTATTTCGATTCAGTGAATTCCAACAAAATCCATTTTCAAATATTTTTAATCAAATATTTTCGAGACAGAGTTTGACAGACTCTGCGTCCGTGTTAGTGTGAGATAATAGGTGCCCATAGTTAAGGGTTAATTGTTATGATCAAGATAAAATACATAGCAAATAGCTAGGAGTGAAGTGCTGCCATTTTGTCCATTCGTTATTTGTCTCATTTGTGCAAATAAGGCAAATATATCTAATAGTTTTTTCACACAAGGCCAATTTTAGGAGAATAAAGCAAATACAGAAGTCACTCTACAACATTATGAAGAACACTTCAAATATGATGTGCTCGAGAGTCAATTTAAATCCGAATTTAATCTCCCCCTATACAGTAAGTCTGTAAATAAAGGGACTCACCTCTGACTCGTTTTTGGAAGGTATTATCTTATTAACCACTGTTTTCAGAGCAGAAGACGCCATGGTCATTGCCTCAGATACAACCGATGAAATTGGTGGGGAAGCTTCGGGCACACTTCCAAGTCCATCCAATTCACGAGAAGCAGTAGATAAATTTCCAGGAGAAGGAATCTGTTCATCTTGATATTTCGAACCAGATTCATTTCCAGAAGCATTTAGAGTAATCACTTCAGGCTTTGATGAATATGTGACTCTTGTCTGTTCTGTCAAATACTCCTGTGCATTGGACTTAGATTTCAGCCTCAATTCAGGCGGTGTCTGTTGATAATTGGGAATATGAGGAAGTAAATCATTTGAGTCAAATGTTGGATAAAGATTAACGTCTCCTGCATATTCATTAAGGGTTGGATGCATCATTTTTTTTTCATCGTAGAAATTCTGGTACTGTGGGTGAAAAGGGTTTACAAACAGAGACTGCTTTGAAGTCATTGGTTTTGGAATGTCCCCATTTTGATCTTCCACATTCTTGTCTTCCCCTAGAACAAAAATTTATTATGAAATAGAAGAAATTAATAATTAATAACAAATTTTTGAACTGATAGATTCGATAGGTATGAGGTGGGTTTGGATGACTAGATGAAGGATACATCGAGACATAAGACAGAACTACCAAAGACCTCATAAACCCATGTTCACAAGCCGGTAATTACCGAATATGTCTACGTTGGTACTATAAAACGAAGTATTCATTGGAGAATTAAAGAGCATGACCGTTGCTATCGACTGAAACAAACGGAACAATCTGCACTAGAAGAACATTCTCTAACCAATGGACACAACATCATTTAGAACATTAAGGGCCGATTTATTCACCTTCCCTGTAAAGTATGCGTTAACTACTGGCTCGTCTAATTTACAGGTAACCTGTAAATGATTTTGGGTATATTCATGCTCATTTATTTTTTCGGTAGCTACTGAAGGGATGCAAGAGAGTGAATGTTTTTAAACGGTTAGTAATATTCTATGACAAAGATAAGCTTATACAAAATGATTGTGTTAGAGGGAGAAGGCGACTATACATAACAATTTGTGTCGGCCACCAGGTAAGCTGTTAGAAAACGCCGCCAAGGCGTAATCGTTTGTATTTCATCCCCATGTGTTCTCTCTTATCTCTTCTGTCTGACCTAACCTTCAACTTGAGCTACTGACTACTGCCGACTGCAGTTTACAAACAGAACTATGAGGTAAGATCTCTCTGGTAGACGTTTACTGATCAGTCAGACTGTTCTGTAAATTTACCAGCTGGGTAACCAAGATTTACAGACGACTTAGATCTACTGGGAGGTGAATATACGTTTAACAACGACTTTCATTCCGGTAACAGTACCAGACAATTTACAGGTAGGTGAATAAATCGGCCCTAAAAGTTACTAGGATAGAAGTTAAAAGCCATAGAAATCTATAAATATGCAAACATGAACAGAAAAGAAGATACACCCTTGAACCAATGAACATCAAACACTTCAACACATGCTCCGATAAAAAAAAAAATTCTAGAACAACCTTCCCCGGTTGAACTGTCTAAGAGGCGCAATTGAAGTGAAAACGATAAGCAGGCGCAGACATAAAAGCAGCGCACCAGTCGCTGACTGACCAGACTGATGCTCTGTTGCACTCACTCGAGTTATTCGTTTTTTATTTGTGGATAGGACACAATAGCGATTTAAGAATTTCTTAGTTCGAGTAGCATTATGCCCAAGATTGGAATAAAAATTGATATTCTGAAAAAATAAAAATGACATAATAAAAAATTTTGGGAAACTGAAAATAAATGAATCCATAACAATATGAATCCTTTTTGAAACATAGATGAATTCAAAATAGTAATCATCGAAATGAATACCATTTTCAATTCCCAGGCTCAGAGATCTTTTATCATGAGGTTGGAGAAATGATATTAGATTTTGTCACTGAGATGAGAGATATACCGGTTTCGGCCTTGTTGGGCCTCATCAGTATCCTGCACATCTCAGGACAAAATCTTCATAAAAAACTTCATTGACAAAATCTAATATCATTTCTCCAACCTCATGATAAAAGATCTCTGAGCCTGGGAATTGAAAATGGTATTCATTTCAATGATTACTATTTTGAATTCATCTATGTCTCAAAAATGTTCTCGATGTGCCTTCGTAAAGGCAAAGAATTTTCTTTTTCTTAATATGAATCCTTGCTTTGCAATACCCAGTTGATTATAAATTTTTTTCGGAGTTTTAACGGAGGTCGGAGCACGAGTGGTGACGACGTTTCGATAGTGATGAAGCGACAAAACTATTATTTGTGAATTATAATTCACTTCTAGGTACTTAATTTTGAATATTGATTTAAACCTATTGTTTTTACTTCATCTGCCTCATGTGTGTGCAGTTGGCCGAGCACTTTTTAATTTTCAAGAAACTTCTTATTGCACTTTGTACCGTTGAATTTTTTTACCAATGTGTGAAAGAAATCTGGTATCATGTCCTGAGTTGTGTCGTTCGCATTTTTCTGAATCTCAGTGTAATTTCCCGGAAAATAGAAATTGAAAAAAAGTATCCCCAGCACTTTCTTTTTTTTCTGTCCACAAATGAATAGAAAAATTTGTGTTACAGGTATGCTGTCTTGTGCCGTAAATATTTTCACGAAAATACTTCAGATTTTCTGGCAAATTACGAAAATGAAGAAGAAGTCAATCCAGCACCTTCTTTTTCCCAGAGAAAACATATTCAAAAAAATTTGCTACTTGTAGGCGAAGTTGTGTCGTTGTAATTTTCATGAATATTTAGCTAATTCACCAAGAAAACAAAGAAAGCAGAAAAAATTTTTTCAAGAAAATCGAACGGCACAACTCAGTACATGCGTAGCACAATTTTTTTCAGTTGTTGGAATCCAATTTCTGGAAAAGTGCTGGGCTGACCAATTTTGTCGGTTTATGAAATATCTCAACAACCACATGGAACTATGAAAGGAATTCAATGGCACAAAGCAGCAGTTCAGTAAAACAAAAATTTTCTCGAAAATTGAAAAGTGCTTGGCCAACTTCAGACACATCTCTACCTCCGTTAACCTCCGCATTCGCGGAGGTGAAACTCCCCACCTCCGCATCCGCTTCCCTGAACTATGTGTCAACACTAATCAAATGTCAACTAGAGGTCTTGAATTGAAAGTTACGTGAAGGGATTAGAGGAGAAATGAAAGGGAAATGGTGGGAGAGGAGGAGATTGATTTGCTCCTGATAATCCTTGACAAATCTGTATAGTTACAATTGAAGGGGCAACAAGAAGAATGGGAGTTGTTACAAATATGATTTTGTGGGAAAAATAGATTGTTGTAAGGTTAACTGGCACTTTTCAATGGAAGCTAGTTTAATAATTCGATTTGTGCAATTGCAATTGTTCCACTTGCCCCTTCAATTAAAACGCAAGTCTTCTCACCAGAATTTGGGTTTCCAAATGTGTTTTTATCAATTACTTCATAGCCGGCATGATGTTCAGGGAAAACAAAGTGACGTGTTGACATTCCAATCTCATTATGACATGAAGATTTTTCTTTAGGGGATTTATTTAGTTTTTCTGCCACATAATCTGACGGTACTAAATCCGGTATGTCATCATACTCGTCGTTATCGTCTGGAATGTTTTTTTTAAGTTCAACATTATCTGTGTCCTCGCATTTTATTCCATAAAATCTTTCTGTACTTGTTACATAGCTGGGACTGTCTCCTTTGTTTGGTTCAGGAGCTTCTTCAGCTGTTTCCAAAAAATCGGCTCTGAGAAATTTTTTTGGAACAGGCGTTTTGATTCCATCAATTAACACATATGCGTACCCTGTAACTTCAATTACATTATTTTCTTGGTTATGAACTTTTGAATCTGTGAATATTCTGCTGACAATGGAACACCTTTTTAATCATATAATAATTGAATCGTCTGGTTTCAAAACCCGACAAATCCGTTTAGACCTAATGTTCGGAAATCTCAAAAAAATGTTCTGATATGTTAGAAGGAAGCTTAGATTGGTGGGGTTTTGAATCCAACCTCATATTTCAAAGGCCGAATTTACTAGGCTTGGAATTATAATATCATACTGGATTGTGCACGAAAAGAATACTAATAGAGTTTCGTAATCTAACTCATTTTTCACCTTAACCCTCGGACAGGCGCACCTAATCTGTCATGGTTTTTTCTAGTTTCTCACGGCGGTGTTTGTCGCTCAAGGGTGGGACTTTCTGTAGCTTCTTGATTTTATATCGCGATCATGTATGTGCAATATCAACCTCCTCAGAGCCCTGATGTTAGTCGAAAAGAGTGCAATAATCTCCTGGATCGATTGCGCACGATAACGTAAGTACCATCGAATTTGATTTTTTCAGTATTTCTGGATGAAAAAGTCGTGTACTACCGCTCCCAACACCCGAACAAAAAACAAGTAAAGATAGATTTCATATTTATTGCAATTCTTGATATAATCTGTGAGTTGAAATGAACCCCCTTGAGTCTTCAAGTATTTTTTTTTAGGGTATAATGGCTTCAAACTCAAGAAAATGCAAGTAAATTAAAATCACCGTATGTTTCAAATGCATATTTTCGGAAAGTATTCTAGAAATTATAGTAAAATATACGAATATAAATATAAAGATAAAGGGAAACAAAACTTCACTAGAGAAAGAAATGCTAAACCGACTGATATCGTACATTATAAAAGTTCCATTGTTCTAGTTTACCTGGCAGCGGTTGTCAGGAGTAATAGACACTCGTTTTTATTTCATATATAATCACAATTACAATTCGTTTTTATACAAATACCCTTGATATATTGAAATCCGCAGAATTTATCTTTCTTTAATTTCTACCGTCAATTTTTATTCATGTTTTGGAATTTTCTTCATATATTATGTGTATATGAATGATAAAACTATTTTTCAACGTCCTCCCCATTTTCTAGCAAATTTTCCTCATTAAAACATGAATTTCCCGACTTAATCTCACAGATGAGTTGCGCCCGAAACCGTTAGGATTAGGGTTGCGCCTGACCGAAGGTTAAACAATTGATGAGAAATTAGGATGGAAAGTAGAATCCAATAGTTGGAAAGTTGCGCTAGGTTATTTTTTGGATTGCAAATTTAATATTTTATATGTAACGATCTGTATGCATTGATTTGACGTGCTGATCGAACATATGTCTATCATCCAATGAAAAACTGCCGACGATTCGATTATATTCAATAACCTGCGAAACTTTGAAAGAGCAATACAGACGTTATTACATGACATATATTGTGGCCACTCTTGAAGATGGAATAATAATCTGTCCTAAAACACCAAAAACAAAAGTCGCAGAAATAGGGAAAAGTAAAAAACAACAATATGGACGGACCATGGAAACAATGAATGAATGGAATGTATTGAAATTAAGCAACCATTAAAATTTGAATAAAAATCCTAGTGATTCACATCATCGTTGACTCTTCATTTATTGTTAGGCAATTGCTCCCTGAAAAATAAGTGCAAGAATGAAAGCAAGAGAGTTCAATAGGAGACAATTATTCAGAATGTTTTAGGTATTATATTTGTGAGGTTGAAAAATCATGTATTTTGACCTGAGAAGAATCTGAATGAGGAGGAGCAATATCTCCCCAAAAAGCCTGACATCTGAAAAGGTCCTTTTAGAGAATTTTTTGAATAGTGTGGGGCTGATGTAGGGGTACCAGCATTCAAGAGAGCCGAAATTGCAATTACAATATTCAATGAAAATATTTATGAGGAGTGTTGCATTTTGAGAACTATGATGAAAAACTCAATAACTTTGATTTTAGTCAAGTCTATGGCAAAAATACTATGTTATCTTCAGTTATTTTGGTTATTAATTGGATGATGTATGAAATTTCTGAAAAGAGGTGATCATATCCTAAAAGATAAGTAAACAAGAAACTAACTGATAACTTCTGTTTTTTCAGGGGTTGGTTTTTAAAATCCAAAATTGGTAACTACAAGTGAGAACTGTTCCATGAGAATCTATGAATAATAAAGGTTTAGAAACGACAGATGACAATATATATTTTAATTTTTAATACAAACAGAATAATCTAAACTCATAAATTTTCGGTGCAGTTCATTACGGATGCCAAAATAAAAAGGTAAACTAGCACTTTTTCAATGTTCGAAATGAAAAATATGGAACAAGGCTGAGGGTCCATGGAGGATGGCCAATTTTCTTTGTATATTATATATCATTAACTATTACTTGAAACTAACCTTCAACTTCCTGCTCTTCTACCTCATCTGGAAAATTTACCATAACCATATCATTCAAGGTCGAATTAGAGCTTGTATCTTCATCTATTTTACTGATTGATTCACTATGAGAATCCCCACCCTCTACATCATTATTATTATTTGATAGAATTCGATTATCAATCAGAGATTCTACTGAATCATCGATGTTGGTGAATTTCCACATGGGTTTACTGTTTTCATCAATATCATTCAAATAATTTTCTATTATTTGTATTTTAGACGGACTTTTATGAATAACAACTTCCTCTATTTCTGGGTTGAATTTTTCATTGGTCAATTCTTCCTGTGAAATATTAATTTTACCAGATACATTCAAGTCCTTCATCTCGTCCTCAATTTTCAATATTGAATTTTTTCCATCATATCTTGTCTGATCTTTTGTTGTGAGTATGATTTTGTTTTCCTCTAGAGAACCATAAGGCGTTTTGAATTCAGAATTAATTTTCGATGAAGAAGCAGGTATGTCATATCTAGATGTCAGACTTCTCAGAAATGAAGTTGATAATTGTTCAGCGGAATTAATTTTATCCACAATTATTTCACAGCCCAACCAATGACCAAATTTGCGACCTTTGTGATAGAAATGCCAATACATTTGGTATTTTCCACATATTTCTGTAATTCAAAAAGTTCTTTATATTTCTTCATCTTAAAAAAGTTATAACATAACACTAAAACTGAGATCAAAGTCGTTGGTGAAACTTCCTCATTTAGCACCAATATATAGAAAAATATTCAAACTTATCGCCTAAGTGGAATTTTTTACAAAAATTTCTAATAGCACTGGGACTACAAACCCAACACTGAAAAAAAATGGTACAATATATCTGATTGAATTTTGCAGAATTAGAATATCATTTCGAATGTTGAACCATATTTCTCTTGCCTTCATGAGACATATTGGTTCAGTTTGTCAACTTCAAAATAGCTTGAATTATTCATATTTACTTCAAAACACCTAACCTGATTCAAGGCATCTTAGTTTGCCTTAATATTTTATTCGCCAATAATAAACCATTACACACAACAAGTCACTCATTTACTTACTTGGTACATGAACCAATGCTTCAATACTACCAATTTCCCCTGGATTGAGCAGAGGACACGTAACAACTCGCTGAATAGGTTCCAGCAGTGATGAACCCCATGAGAAATGAAGTTCAGTCTGATAAATTGAATAAATCAGAATGTGCACAATGAATAATTTTTTGTCATATTGAAATATTGCTGCGTTCACAAAACGAAATATCAAAAATATTTATGTATACAGATGTCCTGGGAGTAACTGTACTACTGTACATACTCTTATCAGAGATAGGGCTAGCTAAGTACGGATTTACTATAATAAATTAATTTCTGGCATTCCCCAAATGGATACAGGATGATTTTCCAAATTCATGGAAATACTGAGACCATCTCATCCAATCCAAACTAATGTACAAGAATATATTCTTGGGAAGTTACTGATACTTGCTGAGATCGATTCGGAGAGATTTCAATCCTCATTTAGAATCAGAATGTAGCCTAAGGATCTTGACAAACCGAGTGAAGATAATAATTTTTTTATATACAGGATGATTCGTGGTCGATGGTACGTTAGACGTTTATGAAGAACGGAAAGTAAAAATTATTAAAAAATTTGGTTTCTTGGACAAAAAGTAGTGTTATTTCAAATGGAACACTCTGTATATTATTGCATTTTTTTATTCATCGTAGTAACATTATCTTGGTATCACCTTGTTATACTTATATTCGGCGGTTATTGAGTAGTTGAATGATTTCCGCTTGGTTAAACATCTATAACTTCCATACAATGAATGTAATGAAATTTCGTATGCAGAATGCCAAGATCCTATGCATCATGCACATGTTACGAAATACTCTTCTCATTATACAGAGTCATCAAAAATTCGATGGTTTTTCGAGACATACAAAAACGGTTGAAACTGCATTTTTTTGAATGGAATGCCATGTATATTTCAAGAATAACTGTAAGAGAATCGAATTTCCTTTCAAATGATATATCATATTCTATACCTAGCTTGTAAGATTCTGCGTTGAACTGAAATTTTATAGTTGCGCGAGTTTTATAGTTGCGACCCTCCTGAAACTGCTAACCAAAACAAGCTTAAAATGAGCGGTTCATACATACAACTTTAAAATTGCTATCATTTGCTAATGATGTTCATTCTTCGAACGGTTTGGTGATTCTAGCCGAAAAAATTTTTAATCTCTGATGCATGTACATCTCAAAACGTCTAAACAGGTATTCATTGTAGATAGCAATGAAATACCTTAACACTATAGAAATTGACATTATGCAGATTTGATAATTACTTTGTTTATAATATATAATACATTCGCTCATTCTTCATAGTATAAGAAAAATAATAAGCAAAATGGAAAGAAATACATATCCAAATGATATTTTAAAGAATTTGTTCATTCACCAATGCAATGTGACCAAATAAAAGCAAAAACATGCGGAAGGTTCAATGAAATGTTTCCCGATGAACGGGTTCGCACGTGGGCAACTACAAAATTCCAGTTCAATGCAGAATCTTACTATCTGGGTATAGGAATGTGATATATCATTTGGATGGAAATTAAATTTTCTTTCAGTAATTCTTGAAATACACAGGGCATCTCATTTAAAAAAAATGCACTTTCAACCGTTTTTGTATGTCTTGATAAACGATCGAATTTTGAATGACCCTGTATGAAAAGAAGCGTATTTCGTAACACCTGCATGATGCCATGATGCATAGAATCTTAGCATTCTGCATACAAAATTTCAGCTTCCTAATATTTATAGTATGGAAGTTATGGATCTGTAACGAAAGCTAAGTTTTGCACAAAAAAAAGGGGAATTCATTTAATTACTTAGAAACCGCTGAGGTGAGTATGAGAAATTGATACCAAAACAATCGTGTTACTAAGATGAATTAAAAAGTGCAATAATATACAGGGCGTGCCATTTTAAATAACAAAGTAGTTACTACTTTTTGACATAGGCGGCAACACCGCAGCACTGAAAATATTCTAGATCGATAGAGCATCTGTTCTTGCCTAAGAAACCAAATTTTCAATGAATTCCTGCTTTCCGTTCTCCGTAAACGTCTAACGTATCATCGACCGTGGATCACCCTATATATGAAGTAGGTGATTCATTCATGAAACAATAATAAAGCCAGAAATGGAATTTAATCCAAAATAAAATTTGAATTTTTCTAAATATATTCTGTGATAAGTTTCTGTACAGAAATTGATTGTTATTATTTGTTTCATGTGTTCCTTACTGATATTAAATACAGTAGGAGCTCGTTAAACCGGCACACGCCAATCCGGCACGCTCGGTAGACCGGCACTTTGGGATTCAGGTAACCCGCACTTTGATCCGGCATTTTATACAGCTGAATACCGGACTACCGACCGGTTCGGGTAATTTCTCCCGATCGGCAGTTTGGACCTAACTTCGATAGTGATGTCACGTATTTTTTTTCACTTGTTTCACAGCGTCAATTTACAAAATGGCGGTCAAATTTTGCGAAAGTTGGATAGTGGTGAAAATCATATGAAGTTAGCTTTCTTTTCCTGTACAAATTCGATAATCCGGCATGAAGGGAAAAAATCGGGTGCCGGATTATCGAGCGCCTACTGTAATGGGATTAGCAAAATGCCCAATTTTACAAATAGAGAATATACTGATATGATATTCATGTAGATTTTAGAGGCGCAGAATTCCCAATCAACAAACATTTTCTGCAGTATGTAGTTGTATAGAGCTCTGAACTGAAAAGTTAAGTGTAGCTCAATATGCAGGTTGATTATTTTGAGATTAGATTTTTAGAGAATGACTTGAAATAATAAATCACCCAAATGCTTTCCTGTAAAAAATAATGGTAATATCTGGTAGTAAACTCAATTCCTCGTAAAAGAAATTCAATGAATATAAATTATTTATTCCATTGCGTCCCCTATTTAGGAACAAATTCCAAGCGTTTTTCCCTGGACCCAATAGGCAAAAAATTTAAATGCACTTACATCTTTTGTCCATGGAATTGAACCATTGTTAATTACTTTCCAACAGTGACAATACACTTCACCTCCCATCAGATGAGGTACGCTTGTTTCTTCACAGCGTATTGGTGCTGCATTCATCTTACTGACATCAACTGTAGAAACTGTCTCAGAATTACTCTTGCTACTACTATGACCTGCATCACTGTCACTTGATTTGGTTATGAGCGACATTTTTTTCTTCTCCAACTTTTTAGATTTGTTTACCAACTTTTCCATTTTGGATTCCAATTTTTTTTCCAACTTCATTGTTTTCAAGACTTCCTTTCTGAAAATTAATATACATAATTCAAATAGCAAAATATCTTTTATAAGCACTCTAAGCTTAAAGTCCTAAGAGAGTGCTGATTATGTAAAGTTAAAGTCACTCTAGCAGGTTCCGGCTAGTTAAAAAGCACCTTACATTTCTGTTTAGATAATTATTTAGATAGAACGTGTTCGAAGTTCACGTTAGTGTCAGAAATTCAGCGTTCGATGTACAATCTTAGACCAAGAATCCTCTGAAGATGCCTACCGGAGTTGTAGACGAAACGCTAGATGAAATTATTCCTAATGCACCACGGCCAATAACCCCGGAAGGTTCTCTCGTGAAAGCCTCAAACTAACTATTATTCGGATATTCTTCATTTAAATATTAGATATTCTCTAACTGAAAGGCATAGTGCGCTGGGAAGCCTTCTTCCTGGAACTACATATATTTCTCTTCTCTTTGACAAATGATTTTGTGAAAAATCTAAATAAATTTCAGCATTTAGGACCTCTGGCAACTCGAAAGATCCTAAGACGCTTCCGTTCACAATTCCAGTCCACATATTCACGTTAAAAAAATATTGAGATCTATCTTCTCTCATTAAATTCAGATTTGCTACGTGTGACTTGATTAATTTATTTAGGTTCATATATCACCAAATTTTTTAAATCTCGATTCACCGGATTCTTGTAGTATTTGATGCACAAGAATCATGTTTGCAAAGTTCGACGACATTGTTACAAACTGTGTTTCTTCAAGAAAGGCCGTTTTTTTACGGATCTACTAAGGAATAATGTGGTAACGGCCGGTTTCTGAAAGGCCGATCAACGTAAAAATTAACTAATCAGCAGTCAAATCCCTGGTCAAGTGCCATTTGAGTTGCAGAAAGTATGGTTAACTACTTTAACTTCATCAGTCTGTCAGTTGACAGAGTGGTCAAATATTGCAGATAAATTGTACGTCAAACGCACTTTTGGGTTTCTGAAACGCATGTTAAGGCTATATCAGAGGTCAAACTAATGTCAAAAAGGTGGAATCGGTAATGTTCGGCGAATTAACTAGGTAGAGACGTGGTTAATCATCGTAGTTTCCACGGAAATCCTAATTGTATCGGTGTGAATAACAATAATTAGGTATAGTGGCAATAATATTATTTCCTCTAAAAAGAAATTCATTTATTTTTTGCAACAATTTGTGACTTTATTATCTGGTTATAGATAATCATCTCCCCAGAATAGTGGAATAAGGCAGTGGGATTTAATCTGAATTATACCCATTCAATACCCAATGTAATTGGAGCTCTAGGCTGTACACATATTAAAATAGTCACGGTCATCCACAAGATGAGCTTTCAAAATAGGAAGGAAAAATTTTTTTCCAAATGTTCAGGCCATTTGTGATGAGAACTTGAATATAGGATATAACTTTAATAGACGATGAAAACATATTGATGAGAAAATCTGCTGTGTTAACTCACTCGTATGTATAATCATTAATAACTGAGGAAGCAGTGGACACCAACGGAAGCCAATAAAATGTGTTTTAGCATTACAGAAACCTTAATAACCCTGAGTTGCAGGAACGTCCATTAAACTTAATGCTCCCTCAATTCTCTATCAAACGGAGTATCCATGGTTACCGTCTATGGATATTCCGTTTAAGGGAGAATTAAGGCAGCATGAAATTTTAATGGACGTTGCTGCAAAAATAACAAACATTCCGTTTTCTCGCTATTGAGTATAAGTAGAACAACACCAACTCTCAAACCTACTAATCAACTCATTACATAATGTCATGAGCCCCCCAGAACTTTGCGCTGAGACCGCCATTGATGTGTCATCAGCAAATATAACTAATTTAACTTCTGAATTACAACTTATATAATCCGGCAGATCATTTATGAAAAGAAAAAACAATAGCGGTCCCAGAACAGAGCCCTTCGGCACCCCTAGTGACATCTTATTTTTTGGAGAAGAAAACTGTTTAATTTTCACAGTTGAAGTACGATCAACAATGAAACTTTTTATCCACTTCAAGAAACACCGCGAAAACCCAGGTGATAAAGCTTACTCTCCAAGAATTCAGGAGACAGTACATCAAAGTGAGAGGTCAAAAAAGAGTCCTGCAACAAAATGACCTTTGTCTAATTTTTTATAAATGAAGTCTACAAATGAAAAGGCCTCTGTTTCAGTGGACCTACATTTTCGGAAGCCGTGTTAGCAGTTGGTGATAATTTTGAATCGTGTTAGAAACGACATCATTCTACTGTATATGATCTCGAAAACCTTTGAAAATACACTTAAAATTGAAATAGGACGATAATTTGCAATATTGTAAGGATCGTTCTTCTTAAACAAAGGTATAACTGAAGCAGATTTCAAAAACTTGTCAGTGCCAATAGATAAATTAACAATATGTGCAAAATTATCAGCAATTGTACCAATTATGGCTTTCAAAACCTCAACAGAAATGTTATCAATACTAGAACTCCTTTTATTTTTTTAATAACATAACAGTATTTATGACCTCTTGTCAGTGAAGGTGAACTACCGAAATGATTTCGCAGGCTCACTTGCGCAATGAAACAGAAATAATTCGCAAACACATTAACAATCTCTGCAGGTTCGGAATAAAGCTTACCATCATGTTTGATTTTGATATTCTGACGAGAAGTTTTCTTCCGTCCTGTTTCTCTATTTACAATATCCCATACAGTTTTATTTTTATTGGCTGAACCAATCAACATTTTCTGATAATAATTGAATTTAGTTTTTTGGAGGAGTTTACGGAATTCAATTTTTGATTTCTTATAAATTTCATAAGAACTTGTACTTTTCAAATTTTTATGTAACCATCCTAAATTCTTCAACTCATTGCTAGCTACAATAATGTCATTAGTTATCCCCTTTTTGCTTTTGTTGGAATTAAGTTTTGATAGCCTCTCAGGGCATGTTATTTCCAAGATCAATAAGATTGAGAAATTCAGCAAAACAGTCGTCAATATTATTATACAAATGAATTTGGTCAAAGGATATATGAGACATAAACTCAACCAAATTCTTTAGAGACTGGGGGTTAACACCTCTGATATACGTCTGATGGCAATTTAATTCTTCATAACTATGAAAAGGATGAGATTTGTATCGCAAGTATTTTTATTTTTATTTATAATGGGTTATTCAAAATAAGAACTTTGTAATCACCTATGTGAGCATCAATTACTTTAGTTTCACATATGAAGCTGGCATCAGTGAGAATATAATCTATTTTAGAAGTAGATGTTAAAAGTTTCACATTGGTAAATACACTAGTAGGCTCCAGAGAGGTCAATTCAAAACAACACAATAGATCATCTAAAAGATGCTTACATGAGCATGCAGTTGTTTTTCCACTGAGAACTTCGAGATTCCAACATCTTTCACTTGCAGATCAGCACTCGCATAAATAACAACACCCCCATGACCATAAGTCTCACAACAAAAGGATGCTACCTACACATATCCGTGGATTGACATGACTTGGAGTTTCTCACTACTACACCAGTGCTCCACCACACTACCAACAAAAGGGCGCTCCTCTTCGAATAAAACCTCCAGATCATTCAACTTATTACATAAGGATTGGACATTTACGTGAAGAATTTTAAAAGATCGTAGAGCCCTATTCACGTTCCTGCTATTTTCTTTCGGCTTTGGAAAAAATAATGCACACTTGCATTGTTTGGCCAATTTGCAGGGTCTTTAACTTTATCAACTTCACTATGATTCACAAGAACTTTGAAAGAATCATAAGCATCAGGATATCGGGAATTAAGAAGTTCACACTTTACATAAGTGAATTTTTTGCCAGGAATTCATGAAGATCTTCCACAGTAGTCGTTGGATTTAACCCAACGTGGAAGGCTCTCAATCTTTCAACACCCTGGATTGTAGGAGACTCAGTACACTTTCCCACCACTACAGCCGGTCTATTTTTCCTTTTTTTTTCTATTTTTGACAGATTGCCATTTACCATCGATTTTATTTTCGGATATCTTAGGTCTTAGATTTAGCCAATTGAACTGTTTCACGAATCTGATTTATTGTGAATTGATCGGTTTTATTTTTATTTGATTTAATTCTTGTCACATTTATAACCAGCGCAGGAGCGCAAGTTACGGCACTCGCAAAGCTACTAGGTTCAACTTCTTTTGCTGTCCCACCGATGTTCGTGTTTATATTTACTTTATCATCAGATTTGTAAACTTTTTTCTGTTTGTGTCGGTAATCCTTCTTTCACATGGCCACAAACTCGGGAATCATTTTCCAACTTTGAGATTTTGTATTTTAATAATCCATTATTTTCATTCAATAGTCGAATTTTATCCTCAAGTTCTTGAATTATGTTCCATAAGCAAGGGCGTCGCTAGAGATTTTTTCTGGGGGGGGTAAAAAAATTAGAAAAGAGTATATTGTCATGATTTGTTCCTATGTAATGATTGTATGACTTATTTTGCGAAGGTGAATATTTCCTGGGGGGGGTAATTACCCCCATTACCCCCCCCGTATCGACGCCAGTGTCCATAAGAGGTCTTGATTTGAGGAATCCGCTTTAACGTGTATATTGGACTCAATATTTTGACTTACCGGATTTTTATCATCTTCAAGTTTTAAATTGAAGATTGTCGTGAAATCTTCATCACAGCACTTTTTGATTTTTTGAGCACAACTCCAGTGAAATACTTCGTGGCAAACTTCACATTGTAAACCGCTTTTCTGAACTGAATTTTTACATCCGTTGCATTTCGGCGGATGAATACTCAGGTCAACATTCACACCGTCCATCCTATTTGAACACATGTTCGACAATGAATTGAGCCTTATATAGTCACACCTTCAGCTAATACAAGAAAACTTTCTGAAGTCTCATTGAACAAATCACACATTTGTACATCTCGTTGAGAGAAAGAGTGTATAGAAACGTCGCTTTCAAGCCGTTGTCATGGGAATGCATGTAAAATTAGATACAGCTCAGGCTATGTTCGTGGCTACAGTCATTCTTCATAATATAGCATATTGTAGAATTCGCTAGTAAAGTTAATAATTCAGAATTTCCTGATCAAAGGCATAATGCAAGTACCTCTACTCCAGATGCCTCCATTAACATGGATATATTTTAACTGAATAAGAGACATCAACAAGACGACGAGCAATCAATTTAGAGCTAATTTTCGAACATGATATCGCAGGAGATGCAACTTCACCTAGTTTTCTCAAAAGATTCCATGAACTCCTACTGGATTGTACAGGGTGGGCAAATTTCGATGTTTTAGCACCACAACTTTTGAACCAGAGGAGATAGACAAAATCCGATACCCCATTCTCGATCTCTTTTTCAGAGAAACTAACAAGAGTTGTATTCATTTTTGGCTACCTTCTTTTGTTTTCGAGTTATAAGCGAAAATTGGAAAAATGGCGATATCGCAAATTTTTTTTTTTTTTGAATGGAAACACTATATTTCGGAAAGCCTAATTTTTTCTGATTTCAAAAATATATAACATCGTGAGATTTGTGTCAATATGAGTATAGAAATTGGTCAAAAACCTATTTTCATGTGAGTCTCAATACTTTCTATGGTTTCAACTGTTGATGAGCACAGAAAAATGGAGCTTCCTATAACAAGAACAGAGAAAAGAAAAGACTACTAGAAAGAAACTGTGGTAATTATACGATACTAAATTTTTCTGTGCTTATCGACAATTGAAACCATAGGAAGTATTGAGACTCAGATGAATATAGTTTCTTGACCAATTTCTATACTCATATTGATTTATTGATACGAACCATACGATGTTATTTATTTTTGAAATCAGAAAAAATTAAGCTTTCAGAAAATGGCACAGAAATCTAGTGTTCCTATTCAAAAAAACATAACTTTGGGTCTCAGATTAGTAATTAAAAATGCTGCAAAAAAGACGAGCATGCCACTGGATTCTACGTAAAAAAGTGCCTGTATAATGTTTTAATTTCAGAGCTCTATTCTCAGTATTAGCGGAGATATAAATTTTTTACTATATCACCATTTTTCCAATTTTCGCTTATAACTCGAAGACAAAAGAAGGTAGCCCAAAATGAATACAACTCTTGTTAGTTTTTCGTCTATCTCCTCTGGTTCTGGTTCGAAAGTTGTAGTGCTAAAACATCGAAATATGTCCACCCTGTACAGTATTCGATTTATCCTTCCGACTGGCATTCATTGAGCTCCTGAGTTTCTTCACTTTTTAAATTTGATGAGGCATTTTGATAATCTTTGTACAATTTTTCAATTTGTTTTGACCATTCACGGACGTATCCTTACGAAAACCTAACGGAATGAACTCTTCAGCTGCAGCTTCAATTACGCCCACGAAACTAAAATAATTATCATAAGATCGCTGAATCCATCTTATGTCACTATCGACTTCATTCCCAAATTGAATCCAATTAGACTTATTGAAATTCCTTAATCTGGACATGAGCGAAAATAACCGCATTAACTAAAGTAAATAACATTGGCCTATGAGACTACGCGGAAAATAATCAAGAATTTTTCGATTAACTCGTAGAGGTTTTGAAGATATATCACACGAAACTTAACAAAGATCAGGAGTACAGCTTCTATTCCAGTTTTCAGAATGGACTACACTAAATTCAGTCCTGAAAATTTCAGTGTCACAAATGAAATTCGCGCGCAGATTCCGTGCGAGAAATCAAAACATGTTCTATCTTATTGTAGTAAAAACGGAATATGTAAACACTAAATCTATGCGACTTGTGTCAGGTTAGGTTTTAGGTTATGTTGCAGTTAATGCTGATTTTGTTTCATTCTATCATGAATATTAGGTAATGGGCCGTGTTGTTGACAGTGGTTGTATATACCGAGTGTTTCATTCTACGTTTCAAGTATTATAGACAATAGATTAAATTGCGAAAAATGTGGACACGTCAACAAATTGCAACTCTAATCGATATGTACAAGTCGCACCCGTGTTTGTACGAACCGAAACATCCACTTTATAATAATAGGTATACCAGAAATGAGCTTATGGTGAATATTCAATCTGAATTATCGAAAATAGGATTGAACGTGTCTATTGGAAAAATTAAATCTAAATTCTGCAATTTACGAACTTATTTCATATCTCAACATAGAAAATACGTTACTTCCTTAAAAACTGGAGCAAGCACAGATGATGTAATTAATCTAAATCAAAATGAACACAAATGAATAAGGTAACACTTGTTTTTTTATTTCAGATACAGAAACCTTCAATGTGGTACTACAATCGAATGTTGTTTTTATTGGAGCATTGCACACCAAGATCTTCAGAAGTCAGTCCCACAAGCTCACAACACAATATTCAGCATACCAGCTCAGACCTTCAGTATGGCAGCCAAAATATGGAAATATTGAGTGAAATGTCAGAATCAAAGCCAACGGTATCTGAATGCGATGAGGTAAGTAACCGTACATGCATGTATAATATTGATAAACTTGTAGTTCATTGTGTTTTAAATTAATTTAGGGGATTCAAGATAGCACTGCTATTGATGAAGAAAGCAATCAGTCAAAAATATCGATTATTTCGAATGATGAGGTAAATAATAGTCAATTGGAGAGCCCTTTGAGTATCCAGGACTCAACTCCTTCTACTAGCCGAAGTAGTACACACTTTTTTCTACCTGAAGGTGAGGATACTGGAAGGAAAAAAATGATGAGTGGGGATTCCGACGAGCTTGTTCCGACACAAGCCACAAATGTTTTGGCAAATCCAACATCGTATCTGCAACCAGAATATAGACCAAATTTGAAGAAAACCCCTATACAAATATTTGGAGAATTTGTTACCAATCAATTAGAGTGCTTGGAATCGGATGAAGAGCTTTTATTTGATACAAATATTATTTGGAATGCTAGAAAAAAAAAATTATGAAAAAATCTGACTGAAAATTTTTTTGGATATTGATAAAAACAAAAGTATTTCATCAATTCTGTTGTTTCATTCAAACATTTTGACTTAAACATCTAATTTATCTATGGCAGGATCTTGCCAGGCCAACGAGCCATTCTTTATTACTTCAATAAGTGATCTTTGAATTCATGTCACACTTGATAATCTAGGGCAGTTGAATGATTACCTGCTTGATTTTTCAAATTATTAAATTGAAAAAGATACTTCTACTACTTCTTCTTCTACTAAATTAGGAATTGAACAACCTTGTTCTGAGGCAAGCTACAAATGTTTTGGCAAATTTAATGTCTTCTCTGCAACAAGGAGATAGTCTCACCCTGAGTTTCAGCAAGGTCCATTAAAATTTAAAGGTCTTTCATATATTTAATCCTCCTGTAAATCGAGTACCAATGGCCACCCTTTATAGAATATCTAATTTAATAAAGGAGCTAAATTGTAATGAACGATTGAATTTCAATTGAGTCAGGGTTAATGACATGAAGAAAAACCTCATAAAATTATTTGGGGAATTTGTTACCAGTCAATTAGAGTAGGTACTTGGAATCAGAGAAGAACTTCTATTTAATACATAGTGTGATATTACAAATATAATTTAGAATGTTGGAAAATAGATATTATGAAAAACTGTAATTAAAAATTTTGTTAGAGATTAAAAGTATTTCATTTATTTTGTAACTTCATTCAAGCATTTTGACTCACACATTTGATCTTTTAATAGCAGCATCTTGCCAAGCAACAGAATTATTATTTATTGGAATAAGAAAGGAGGCATATAGCCTACAAACTTTCAAAGAACAAAATAAAATCAAAGAAATAGTGTGACACAAAAAAGAGCCATATAAGTAGGCGCTCGATAATCCGGCGCTCGCCAATCCGGCACGCTCGGTAGTCCGGCAGTTTGGGACTCAGGTAACCCGCTCTATAATCCGGCATTTTATACAGCTAAACGCCAGACTACCGAGCGGTTCGAGTAGTTCCTCCTGCTCGACAGTCCAGACCTAACCTCGACAGTGATGTCACGTATTTGTTTTCTCTTGTTTCATAGCGTCCTTTGACAAAATAGCGGTCAAATTTTGCGAAAGTTGGATAGGGGTGAAAATCATATGAAGTTAGCTTTCTTTTCCTGTACAAATTCAATAATCCGGCATGAAGGGTAAAAATCGGGTGCCGGATTATCAAGCGCCTACTGTATATACAATAGACTGGCCGTTAAAAAAAATGTTCGTGGTCCCCCTTGAGATTTTGATTCCCTTCTTTTTTTTGAGCAAAACCGAATACTGATTTCGCCTGCGCCTCATCATATCATTATTTGGCCCCTCCCTGAGAAAAAATTCTGCGAGACCCATGTGTATCTTGATAATTTTTCTATGTTTAAAGTAAAAAAATGTTCTTCACAATAGTATTTTTTACCCGTTATAATCATCTACTGATAAGTATAAGAAGAAAACATTCAAGAGAACAATACATCGACAATATTTCACACGTTATTCTATGTAGAATTTTTCACGCGTGTTCTTGAATTGTGTATCAATAATACCTTCAAATAATAGCGTGAAAAATATCACCAGTTTCATACTCATGTGTCTGCAATTTAATTTCTGTTCTCGATAGGAAAGAATTCAAGAATAAAGTAAAAAATTGATAAAAATCATATGTAAAAAAAAAATAGAAAAATTCACCGGCATGCTTTAATATTGAGATAGAGAGCTGAATTTGGAGGATCGCTTCACTTTTTGTTCAACTTTAGGTAAATCAACTTGCAGCAGCAAACGGCTCTAAGGGCCGCTTACCACTAAGCTGAATTCGGAACTAATTCCTGAATCAGATGCGCACACATAATAAATGCTAAATATTATTATGCGCACGCAACTGATTTGCCACTCAGAACTCAATGTAATCCCGAATTTAGTGTAGTGGCAAGGGGCCCTAATAAATTCAATTCAGCGTAAAGTATAGTGCAAAGGCATGCGCACAACACAAAGTACTAGAATTTCTTACAATCATTGAATTATTATCTGTCGGATTTACATACACTTTACTTTACACTTATCAAATATACTCAACGTCAATAAATTCCGGACAGGCAAAATTTTTGTCAAATTCAACACCCTGTATCTTTTTTCGTGGTTCCCCGATTTTGTTGAAACTTTCACCAGGTATAGTATTGGGTCTTGTTATATCAACCTGAAATTTACTATGCGAAAATACATGTAGTTCATCCGTTATACAGGGTGAAACAAAACCTTGTTTTATACCCTTCATTTCTAAACACCCTGTGGTGCATTTGAGGCGAAAAATTTGATATAATTGAGTTTTAATTTGAAGTGTGACCCTTTTTTAACAAAATGTTTTTTGATTTACGTCAGTATCTGCTTTGAAAAAAAAGATACACATTCTCAAAGGAAGTGCTGCATTTTTTCAATTTTTATTACAATTTAAAACATTACAATACCTTATCGACTAGTAAACATAAACAAACATCTGAAAATTAATAGTGTGTATTTCCACCTCGCTTTCTCATCACTTCTACCATACGACATGGCACACTTTCAATGCATTTACGAATTGCTTCTGGGGGAAGCAACAATTTCTGTTAATGCAGAACAATGCTAGGCCTCAAGTTGCACGGGTTGTAACAGAATACTTTGAAGAGGCGAATAATCAACGATTCGTTTGGCCAGCCAGAAGGCTGGATTCAAATCCAATTGAACATGTATAGGATATGCTAGGAAGACATGTTCGAAATCGGCAGCCCAACACCTTGCTCGATTTACGAACAGCCCTTCTTGAAGAAAAGGAAAATATTCTCCCAGGAGCAATTCGGAAATGCATTGAAAGTATGCCACGTCGTATGGTAGAAGTGATGAAAAAACCGGGAGGAAATACACGCTATTAATTTTCAGATGTTTGTTTATGTTTAGTAGTCGATCAGGTATTGTAATGTTTTAAATTGTAATAAAAATTGAAAAAATGCAACACTTTCTTTGAAAATGTGTACCTTTTTTAAAAGCAGATACCGACGTAAATCAAAAAACATTTTGTTAAGAAAGGGTCACACTTCAAATTAAAACTGAATGATATCAAATTTTCCGCCTCAAATTCAACACAGGGTGTTTAGAAATTAAGGGTATAAAACAAGGTTTCGTTTCACCCTGTATAACGGATGAACTACAGGTATTTTCGGTTAATATAACAAGACCCAATACTATACCTGGTGAAAATTTCAACGAAATCGGAGGACCACGAAAAAAGATACAGGGTGTTGAATTTGACAAAAAGTTTGCCTGTCCGGAATTTATTGACGGGGAGTGTATATAACTAGATTAAACCTTTTCGCTCGCGCTATATTTCATTGTAAAACGCTAGTGTACACTTCTTTCTAAATGAAAGCCTACTCGAATAAAGAATAGAATAGAAATGGGAATCGATTCTGGATTCAGTCATCACGATCATGGTTCAAATCGAATGAACGAATGCCTTTGTGAACCTCTTTTTAACTTTCATAACCACAAAGTAGAGACACGGGAGAATGCGATCTCGGTAGATGCAATTATTGCCTAAACTCGTATTTCCCCGATGTATCATAACTCGAGAAATATTCGCTAGAAATCTATTTTTCATCAGGAATTCATGGAATTGATTATCGTGAGTTATCCTTGGAAGTTAAATGGAAAATCATTTTGGATTTAATTGAAAATACTAAATTTCGAGCCCTGCAAAATTGTCCTTGATCATGTTCCTCTATCTCTTTTACAGGGTCTTCATAAATGATTGTTGTATCTCAGTTGGCTTTGGATTATTGTTAATCTCTATTAGGACATCAATATTTAGCTGATGTTGATTATTTAGGTCGTTCTATAAAATATTTCTTCTCATTTGAATCAATTTCACATAAAAAACAGAGTAAAAAACTATTCAAATAAATTGAATGAACCACAGAGAAACTTTTTTCTGAAAACTTAAATTTTATATGACCGTGCGTTTTCACCCACTTTCCCGTACTCATTTTAGTTTAGAAAGTGTCACTTTTCCGCACTAGTGCGGGAAAGTATTAGCAGGGGTTTTTTCCGCACACTTTCATTAAAGAATAAACTGAATTATGATATGTCTCTATGCATCGAACGTCAACGATGAGAGCACCATGGTAACGACATGTAGAATTCATGTGTATTATAAATTTTCATGGAACGTTTTGTATGTTGAAATGAAATATATATTTTCAATGTGGCGTCGTAGAAAAAATAATGTTCCTATCTTGTGTAGAAAGTATCTTTCCCGTACTCAATTGCTTTCGCGAACTCCGCTCCGCGTCGTTCGGGCAACAGCAATCTCGTACGGAAAAGTAAAACTTTCTGCACTTGATAGGAAAATAACTATTATGTTATCTCTCCCATTTTCTGAAACAAGATACAATTAGAAAAAAATTTTTAAATAATATAAGAAAGGCCCATGCGTACAAATTTGAGCGCTAATTTGTCAGAGGTATTATAAAAACATTTTATGATAGAGCGCAATTGATTTCATCGTCAACTGAAATACGGAATAACGAAATTAATTTCATTAAAGATATTCTTGAGGATAATGAGTATCCAACTAATTTCAGAGAAAAAACTATTTCAAATTTAGAGAGAACAATTTTGCGTCAAAACGATAATAACAATCAAGAACCAACAACAAACCGTCAAAAGCAACCAAGTTTGATAAATTTGATTCCTTATGTTCCGCACTTTCAGAAAAAATTAAAAGAATTGGTTCTAATTACAACATAAGAACTGTTTTCACAACAAAAAATGATTTACGATCTTTATTAACAAAAACTGAACTTTTGAATGAGAACTAAAACTCCAAAAATTGTATTTACAATATTCCCTGTATTTGTGGAAATTCTTATACAGGAGAAACATCAAGACCATTAGAAATCAGAAAATGTGAACATAAGAATAACATAAAAAATAGAGAAAGTGGTAGATCGCAGATAGCATATCATGTGTGTTCCAATACCGGCAATCACATGATGGATTGGAATGGAACAAAAATTCTAATGACGGAACCTAATGGTTATAAAAGAAAAATCAAGGAGTCAGCTTGTATTTTGTTGGATGAGGCTAATAATCTCGCCAATTGTTCAGTAGGAATATATCAAATTTGGATGGGTTTATTGAAAAAAGAACTGGTTTCAGGGAATTTTGAGATAAAATAACGATATCAACATCTAGTAATCAATAATGATCTATGTCCATCATATATTCACAAATGTCAATCCAAAAATCAAAAAATTGTCACGATTCTACAAAGTTGAATGAAAACTAGTTATTGTCTGACGAAGAAGTCTGACTTAGACTCCGAAACGTTACGCTTAAGAGTTTGTTCATTGTTAGGCAACAATTTCTTCTCGTAAATTTTAGGCCCCTGACAAATTAGTGCTCAAATTTTTACGCAGGGGCCTTTCTTATATTATCAAAAAAAATTTTCTATTTGTTTCTTGTTTCAGAGACAGAGAGAAAATCCAAATTAAGTTTTCAGGAAAATCCAGAGACCATATTTCAATAGATACACAGTGAAACTCCCATCAAAATCAGACTCGTTCTTTTGGAGTTCTGTAAAGACAAATAGACTCACTAACACAGGGAGTTTTACATTTTTTTAATATTAGTAGGGATGGAATTTCATTCAGGAGTGGAAGTACCACTTCTAAAAATAATAGCTAACAAAACTTACTCATTTCCATCAAGGTGATGACTTTTTCTGCATCTCTTTGCACACTCAGTTTTGGATTTTCTTGAATAATGGGAATGAGACACACTTGGTTTAATTACAGCAGTATGAGTGGTGATTGCTGAGGCTACCTCATTGAGTATATCTTTCTTGAACTAAAACAAAAATATCTGTAAGAAAATAAGTCTTAATCCTCATTATATAAGTGACAAAGTTTGAGTTCTGAGTGCTTCTTTTTCGAAAATTCAAGAGGGTATTATTTAATGTAATCAAAAGATTTCAAACCTCTCTTTGAAAAGATACACATCTTCAAAAATAGAAAAAAAAATTATCATGATAACAATAATAATAGATTCCTTTCACGGCCGTTTTCAATAACCGATCCATCCATCGGAAAGGTCGATAGTTGAATACCTGAGTTAGAGAAATCCATCCATTTGTACCTGTTTGCATTTCAATATGCCATTGGCAGATGGCGATTTCTTCCGGTTAGGACAATGTATCGATGGTTTGGTAAAAAGGTCAGATAGGCCTACCAGAGATACGAACACTCAAAGAAAATAAGCATACTGGCGTTTCAAAGAACTTTAAACTTAATCAAAGATAGCTGAAAGAATCTTCGATAGCGTTATTTTTTTATTGGTGAAGGTCGGGCAGTAAGAAGAATGAATTAGTGTTGGTTATTTTTATTAAAGTGTATTTTAGTGCTGTTTTCTGGGCTATTAAAGCAAAATCGAAATGTAAGAATGAATTACTTGAATTTTTGCAATAAATTGATTAGATGAAGATGGTGAATCGAAAGAGACGATTACTCGAAAAGTCTGTAAAATACTTGGATGATTAGGATTTCACATTAATAATTCCGATTAAGCAAGTGAATCAAGTATTCATTTATATTCGAAAGTATTATCTCAAAGTTAAGACTAATTGAACGTATTCAGTTCAGAAATATCCACGTTCTTATTTTTCAGGAATTATGGAAAAAAAGCTGTAGCGGAATTATGCCCACGAAAGTTTCAATAGAGAGGTTCTCCCTGTGACAGCAGTGAAATATCTTGTTATCGATTTTATTTTTAATTACATCTTTTATTTAATACAAACATTTATAGACTGTCTATCCAATATAAATTGCACAGCTTTGACAAAACCTTTTTATTCGGTTCCGGGACAGTGGCATAGCAGGGGGCCACGCAGACCCCGCGGCCCCTTTAGTACCGGGGCCCCCAAGCCGAACGAAAAGCTTTGAATGGGGCCCCAATACCTATTGAACTTGCCGGTTCGCGATATTTTTTTGATGATAGTTATAATGAACAGAACCTGAACAATGAAGGTTCAATTATTATTCCCGAAAAATAGAGAACTATTTCTGAATTTTATTAATTGTATAAGGTTTCCAATTCGACATATTACTCAATCACTCTCTGTGCTGTGCCCTTTTTTCAAGAGTCAAGCATTGCGGCATTTTTTTAACGTCGCCAAATGATGGTTTTCTTGGGTGCTCGGCGGCTTATCTAAAGTTTCAGAAATTATTGTCAATTTTCCAATCAGGAAATTGAAGAAGGGAAAATTATTTTTTCTACGACCGTGCGATTTGACCCACTTTTCCGTACATATTTTAGTTTATAAAGTGTCACAGTATTAGCAGGGATTTTTCCCGCACACTTTCATTAAAGAATAAACTGAATTATGATATGTCCCTATGCATCGAACGTCAACGATGAGAGTACCATGGTGACGACATGTAGAATTCATGTGTATTATGGATTTTCATGGAATGTTTTGTATGTTGAAATAAAATATATATTTTCAATGTGGGGTCGTAGAAAAAATAATGTTCCTATCTTGTGCAGAAAGTGTCTTTCCCGTACTCGATTCCCGTACGCTCCGCGTCGTTCGGGCAACAGCAATCTCGTACGGAAAAGTAAAACTTTCTGCACTTGATAGGAAAATAACTATTTGAATTTTTTCATTTCCATTTCCATTATAGTAAAAGAAAAAAGTGTTCGAATACGAAACCACATTGTAAAGTTTGTTCAGAAATAAAAGTCACTTTTTCATTTCCGTTGGTTTCAGGGTTGCAATTTTATTAAGTTAAGTTCTAGAATTAATTGCATAGCTTACTTTTTCGTTAATTTTCGTTAACGTTTTCGTAAACGAGAAAACGGCAGTTTTAATATAATATCACATCATTTTCCAGATATTAGAAAAATATGTAAGAGAGGAAAAGGTAATACTTGAGTGGAGCTAGCAGAAGAAAACTACAAAATACATTTTGTGAGCAACGGAAGGATTTATTTTAATAAGCCAATTTCCAAGTCACAGTCAATTATTCAGCAGGAATCACTCATAGCTCTAAAATTTTTTGCAACTATTCCAGTGCGGAAAGATCTTTTTCCAAGCTTAGGATAATCACGAATTATCTTAAGAATTCAATGTCACAAACACGTTTATCAGATTTACATGAATTTTTGTTGAATAATTGTTCAAGTTGCATAACTGGGCTTGAGCGACCGAATTTGGAGGCTCAACTTGAGGGTTTGTTTGAGGGAAGCTGAGAGTTTAGCTCGCACCGTTCAACTGATCAAATTGTCATTGTGTTAAAAGTCTGATTTATTTTCACAATTACTCTACTACTTTATATTTTCTGACTACTCTAATTTATTTACACAATTAATCATTTATTTTCACCACTTCGACAATTCACAACTGACGCAATTCTGTTCGAATACTGATTGATTGGTCACATTCAGCGGACGAAGGGCAAAGCGCTACTGCTACCTATCAGTAGCGGTAGCGGTCGAGGACATGTTGGACGTTCGCTGCCAAACCCTTGTTATTTTCTATAAATTGTTACTTTGCAGACAAAGAAAACTCCTTCTCATTCTCAACCACAAACTGACTAATGTTCCTTCAAAGTTGAAACTACTATCTGTCTGGTATTTATTTTTTTTCCTGACTTATACTATACTTTCCGCTACTGCTACCTAGCACAAATTGAAAGCGCTCCCAAAAATGGCACCACTCCAGCACTTGAGTTTGAACGCGCATGTGCCATGTGCGTTTATATATCGCAAGTACATACGTCCCTATCCGGAATTTCCGTCGAATTTCGCTCATTTTGAATGGTTAAAGTTTGAAAACAAACTCGCGAGTTGTGTCAGAAGAATCGCAAGAATTTTCTCCGCGAAAAATGAAATTTACCTCCAAAAAATCGGTTAAATGAAAGGCTCAAATCCTTTCTGAAACGTTGTAACGAGTTCAATCAGTTGATAAGAAATTATAAAAACCTGTCACATTATCAGTCTGATACAACATCTTTCTTTGTGAGGCGAGTGACTGTGACATTTCAATTATTTCTGAGGCGAAGTACTTCTGTTCGGAGGGATGGCGAATAAAAGACATTTATGTAAGGGATGCTCAGAATACATAAAGAAGACTGAGTATTGTATTAAGTGTTTTGGCAGCTGTGAGAGATGGTTCCATCGAAGATGCTCGCAGTTGTCCAATCAAGAGTTTTCTGACTTTGATAAAGGATTAACAAAGGAGAAGTGGATTTGTGTGTCATGCTCAGTACAGGAGTCTCCCTTGGGGGAAGAAGATGAGGATGGTACGTTGAAGCTGAGATCTGGAAAGCAGCACAATAAGGAGCAGCCAAGTTTGGATTCGATTATGGTAATGCTGAGAAAGATGAACACAAAGTTGGAGAAGTTCGAGGAATCAGTAGTTTTCAATGGTGAAATACTCTCGGAGGTGCAGAATACACTAAAGGGGATCAAGGTTGAGAACAAGGAGCTGAAGAGGGAAAACTTGAGTTTGAGAGCGAGAATATCGGAACTGGAAAGGGAGGTGAGTAACATGAGAGGCAATTTCAATAAGGAGGAATACCAGGAAAAGAGAAATAATGTGGTCATTGTGGGTTTAGAAAATGAAAGCATCCAGGAATCTGTTGAGGACGTTATTAAAATTTGTGAAACTCTCGATGTACAAATTCAAGAACAAGATATCGATTGTAAGATTTTATCCAACAGAGACGGGAAGAAACAGCTGCTGGTTAAATTCAAGGAAGTGAAAGATAGGGATATGATGGTCCAGAGAAGAAAGGGGAGAAAACTAACTTTAGAGGAGTGTAAGATAGGTGACAAAATTGGAAACATATATATTAACGAAGACTTGCCATCGAATATACGAAGATTATATCGGAAAGCTAGAGAATTAAAGAGGAATGGTTATGGATTTGTTTGGCAGAGGAATGGACACATTTTTGCAAGGAAGTCGAACAACACAGATGCAAGAGAGATATTCTCTGAAAGTCAGGTAGATCAGATGATACAGGAACAAAAAGAATAGATTCTGTAATTTTTGTAAGTAGTCACATTTTCATTATGGATCAATTTATTAGAGACTGTGAGTACACACCAATTCGTACCATAGAACTGTCGGAAATGGTACAGTACAATGAAATTATTCAAAGTAATAACTCATGTTTCAAACTATTTCATCAGAATATTAGGAGCATAAACAAGAACTTTGATGCGTTGCAATTGTTGATGCATAACTTAAGCGATCCCTTTGATTGTGTAATCTTAACAGAAACTAGAAATGATATTGATTTGCAAATGTTTCAAATGGAGGGCTATGTTTTGTTGTTTAATTTTGGAGAGGTGAACAAGTGTGATGGCACAGTGATATATGTTAGGGAAAATTATAACTTCAGTCACAATATTGTCTCTTTTGGTAGATGTAGAGTTATTGAATTGATAATAAATACAAATGATGGAAAAAATATTAAAATTTTGGCTTTGTATAGGTCGCCGTCGCTGAGTGGAGCTGAGTTCACACAAAATTTGTATGCATATTTATCTACAACTCGAAATACGTATGATTTGGAAATTATTGCGGGGGACATCAATATTGATATTTTAGATGACAACTCGGAAACTGACGAGTACCTGAATGTGATGAGTGAGTTCAATTTTGTTTCCATGATAAATTGTTGCACCAGGATTCAGGGTTCAGCCAGATCATGCATTGACCATATTTTTATCAAGGGCAAGAGTAATATTCTCGAGAATTGTAGTGGCTTTGTTTTGGACACGCCTATCACAGACCATAAGGCAACAATCCTGAATTCTGATGTGACTTGCGATTCCAAGAAGGATGAGTTGATGAATTGCACTCATAAAAAAATTGACCATGTTAATCTCAAGAGATGTCTAGCCTCTTGGGATTGGAGCACAGTTTACAATATCGACGGGGCACAACAGGCAACATCTCATTTTTTAACAATTTTGAACAAGCTTATTTTAGAAAATACTGCTCTGATTAAATTGAGGAAGAAGTATACCAAGAAAAAAGAGTGGATAACACAGGGTATCATAAATTCAATAAAAACCAGGGATAAACTGTATAAATTATATCAGAGGAACAAACATAACTTAGAACTAAAAAAAAAATTTCTCAAACATAAGAACTTATTGGAAAAATTAATGAATAAAACAAAAACTGATTACCACAGAAATTTAATAACACGAAACAAAAATAATTCTAAGAATCTATGGCAGGCGGTTAATAAAATAACTAATTCAAAGGTGAAAAGTAGGTATATTAAAGAAATTACTCTGGAAAATGGTGTTGTAGTGCGCGAGAAGAACGAAATTGCTGAGGGTTTCAATGAATATTTTGCCAATGTGGGAACAAATTTAACCAAGCATATTAAACCTCCTGATTCTAGTCCAGCTAGTATGAAACGCGTTAACTGTAGCTCTATTTATCTAAAGCCTGCAGATTGTGAAGAAATTATCGACATTATACAAAAACTAAAAAATCATAAATGTCCAGGTATTGACAATATTGCTGCAGAAACTCTGAAAACAATATCATCGGAGATTGCGATGCCTCTATGCTACATCATGAATAAGATAATGGAGCAGGGAATATGTCCTGATGAGTTCAAAATAACAGTAATAAAGCCATTGCATAAAAAGGGGAATACAAATTTGCTAACTAACTATCGCCCAATCTCTCTTATCACTAATATCACTAAAATATTTGAAAAACTAATAAAAACCAGACTAGAGGAGTTTTTGAAAATAAATAATATTTTATCTGATCGACAATATGGTTTTAGGGCGAACAAATCTACGAATGACGCAATAGTTGATATAGTCTCAAAAATGTATGAGGCACTAGATGATGGAGACCCTGCGATAGCAATTTTTCTTGATCTAGCCAAGGCCTTCGATACAGTGGATCATACCCAGCTGTTAGAGGCATTGGAGGATGTTGGCATACGGGGTACCCCACTAGCACTTTTCTCTTCATATATGGATCAAAGGAAGCAATGCGTTACAATTGATGAGATTAAAAGTTCTTTCAGGGTAGTGAGTTGTGGCGTGCCCCAAGGAACAATTCTTGGACCAATTTTGTTTATCATATATATGAATGAAGTACTGGGGCTAAATAGAGTTGGAGACATAATGAGTTATGCAGATGACACAGTCATTTTCTACAGGGCAAATAGTTGGTTGGATCTGAAACAAAAAATTGAGTTAGATTTGAATGGTATTTTCAACTGGTTCAAACAAAAATTACTAACAATAAATTTCGAAAAGACTTTCTATCTTCCCATAACTAGCTACGTGAATCATCTTCCTGATTATGATACGATTACCATCAATGATCGTAACACTCCCATAACAATAAAGCAAGTTCATAAAATCAAATACCTGGGTATAACTATAGATTCTCATCTCAGATGGGACCAGCATATAACATCAGTTGCGAAAACTCTGCGTTCCATGATGGGGAGATTCAGATATCTAAGGTCCGTGTTGGATTTTTCACAGTTGAGAGTTGTTTATTTCGGTCTGGTAGAGTCACGCCTAACATACGGAATTTTGGGTTGGGGCGCAGCATCTGGAAATCATCTAAAAAGGTTGCAAATTGTTCAAAAATTAATACTAAAGACTATGTTATGGAAAGAGCGTACTTACCCTACGGAGTTGTTATTCAAGGAAGCCCATTTATTAGATCTCAGAAGGTTGTACTTCTCTAGAGCGGTGGCGTTTTACTTTAAGGATAGATCTTACTTGGAACGACAGAGATTGTCCCATGGATATCAAACAAGAGGTTTTGAAGCCTCAAAATTAAAAACTGCGCCTGCGAAGAAGACTGGTGGCCTCAGATGTCTTGCATATTTGGGGCCAAGATTCATCAATAGTTTGCCTGAGACGGTGCTCAGAGCTCCTTCTTTCAGGTGCTTCAAACAAAAAGTGAACTCATTTCTGCTTAGCGATGACGCACATGTGGTTGATAATTTTTTTTTTTCAAATTGAAGTTCATTAGCTGTACATTAGACTATCATTAAAGAAGCAGTGTAGCTTCCTCCGTTCTTACCTTCTATTTTGTTTTTTTTTTTTTTCCCATTGTATGTTAAAATTTATTTCAATTCCCATAGACAGCGCTGAGCTTTATGGGTATACTTGTGTATATTTTTTTGGTTTATTCTGTTTTCTTAGTGTACCTACTTGATACTGTTTGAAAGAAAAAGTTGCTATTTGAAGATGACATTCTATTTTGTATACTGGGAGACAAATAAACTTATTATTATTATTATTATTATTATTTAATATTCTGGCAGCTTCCATTCCTTTCCGGAAAAGACAGGGTAGAAGAATACTTCTTCCACCATGGGTCGGATGCGCAGATTTCAGGGGATTCCGACGTTACAATATAATTTAGTGATTTTTGGAATATTGGTTGGCGAAACTGTTTTCTGTATCAAAAATTTGACAGATAATATATAAATCCGTCACTGGAGGCCAATATAAAATGATTACAAATAATCATGAAAACTGTGCAAAACTGAGATATTCTCGAATGATTTTGTTCTACAAGATGTGGCAGAATGAACGGATTTTTCGCAGAGTTAGAGAATTTTTTTTACCTTTATTGCGCAGAACTCAGAATGCATTTCCTCACTAAATATTTTAACATACAATATTTTCTCCACCTAATACATAGCTTAAATGCAAATTGCTGTTCTACCATGCTAACAAGTGAACCGACAGTATGCAGCAGTCACTGAATACCTACCCTTTTAGAGTCCTCAGGTTTAATTGCTCACTGTTACGCCAATATTCCGGAATACTATTCTATTATTTTATTGAAATGGTTGGAGAGTTGAAGAAATACTTTGAGTGTATTCACGACATGTTTGCACCAACTATATTTTTTCGATTTCATTTACAAAAGATACTTTCCAGCATTTATTTTTTTTATTAGAAAACTATTGCAAAACATAAGAGTTGTTCAAAATTTTTGTTGAAAAACGGCAAAGGGGCTGCATGTTTCACCTCCTTAAAATATTACAGCATGATCAAAATAACATTCTTACAACTCTAGCAATTCCAAGAAAAAAATTTTGTTTTTTGTCTCATTTTTGACAGAGTATAACTTTTCAGGGAAAGGCACACCAACTTTTGTTGACATGATCCCCTTTCATTCTGGACGAGAAATATCCCCAAGAAATTAACGCAGTAATTCGGATTCACCCTGTATGCAGACTCCTTGTATTACCCTAATTTCTACAGGAAACACAACAAACAGAAATATTCCAATTACTTTTGTTCCAGAAATACAGAGCGAAAACGAAAATTTTCACATTTGGAAATATGTATATTAATTCTCAGGCTCTGTATAAGATAGAAAAAATTAAAACTGCTTATAATAGATATTTTTTACATTAAAGTCAGTGGCGTATTCAAAAATTATATCAGAGCATTCTTTTTAAGATTCGGTACTGAAATTTCCAAATGGAACACCCTGTATATTTTGACGTTAAAATTTCAGCTTCAAAAATTAGAAAAAACCATATTTATGTTTGTTTATTTAATAGTAGGCCATGAACTCTTTCAAACATGCATAAAAGTTGAAAATTCACAAAAAAATATTTTTTTTGTTTTTAACATTTTTAAGTTTATTTTGAAGAGTGATACTTCGAGTTTATGTTTAAAATATAAGTAAATAAATAAGTTCAAATCACATGGTGTTTTAAGAAGGTAATAATTAAATACATGGGTGAAAGAATTCAGTCTACTTTTAAAAAACGAAAATATAGATTTTTCCGATTTTTGAAGCTGAAATTCATCAGAGATTAGGTTGTGATTGTGGTACATTATTGTATTCAGAAAAAAAAAAATTGTAAAAATTTGGTTAAAACAGGGTGAACAGTGCTTCCAAAAAATTTTTCAAATACTCCATTGACTTCTATGCAAAAATATCTATTATAAGCAGTTTTAATTTTTTTCTACCTTATACAGGGCCTGAGAAATAATATCTCCAAAAGTGAACATTTTTTTTTTCGCCCTGAGTTTCCAGATTAAAAGTAGTTGGAATATGTCTGTTTGTGGCTTTAAAAGTTTTACAAAATGTATGTCTCTATCTTTAATATTAGCTGGGATACAGTGCAGTCTCAACCAAAATTAATTTGACACTATTTTTCCCAGCACCCTTCACTTCAAATCATCTGGGAATCCTTAGGCCTGGCCCCTCTATTTATGTTTGTGAACCTTTTCACAGTCAGTTTCACTAACATTAAAATTCATTATTCAGGGTGTACCAAATTCAACGGCCTATAAGACGTTTCTGGACCTATTTGAATTCTGAAAATTGGGATTATGATATTATTCAACATTATCTACTGAGTCTTGAAGCCTGACCACGTTCACCTATACAGGGTATGAAAAAAAAATTTGCAAACTATTTTTTTTCCGTTTTTTCGTTTCTAATATTGATAGAGTATTCAATTCTGAATACATTTCTATTGAAATCGTTGCATTCGTCAAAATACTTTTCAAAATATGAAGAAAAACCTGAAGAAAAAAGATAAATAAGAGTATTTGGATTTATGTTTGTTATTCTCATTCTGAATATGTTATGCACAAACCATTTTCACATTTTTGAAGTCGAAGACTGTGACAACCATAGAAGTAACCTTGGATGCTTGTTTAACGAAGGATTAAAATATACCTAACACATAAAATTTTGATTGACATTCTATTGAACAGCCTAGTGAAGTGTAGGACAGTCTTTTATATTGTTTTCAATCCAATTTTGTATTCAAGAATTATGTGTAACCATTGAAAACCTCGAATGACATTATTTAATAAAAACAACTATGGTTATTCCATTTTCTGAAAAAAAATTTAAAAAACCAAAAAGAACAATCAAAAATTAACAAACCTCTGCCATATAGTTAATGAACCATTCAGGTGCTCTCTCCATTTTGTAATCATAGCTGCACTCTGTTTGTGCATCACAGGTTGGGGAAAATCTACTTGACTTGGTGCTATTGGATAAACTCTCCAACTTAAGATTAATTATTTCACCGTTCATAGCCTTCTTACGGAAGGAATATAGAGCTGTTTGAAAATCTAATGTCGATTCTATTGGAAATTCTTTGCCATTCGCCAAGTAGGATACTTTAACATCATCCCCGGGAGTTCCAGAATTTTTCAACTATAAATTCAGATTTTGAATTAAAAAAATTGAAAGCTGCCTACCAAATAAAACGTACTATATACGATTTGAAAGGTTCCCAGGTCAAAGTCGTAGAAGGTATGTCATATACACCAACTATGTTGGACCTTTCAGCTACTTTAGGTCCGTGTTTCCATTGTAAGTTGAAGATAATTTCCAGATCTTTTTTTTTAGACGACATTTTAGTATTCATAATAATACTAAGAGATTCACTTCACTGTGTGTCAAACTAGAAAACAGTAATTTCCAATTAGTTTGAATAACAAAGGAACTAGACTTCCATGTTTACAAACTAGGAAATCTCAAATCACAACAGAGTGGCACACCCCCCACCTTCAACTCGGTGCATGCGTTGAAAGAATCAACTCTACGACGCAATAACCCGAACTGCTTAAGCCATTTTTACGGTTTCATTTTCGACTCTGAAGGACTAAAATTGAAAATTCACGACATGAAATAATTTTGACATTGATACACGAAACAGTCAGAAGCTTTGAAACGACATCTTGTAAAACCAAGGCTCCTTGACCTTGAAAAATAGTAGTACAGGTAGTAAGTTGTTTAAATGGATTATTCATTTGCCGTGATTTGCCTGTTTTGTTTTTCCGTATTCAGGGAAGTTCGTCAGAAAATATTGAAAATATATTTATAATATAGAGATAGAGTCAGAGAGAATAACTTCATTGAAGATTTTTTCAAAGGGCTATCGATCTGTCTATTGAAAATTCTGTATTTATACTTCTGCAATCGTTATTTAGATTATCCATATACTAATATCATAAACTAGTCCATATTATTATCATTGCATTTATACAATGCTATAATTATAAATGTGAAAGTCTATTCATTTTTGTCTTCATAGAACTCAGGAAGCAGATGTCAGATTTTGATAAATAGTTGACTATAGTGTAGAGAAATCATTCGAGTAGTAAATAAATGGCGGAAATATCGATTTTTCATCTACAAATCGTTAGGTAATAAATCAGTTGATTTCAGACTTTTACGGCCGACTTTGGGTAAACTATAAGAGATAGAGGAACATGATCACAAATAATTTGGTAGTGCTCAAAAAGTTCTATAAAAAAGACCCTGATGGTACATGCCGAGGGCCGCAGGCTAGAGGGGACCGCAAACGCCAGGATTTTTTTTTAATTACACAAACAACAAATGTAGAAGATATTCAAACATAGCATAATTAACATGGTTCGACCTTTCTACTCAACATGTTATAACCACCTGTTATAATGACCTAAAACCTCTTTATGAAGCATTTTAAGTATGAAATGAAATAAATCAAATTTTAAAAAGACGAATGACATTTTGGTAAAAAAATCATGTAAAATTTCAACACGTTTTAATTGCTGGATTAGCGTTAAAATCAAACTCCTGGTACCTAGTTTTGAAAACTTTCAGAGGGAGTGCCCCCAGACCGCCCCCCTTTTTTGCTGGGGTGACCCCTCGGAAGGAAGGGGGCCGCACAAACAGTAGCGTAACGAATTTCGACCGGGCCCCCCCGCAGAATCAGTTTTCGGGCCCCCTCATACGGGCATGCGTATTTATTGAAAAAAAACTTTATTTAATAAAAGTATGTGGTTTAGGTGTAACACCACCAAAATTACTTCGAAATATTACTTGAAGTAAGACTTTCTATATTTTAGTTATTGAAATATTATTCAAAATTTGCAGTTAATAATATACATAATTGCATCTTTATTTCAAATATAGTTATCAATCCTAAAAAATACTGTGTTACTCGATGTAAATGGGTAAATAACTTGAGTGGTTGCGATCTCCCTTGTCATCTTGATTTATTTGTTGCAATAGTATATTCTAAAACAAGTTGCAGAATCAGCTCCTATTCCAACACGAAGGCGAAGTTCGATAGCATGAGTGTTGGAATTGCCTTCTGTCACGAGTTTTAGACGATATTTTCTCTATTTTAGTCAAGTTTTGTAAAATACTTTTCAAATAAAAATTCAGATTATATTAGTCGCTTTTGTATTGTATCTTGGCAGTTGGTGACTTACGTAATTTGACAAATTACGGAATTTGAATTAATTTGATTTGAGAATTGATAGGATCGGAAGTCAGTACTGACAACCAAAAAACGAGAAAGATAACTGAAAACAATGCTGTAATAAATTCATTACAGCACTACTTTCAGTACGTTTATTCTCAATTCTCAACAAACTGGGCCCGCTAAGTGTTTTTTGGGCCATTGTAATTCTTTATTAACTTTAACTTTTAAAAGGATCGCTGATCGCTCTGCACTTGCTACAGTAACAGGTTATATTAAAAATAACATTAAAGCAGTAGAGGGATCTGGGAAACTAGTTGCAATCGAAAAGTTTTCTAAAAACAGGAGATCAGCTAACTGTCGTATTGATGATCTTTTCTGAATCTCTGATTTCAATGCAATTCTAAAAGAGTTTATTCGGAAGTTAAGGTCAAAACTGAGGTCATGTTCATATTCTTTAACGATGAAATTATTTTAATTTTCTCTCGATGGCCAGGCCTCCATAACGCATGGGCCTCTGTGACGCCCGGGCCCCCCCAACGCCTGGGCCCCCCCGCACCGCGGGGTCTGCGGGGGTGTAAGTTACGCCACTGCGCACAAATAATTTGGCCTAGGGCCTCTTGTTGTGTGAATCCGGCACTGACAACTATTACCATTTTTAACATTTTCAAATCAATCCAAAATGTCGTTCCCTTTGACGAGGGCTTATGACTGTCATGGAATGAATTTTTATAAAAATGAATGTGACCGTTATCTGTGGCATTATTATTCCTGATGAAAAATGCTATACAGTATATATTTCTGATGGATATTTCGCGAGATATCAAATGATAAAGAAATACGAATTAGAGCAAAAAATTATGAAACCTACTCGAGATCGTTTTGTCACGTGCCTCTCCTTCAAGACGAGGAAATTAAACGGGGGTGCGCGCGCGATCGAGCTACGAATTCTACGATCATTTCGATTTGGAATTGGATAGTTAGTGAGAACGTTGACAGCTGAATCGAGTCAATAATAAATTGTGAGGGTTTTTTTCTCAGTAAGGTTGCGCAAATCTTTTGATAATTTGAGTTTGTTTTCAGTTTTCTACATCGTTGTTTCTTCTTGACTTTTTATTCTCATCAGATTTCTCTTGAAACCACCCCCCAAATCTTTTACATCCATGCAAGATTTTAATGCAGTTGTAATGATTCCCTTAATTATCAATAATTAATATTAAAATAATATTCTATACTCTGTTCAAACCTAAGCGAGAGCAGTTCGTGCAGCGGTAGGAGGGCTTTCGGATAGTTACTTTCCGTCCAGAGTCGAATCGAGGAGATTTCATACAATCGTTCAGTTTTAACTGAATGGAAAGGATCCAAATCTGGTGTTTCCCGGAATTACTTTGTGGGAATCTTGCAAGATTCCGACCCAAATCTCTAAAACTCTGGTGCTTCCTGGAATTACCTTGCCGCAATCTCGGCCATAGATCCGAGTACGATCCTGGCAATCTTTTAGGGCGGTCGAAGGGAGCGTTGTTATGACCCTTTGACCAATACGAGCTTTATTGTGCGCAAACCAGACGATTCTGTTTGTTGGTGTTGCTCCTTCTTAAATTTGAACAGAGTATAGTTGTTAGTCTCTCTAAATCACCGGTCACCATAATTATATAAATATGGTGACCGACTCCAAAAGTACATTATTTTCTTCAATTCGTTCAATTTCTATAGAAATAAATATTTCCATAAATTTCGTATGGTGATTTTTCCATTGAAAAATTGGCAGAACTGTTTCCTCACTCATAAATTTGACAGATAATAAATAAATCCGTGTCAGGAAGTTATCAATAAATATTACCATCGAAACAGTGCTAGAATGAAATATTCTAGCATGATTTTGATCTCCGAGATTTGGCCCAAAGTTAGAGAAACAAAAGTTTTTCCAACTGGTGATCCAGTACTATTCCTGAATTGATTAATTTTTGATACTTCCGAAACTACCCGATTCTTTCGGAATTACAACCTTTATTGTGTAAATTTTTCCGGAAAACATTTGTTAGCCCAGTGTGAATTCGGCCTAATCTGTAATTGTCACAGAATGTATGTAATGTTGGCTGTCTAACCAGGACTAGGAGGTCTATGGTTGATGCCGAGCCATCAGCTGATCGCTATCGAGTTTTTTTTGTTTACTTGTTTACCTACACAAAAGACCTTGATCAAAACAGCACTGATACCACTTTGAAAAAAATGAAGTACTCTAGCAAATTTTATGGCTATTAATCTTTACATTCGAACAATAACGCACCAGAATATTAGAGTTGGAAAACTTATTATTTTCATTTCGATATAGATTTTCCTTCAGTATTCAGTGAAATATCTGAAAAATAAATCAAAGAATTTTCATAATTCAATAAATTATTTCATAGTTATTCAATTGTTCATAAAATTCGTTCGCATTTATTTCACCAGAGACTGAGAACTCCTTACTCCTCTCCAAACTTCCGACTTCCGGGGGAAATTCATTTGGAGTGTTTGGCAACTATGATGTTTGCTTAGAGATGAAAATTAGCGATTATTTTTTTTGTACACTGCAATACACTGCACAATATACTGTTTAATTCAATGTTGTTCAACCAGATTATTTTCAAATTGTTCAATATTTCCTAAAATAACGGCAAACTTTTATCAATATGGCCGACATTCCAAGCGATACAAATAAAGGAACTCCTCTACTGATTCCCAGTCCATTAATTACAAAAAGAAACAGAACACCTTCAACGTGAGTTTATAATGATATATTGTTAATTTTATTTACAATTTATTCAAAGTTTTTGTAATTATGCTGTTATTCTTATAGTTGCGAGCGGATTGTACCAAAAAATTTTTATGGTATAATAAAAATATTCTGTAGAGAAAAGGGGCACGGTTTCATTACACCAGAAGATGGAACAGAAGATATTTTCGTCCATATTTCAGAGTAAGAATGAGTAATATTTTTGTCAATACTTATAAACTATGAGATGTTGATTTCGGTTGAGTATAACAATAATTTAATAATCGCAGTGGTCATTGGTAGTATTATTTTAATTTTATTTTCAGTATAGAAGATGAGTATGTTCCGTTGCCTGGCGATAGGGTGAAATATCAGTTGTGTCCATTTCCACCAAGATTTGAAAAATATCAAGCAGTCCATGTGAAAATTGTTGGGTTGAATAAAGAAGTTCATAAAAGGTGGAACAGTTGAATATTACTTGATATTGAAGCAACCCTGAACCCTACAATTGTACTAAGCATATACTTTCAGAATATGAGTTGTTAATTGCTATATAATATGTGCTTAAATAAATATACTATATGCTCTTTTCTTATTGATTAAACTTTATCAAGTATTTGTGTTTGCATTGAATCGGTAGACTAAATAAAACAATGCTTTTTTCCACATCTTGGTGCTAAGAAAAGATATTTCATTTCAGTAAAACATTCTGTAGTTTTTTATTGAAATTTTATTAGAAAATGCACAATGGACGGATTTCTTAGTTTCATATTTGGACGGAAATTCTTTTCATATAAAAGATTATACATTTAATAAACAATATCAGCACCCCAGAGGAAGAGTGTTAAGTCACAATATCAAAATTAGACAAAGCGATTTTTCAGTTCCATTATTGTTTCAAAGAATGTTTACTGCCATTATTTGGTGACTTGATATACCCAGGGAGTCAAAAATGTGTTCCACTAGCTAGAATTTACTAATGTGAATCCAACATTGTAGATAGTTCGTGTCTGAAAAAATGTGACTTAACAATCCTTACCTCTGAGGTGCTGATATAGTGTAATGAATATATCATTTGAAGAAAATGATCAAAAAATAAAAACTTCTGAATCAAGCATAAGAAATGGTATGGTCATAAGATTTTTTACTCCAATCCCTTTCATCAGGAAGAGCAGTATGTCGAACTTTACAGAGTTTAGGGCCCCATCTGAGCATAATTATAATGACCCCAACTATAAACATTGTAAGGAGGGCGGTGCCCGCCCAATACACATGAAACATTTTTCTCAGATGTCACTTTCTCGTTTCTGAAGTTCCGAATATTCAACTCTGTGAGTCTCAGCAGGTGGAGGTACTCGGGAATTTTCTTTTTCTACTGAAATTACTTTGAGTTCGGTATAATCTAGAGGAGGTTGTTCATGAGGAGTAGCAGTCCACAAAGATATTAACCAACGGTTGCCTGAAAAAAAGTTTTGTCATATCAACATGGATTCTATTGTATTATAATAAAAAAAATTAAGATGCAAATGATTATTGGTGAGTGAATATAAGCACCTGCAAACAACTTTACAGATAATCAATTCAAGCAAGTAGTGAAATCTGTCAAAATTTCAGTTACTCGATATTATATTAGATTTCTGCATTACCCAAGTTATTTGGAGAGACAATTTCAGTTGGTATTATCACTAGATACTGACATCGAGTTCACTGATGAGTTGCCTCCATGCTCGTAAATTATATTAGATTGGAACAAATATGTGTTTAGAAAATTACATTTACACCTCACCTGTGTGCCTATCAGTCCAATAATCTGAGTATCGAGAGCAGCACCCAAGAACGAAATTCAGAATGAATATTGATAATCCAACGATGGCACAGATTGTTACTGTAATATAAAATGGACTAAAGTCACTATAAATGTGTTTCTTGAAGTAGGGACTCTTCAAATATTCTTCTCTCTCATCAAACACAGCAGACATTTCCAAATAATGAAACTCTGAAAGTATCAACAAGATAATTACCCGCAGTTATTTGTACGGACGCCACAAGGTGTGGTTTTGTATCACTGTATCAGGTAGGTCAATCCCAGAAACATAGAGTGAATCATTGCTACCAATTAGTGTACAAATTAAAAGATGGTTGGTTTGCTTACTAGGTACATATCTAAGAACTAAATAATGAAATTTTCTCCCATCATTACATACAAGTATTATTTTCCTATTTCATAGGTTAACTTTATTATAATGCAAAGATAATTACAAATTCACATTCTACATTAAGTACCTACCTGTATTTATTAGAAAATCACAACTTAGGCTTTCCGATAAACTTGTTTGACTTTTGACTCAAGTTACTTATAGTCACAGAACATCAAAATATACAGCCTTGTTTATAAACAAGGCTAATAGCTCATATTATAGTGGACTACGCCTGAGAAAGGGATTAAATGAAATGAGGAGCTTTTAATAGTTGTGGGCATAGTCAAAAGTTTATTGAACTCTTGAGCATTTTGTGTATGAATTCCAGAATTAAGCTTTTATTTGGAATTCTCGAAAATAAGTTCTTTCAGTTCTTTTGAGAACTCATAAGCACATAGAAGCGTAGCATTTCGAAAGACGTGGGAAAGGGGAAAATTTGAAATTATCACTTCCATTCCATTAGCCAACAAAACAGATGCATTTATTCTTTCGCCCTCGTAGTTCGTTGATGAAAAGTAGACTTTATCATTGCCCGGGATTTTATATAATCAAATAAAAAAAAATAAATTCTGATACGATTGAAATCCAGGTAATCTCTATAATTTCAGTTCAAAACAAAATCTAACTGAAACTAAAATAATTACGGCTACATACTACTAAGCCATAAGTCGCTTCGAGAATTGAATCAACTATTACTATTAAATAAATCGTAAAATGAACACAATCGTCAACGATGTCTCCTCCCCGCTAGGTACGCCGGAACGACATATTAGAAATTTATCTTAATTCAGACCAATCTTAAATCTGAACTATTCGTCCAAATTAATTTGTGTAAAAGACAAAAAGTTCATCTAGATTAAATAATACTGAAAGCGGCAAAAGTATCAATTATGGTATCCAATAATTTAACTGTATTTATGGCTCAGTATTTTGGATATACTGACTTTTATCATTGAGTATTATTTATACTCAATGCTTTTATACAAAAGATAGATATATACTATCGCTGACTTTTCTTCAGAACTTTTTAATAAGACAAACATTATGGTAGGTATATGATACATTATCTTCGAGTAACTTCATCGGTTAAATTGCTCTCAGAGGGCATGAATATTTTCGACGATAGTTTGGAAGTTGTATAATGACCGAATCACACAAAATCGGTGTGGTTTATGGAATATATGATTCGAAATGTTTAGTTTGTTAAAAAAAAAAGTTTATTGTTATAATATATATATATATATATATATATATATATATATATATTCTTTTGAATAAGAGAGCTAAAATAATACAATAAATGTTGAAACAAAAAGAACCTAAGCTGAGGTAAAAAAAAGGAACGGGGTACCACAACATTCTTCGTATGATACTATAGTATCATACGATACTTTCATCACCAGTATCATACGATACTATAGAGCCAGGGGAAAAACCTCAGCCGAAAAAACCTGTCTCCCCGTTAAAAAAATAAAATAAAATTGTTGTATCTGAATATTCTATATAGAAGGACATCACGATCAGCGGGACGGCTCTTCGGAGGAAGGATTTCCAAACACAAACTCCAACCTGAAAATAAAAAAAGCCAGAACAGCAAGAGAATTCAATTTATACTTTATAAATAATATTCAATTAATTTAATAATAAGGGACATAGTTTTTTACAAAGCCTCCCTCATTTTACGAAACAAAATCATAGGCCTCCAAATAAAGGCATAAGGTCAAAATACAGAAAAAAATAAATGGAATAGATTTAACATCTGACCCTGACGGTTAAATATTGCAAGAAATGGTATTCGGAAAAATTAGACTGAATTTTTACTTTGAATGAAACGATAAAAAAAGTACGAATTGTACTACGAAAATGAGCAAATCCCAATTAATTTTCAGTTGGGGATGACCTTTTCTTGAAACACTCTATGTGTCTATCCCTGAGTTGCAGGAACGTCCATTAAATTTTAATGCTCCCTTAAACGGAATATCCATAGGCGGTAGCCATGGATACTCCCTTCAAAGGAGGATTAAGGGAGCTTTAAATTTAAAGGACGTTGCTGCAAGCTGTAACTCAGGGTTTGTCCATGTGTATGTAATATTGACAACGTTGCATAGGGAGCAACGCTTGACAGTTGGTATGTAGTTTGAAATTCATGGTGGCGATTATTGTTAATACCAGATGTAAACAATAAAAATGAAATCATCGTTTTCGATGAAATGAAGGCATTTCTTTTGCAGAATAAGCCTGAAAGCGCATAAGTTAAGCATTTCCAATGAGTATTGGTTAGTGAAATAAAAATTAACTAGCTGTAACTATATACATATAGGTAACCTTAGCTTGTATTGGGTGACTTTACCATTTTTTTCGAAAAAACCTAGGACCATTGCTTATTTCTCATTTTCATTGTTGTTATCTGGGACCCACAATTGGTGAGTACGATTTTTTTCATTGAGTTAGCACGACTCTTTCATATCTGAACAATTAATAGGAAGGAGACTCTAATTTTCAAGTAATTTTTCATTGATTGAAATTGGGTGCCCCGTTAATGAAGTACTCAAAAGCATGTGAAATGAGACTACTGTCTCATTTACTCAGAAAAACAACCAAAATCAAATTAAAAAATTTCAAAACAAGAAATGGGACCCCCACCGAAATGAAATATTCACACTTGAAAAAAGTTATAATTCTGAAGGACTATCTTTTCAGAATAATCATAATGGTGGTAAATATCACATGACTCATTGTATAATCAAATATTTTTAAATTTGTTCCAGATGTATGTTATACAGAAGATTTCCTTGATGGTGGCAATAAAGTTTTGAAAGTGGTTGATACGACAATGGATGATAAATCACATATAAAGAACCTAATAGCTAACAATACCACTGGACTTTTTACAAATACAAATGAAGGACAAATCGTCTACAGCAGTGGAGCTCCCAATGAGGAGGCAAACAAGCAGTTTAAAGGTATACAAAGGAATCAATTAACTGAAGCGTATGAACATTTTATGTAAAAATAATTGTAATTACCAGGAAGACGGCAACGCTCCAGTAATTTTTCATTGCTTGAAATTGAGTGCCTTGTTAATGAAGCGGTGGAAAGAATATCCATAATTGAAAATAAGCATACTGATGCAATCACTTGCAAACAGAAGGATGAAACCTGGACAGATTTAACAAGGTCATTCAATTTATTGACTGGCACTAATAGAACGGTAAGAATGTTGAAAATAAAATACGACAGCATCAAGAGAGACATTAAAAAAAAAACCGCCAGAATTAAGACTGAAAAATTTAAAACAGGACATGGATCTCCAACTGAAATTAAGTACACACCCTGGGAGAAAAAATTAATGAAATTCATTTTGCTGAGTATAGATAGACTATCTACAGAGAATGATAATAATTCTGGTAAATATTAGAATATTCTTCATTGATTGTATAAAATTTGTAAACTTGTTTTAGGTGTTAACTACTACGAGGAAGATTTACTTGACGGGGATCTAGAAGTGGATATGCAAATGGATGAGACAACACATAAAGTAGAGAATATAAACGATACAAATGATCATTTCACAAATTATGAACAATTCTTCTTTGGCGGTCAGGCTGCAAATGAGGAATCAAAAGAGCTGTTAAAAGGTACAAAGAACGATTTTTTTAACAGAATCCAAAAGTGTTAATTTATATGAATTCTGCAGAAACATATTCCTGCCATTATTTGACCCATTAGTTTTTTCTTCAATTGGTTGTAGCTTCATTATTGAAATCTGGTGATACATTATTTGATTATAAACATATTATGTCTATTTGGTGCTCAAATTTGATGGATTTTAATGTTAAACAGTTTGAAGCAGCATGTGTTTTTAATAATTTAACCTTGAGTTGCAGGAACGTCCATTAAAATTTAATGCTTCCTTAAATGGAGTACCCATAGGTGGTAGCCATGGATACTCCGTTTAATGGAGAATTAAGGGAGCTTCAAATTTAATGGACGTTGCTGCAATTCAGGGTAGCTCTATATAAGTGTTATATGGCTCAAATTAATTAATTTCTTCATTTTATGAATTTGTAGTTTGGAGATGATCCAATAGACCTAGCAGAAAACGAAATTGTGCTAACAAACATCTTTTGACTTTCAATTTCTTCATTGCAGATAATAAACAGGACACCATGTATGCAGAATCCACAACCAGAAACATGCAGGACAAGTATAAAGAAATGAATAAAACACGTGAAGAGCTTTTGAGTATTCAAAAACGAATTGCAGAACAAAAATTGCTTAAAATTTCTTATGAAATGGAGACATTAAGAAAAGTGGCAGAAGAAGAAATTGCGAAAATTGTTCTTGAAAGGGAGAATTTGAAAAAAGATGAAGTCCGCAAACAAGAACTTCACAATCTTCAAGTTCTATGTGTGAAAGAAAATATCAAATTATTGGAATTACAACAAAATAAACTGTGATATTGATTCAGGAGTTTACTTTATTCATTTAGAAATTGTATTGTATTTTTTTCAGAGAAAGGAAATGAAAAAACATGAGTCAACACTTATCGATGTAATATATATTTATGTAATTTCAATATTGAACTCTTCATTTACATTGTATTACTTCATCAAATTACTAAGACAAAATAACTTTTTTCATCCCAATAATTGGAGCAATATTTTTCTAATCAGAAATCAGACTGAAATTTCGAGGTCAGTTGTGAAATAACGACAGGAATATTTTTGTGGGATGACATTCCTACAAATATTTGTATAAAAAAATTATTAAAACTCAAATAATAAAGCAAGTTTCTAGTTAGGTAGATACCAACATATTTACATTTCAATTATCTGTATTCATGCTTGATGTGACCACTATGCACAGGGACATGTCATGCCGATGCGCATAGTGTGACATCACGTTCAACAGCTTCATCAAATTTGTTCTGTTCAATGAAATGAAATCCTAATGCGAATTAAGTCTAGCGATGTATGAATTGAGAGAAATGATTGGTATTGGGTTGTTCTACTCTTCAGCGAGGGTTGTGAAGTGAATTAAATATTTTACATATTTCATTATACATAAATATACATATGCTGACAGTTGAATAGAATAGTGTTTATTGATCCAGAAGACACAAGTGTATAGGACTAGTCAAGTAGGTAATTCAATATAAATATTAAAAAGAACAAAGAAAAATACAACTGTTGAATTAAATATCAGTACATAAGAAACAAATAAAAAACACAAACTGTAACGAACGAACTCGATAATTATATGTATGAAAATAATAATAAACTCATCAACATCAGATCATGGTGGTAATGGTATCTTCCATGAATTCATCAATAGTATAATAAGCCTTGCTGAGCAATACATCCCTTATACGCCTTTTGAATAGTTTGATATTTAATTTTTGTATCTCTACAGGTAAGTGATTAAAAAACTGTATGCCCTGGTATTTAACGCACATTTCAAATTTGCTGGTTCTATGCTTTGGAATTCTCATTGAATTGGAAGATTTGAACCGATTTCAAGCGAATAACCAGTAATGACCGCGGTTATCTACGGTCCTGCCTGCGGTTATCTACGGTTGTAGCCTTCAGCGATATTCCTTGTAAAATGATTATAACCGACAATGACCGAAGTCGCTTGAATGCAGTTGGTCCTAGTTGGTAATTACCAATGAGGACCAGGTTATTCGCTTGAAATCGGTTTATGTTTCATATGTATGGTAATATGAACTTCTCATCATGCCTGCAAGATTAGTTTTCATATATAGAACATTTAAAATGTTGTAGCTTTCGCGGGTTTATAGAAATTTTTATAGTAACAGATGAATAAATGTTCAATAGGATACTCATTTTTTTTTTCATTCGGAGAATATGTATATTTTTATAATTTTTAATAAATCATTTTTTCATTCAAACTATTCCAGGAACCAGACAAAGAACATGATCCAATTTTTGGGAGTTACCGTGTTACAAACGGTTACGAATTTCTGATATGGTCCATATTTTTGGAACAGCGGTAATCAGGGGTGATCCACGGTCGATGGTACGTTAGACGTTTACGGAGAACGGAAAGCAAGAATTCATTAAAAATTTGTGAACGCGACCTATTTGTATGCATAATAATGCAGATTATTATTCGTGAAATATTACAACAGGAAAGTGAACATAATTCTTTTATTTTTGAGCTAATAACAGAGTTGTACTTGTAACAGTTAAGGTGAAAGTGAGGTTAAAGTGGGGGTAACCGGACTGTTACCGGAGTGTGTTCAATTATAAGAGAGAGTTTGGGCAGAGACAATCTCTGGTTTGGGTAAACAAACCGGAGCATAAGAAGGTGGGGCCAAGGGTTGTCCGTCCAGGGTCTAATCTAGAATAATTCACACATTCCTACAGTTTCAACTCAAAACTATTCTCCGAATGGAATACACACAACACCTCAATGTAAAATATATATTTACCCATAACGAGTTAACGGAAATATCGAAAATATTACTTGATAGAAAGCATGAACATGAATATTCTCATTTTGTCTCAAGTACGCTCCTGGCAGGCGTTCGAAATTACTGAGAGATAAGATTTATGATCGTTCGACCAATAAAAGGGTTGTCTATGCGCAAACTACTTGTTTACATCGCCCTCTCTGATGTTTGAAAGGAGTATAGTTACTTTACTCTGTTAACATTTTTTTTGCAAAGATTATATTATACTCTATAATGTTTGATATCGAGCTTCTCAGGGATTACTTTCAGGTAGGGAATCGGGAATAATATGTTGATACTACGAAGGGAAAATCGGTCAAGTGATTCAAAGATCTCTAACCCTCTTCTGAAATTTTCATTTCATTCAGACCTCTCACAGTAGCAGGAAGTTTAATGAAAAATCAACCTGTCCTGGTCCATTTTGGCTAACCTTGTGAAGTCCGGCACAAGCCATCAGGAACATTTTCCAGTATGTAGATTGAAGAAAAGATCAATATGTTCAAGTGTTTGAACGCATCTCCAAAATTTAGTCCGACTAAAATTCTCACAGCTCTCCTATCTGCATACGGAAAACCTGAAATTTGCCAGCCGAGTCACCTCAGAACAGCGGAGTAGTTTCAAGGTTCGATACTATAGTCTGTTCAAGAACAAGAAAGAGCGAGGAAAACACCAAAATTGTATAGTTTGCGCATAGTCAACTCTCTTATTGGTCAAACGGTCATAAATCCTATCCCTTCGTCATCTCAAACAGACTGCCAGGATCATAGAGATAGTATACAGGGTGTACCAAGTTCGACGGCCTATTAGGCTTTTCTGGAGAACTGGACCTATATGACATCTGAAAATTGGGATTATGTTATTGTTTGACATTATCTACCGATCTAAAATATTCTTGGAGCCTGACCACTTTCAGTTATACAGGGAGTGAAAAAAAATTTCAGAAACTTTTTTTTCTGTTTTTCTGTATTCGAATTAGATTGAGTATGCAATTCTGAATACATTCGTGCTCAAATCGTTGCATTCGTCAAAATACTTTCCAAAATATCGAGAAAAACTAAAGAAAAAAGGGATTATTCTCAACCTAGATATCTGAAGCACGAACCGTTTTCACATTCTTGAAGGCGAAGACTGTGGAAATATTGTACATTTTCAGAATTTTGAAAAACCCGTCACAGGGTGTTCCAAATGTTGGTTCAAAAATTGGGATCAAGATTAGAACATAACTTTCGTTTTTCAAATCATGTCGTACGTACCGTCAAATTCATAAAATCTGTTTCATATTAACAATGACCTCATAGGAAAAAAAATATTCACATAACTCTTTAGTGATGACCTCTTTTCTGAATTCATTTATCATTGTTGATATGGATGAGATTTTATGAATTTGACGCTATGTACCTACGACATAAAATCAGAAAATCCTGAATAACTTAAGAATTATTAATTTTAGGAGCATCAACGTGTTCGAACATTATCATCATTTTTCTTCGCAGAATCCAACGCAATAATAAAAAATAGGGTTCAAATTTGAAAAACGTAAGTTATGAGCCAATCTTAATCCCAATTTTTGAACCAACATTTGGAACCCCCTGTGACGAGTTATTCAAAATTCTGAAAATGTTCAATATTTCCACAGTCTTCGCCTTCAAAAATGTAAAAACACTTTGTGCTTACGATATCTAGGTTAGGAATAACAAACATAATACCGAATACTCTTATCCCCCTTTTTTCTTAAGTTTTTCTCGATATTTTGGAAAGTATTTTGACGAATGCAACGATTGGAGTACGAATGTATTCAGAATTGCATAATCTATCAAATTCGAAAACAAAAAACAGAAAAAAATATTTGACAATTTATTTTTCACTCCCTGTATAACTGAAAGTTATTTTTTATTTTCAGATGTCATATAGGTCCAGTTCTCCAGAAACGCCTAATAGGCCGTCGAACTTGGTACACCCTGTATATACTATCTCTATGACCCTGGCAGTCTGTTTGAGATGACGAAGGGATAGGATTTATGACCGTTTGACCAATAAGAGAGTTGACTATGCGCAAACTATACAATTTTGGGGTTTTCCTCGCTCTTTCTTGTTCTTGAACAGATAGTATATATACTATATACTATCTCTATGTCCAGGATCGTACTCGCGACGGAATGTGGATAGAAAGCTTAGTACTGAAAAGTATATAATGATAGAATCATTTGAATCCGCAAGTGTCAGTTTTGAACTTCTAGTTTATCGGAAATCTCGTAAAACATTAAATATTTTACGTAACGGTGTTGTGTGTTGAAAAAAATACACCATTATCAAGAATATCTCGTTCACACGGCGTTGTGTGTATTTCATTCGGAGTTGAAACTGTAGGAATGTGTGAATTATCCTATAGATTCGACCCTGAACGGACAACGCGCCGAAGCCCCTTCTTCTGCGCCGATTTGTTTACCTTGCTATTTCTTACATCTGAACAGACTATAGGACCTATTATACTCTATTCCATCTACACCTGCAAAATCACAGCTTTTTGAGATTCTGTAGAATTCATTTGTATGCAGCTGACACTCAATTGTGGCTTTCGTTACTACCTGAACTGATATCAATACCGCCACTTATGAAATCAACAGTTATCTAGGGGATCTTTTGGACCTTCCTTTTGACTACTCAAACTTAATGTTGATGGCTCGTATTAGAAACTACTTTTTCTAAGTGTTCGCGTAATTTGGGAACCTTTGATTGATGATGATTTATTTTTCATTTACGTTATCTGATGTTGAGTATAGGCACCTAGAATGAATGATATGAGCCAAGAATTAAAAGAAGTAGACTTCCGGCTACAAACATGGTCACTAAATTCTTAAATTTTTGCTCAGTAAAACTACCATTATTAGAAATTCATCAGTACTATTTTCAATGTAATAGTAAAAATCTTTTCTTAAATACCATGACGACGCTTGGGCTCCAAAATAAAGTCAAACGTACATGTAGAAATGAACGAAAAAGATTATTCTAGGAAATACGAAAACATGAATAGCACCATAAACGTATAATAACAAACACTGAACCAGTATAAGGATGCGAACAACACCTAGAAAAAAGAAACCAACAAATAGATCAAATAAAAATAGACAATGGTTATACAAACAATTTAGATGCTGTGGTTTGTGATTTTCGTGATGGCAACCACGGCCATATGGGGCCCCAAAATAATTTATAGTTCTAATGAAACAAATTTTTGATGAGGTTTCTCGGATGATTAATTCAAATTCGTTGGTGTGGTAACAGGACACCAAACATAATACATATTTTGTTCCACAAACAGAAAAAAAGAAACAACGTCAAAAGCAAGAAACCATGAAGAGTATCTCATTATTATTAATATTACAAGGAAGAGCCAAAAATTACACAGATCCTGTCATAAAAATATATTAAATTCATCTTCGAAAGATTTGTGAGTGAGATATTTCACATTTTTGAAAATCTCATTCCGTGGTGACTATGGCTCTATTGGCCCCTCGAGTCCTCAGACATGGGGCGGATTCAAAGAATACTGTTTGTTTATTTAAGAAGAGTTGAGAGTTGAGGCAAGCCTATAAAACTCAAAAATAAACCAAAATATACAAACATGGAGAAGGCGTTAGCACCACCTGTAAGCTAGCACCGCTAGAACGAACAGTGATATGGCTAACTTTGCCTTCCCCTAAGAGATTGGAATAGTCCAGGGGTCGTTATAATAATCGGAGGCGGCCTTAGCCATTGCGAGGCCCCGGGCGGGAAGTCTTCGCGAGGCCCTTTTTCCTTCGTGAAAGGTATGTGATGCGAAAGTAAGTCCGGTTGTTCTGTATAGGTTATTGTCATATTTTATAAAGAAATAAAATTTGAGTTTTAATTAAAATGTAATAATATAATATAACATATAAATATAATATAACTTTGGAAGATTTACAAAATTAACAAATACAGAAATGATAAATTTAAAATTCATGTTTGCGGCTTTTCCTAGCACTGAAATCTTTAATTAAAGTATCATAATAGATCGAATGAGCTACGTCATTTTCTATTGATAGAATAGCAAGGGCTGAAAGCCGATCTTGTGTCATCGAATTCCTTAAATATGGGGGTAATTACTCCCCAGGAAAATATTTACTTTCGAAAAATAAACTATACAATCATTACAAAGGAACATATCATAACAATTTCCTTGTCCTCAAATTTTTATCCCCCAAAAAAAATTCTAGCGACACCCTTGTAATGATTTAGGTAATTCATTCTCGCAGTTTTCACTTGGTGACTGCGGCGGCACCCATGATGATGTGGAAGGAATGTTTTCAGCTGGATCAGGATCAGAATCACTTACAGGCAATGATTGTTTCGTAGAGGTTTTTTGATCATCATATTTCATAAATTTATATAAAGATTCACTTAGATTTTCTTGTTCCTGCTTATAATAATAATAATTTTAAGTAACATACAGTTTTTTCACACTTTTTCGGTTCTTCACTATGAAAATGACCCGCTTGTTCATTTCGTTCTAATGAACCAAACCAATTGAACCACAAGTCTTAGACTTTGGATCTACAGAGGGGGTTGAAAAAGAGACGGTAAGCGGAATTCTTACAGATGGTGATAATAAATGATGAAAGTACTATTAGGTATTTTGAAAAGAAATTTTCGGTTTCGAAGAGAAGACCATAAACATAAAACTGTTTATTTTTATGATCCAGATGAACAGAATAGAAAGTTTTTTGAGAAATGGCGCCATCTTGTTTGCATATTTCTATTGGAAGCAGTGGTTTTTTACGATATTCTTATCGAAAATTTTTCTGCAAAATCCACCATATATGACTTTTCATGGGATTGTCCGAGCGATAGAGGAGCCACTAATTATGAGTTTGATTGAGGACGTTAATTCCCATTTGTATCAAGTCCTAAAGATCAGAGCAGTTCGTGGTAGTGTTGTGCAACTTGGATACTTTTGAGCATCCGATATACTGAATGAAGTATTATGTATTGCATGAATTCATCCTATAGTTGGTATCCAAATTTATACTTACAAGAGCCACACTGAAAAGAACGGCTTGAGAAACTAACGAATTGAATTAATTTCTCAATTCAGTGACAAGAAAAATTTCAATTTATTCGAAAAATGTGAATATGACCTCTAAATGTGAATGAAGAACCGAAAAAAATGGAAGTTTTCCATCAGAAAAAATAGAATTTAACAAAACTGAATATTATCCCTAATCACTAGGTTTGAAAAAAAAAACAGATTTCGCTCTCCTCCTTCCGTAATTCTCTACAATGGAATGAATTCATCCATACGACGATAATTCAACGAATATTTCAAAGGGACCGCCAAAGAACGGTGAACAGGGCTATAAATATTTTATGAGATTCCAACATCTGGGATAAGTGAACATTGTACCTAAATACTTAGATAATTTTCACCCTAATTGTGTTGTGTGCATTCTTTTCTACCTACTGATCTGGTGGATCGGACATCTGTTATGTTCAAACTTTTATAAATAATTAGGGATCTAAATCAATATCGAAATTTGCTCGGGTTGTGTCGCGCGAGGCCCTACCAAGAGCGAGGCCCCGGACGATTGCCCCGTTCGCCACCCCCTAAAGCCACTGATAACATAATTCAATAATTTAAGCCTCATTATGGAGGGCACTTTTATTTATATTGCTATTATTTATTCTCGTCTGGTTTGGGCGAAGATAACTCGCCATTCTCAAGAGCTAGAAACAACAATAATCGATTGTTATTCTGCCCATTTGAGTTTATGTACCTTGACAGCTGCATTTTGTCTTGTTAGGTACTAGGCTCTTGGACACAGTGGCGGATCCAGGCCCGACTTTTGGGGGGGGGAACTTCTAGGGAAACTTAAAGATCTTCAAAAGCCAAAAGGAAATGGTTCCCCCAGTTCCCCCCTGGAGTCGCCTCTGCTTGGAGAATGCCTAGTTATCGAGCAGAAATAATAGCAGTATAAATAAATAGTTCCTATACCAAAATAAGGGTTAAGTTATAAAATTATATTTCATTAAAAACTTTTATACCTAACCTGAATGCTGAGCTGGTAGTTTATCGATATTCTGGGAGCTGTGAGACTAGGAGAAAACTTTATATTTTGTTGAAGCGTTATTCGTAACAAATAAATATCTATGAATAATTTTACAGATCAGAACTCCTAGTGACAATTCAATGTCAATTCATCTAGATGTCTGAAACGAAAATATTCAGTCAAATATAAAAAGAAATACTTCAAGTTGTGTCATAGTGAGGTAATTTTTTTGGGAACGTCGCTAATTTCAATCAAAAGATAAGATGAACAAGTTAAATATGCTCTCGGCCAGGAAGGTCAAACTTCATGGAATGACCTCCGCAAAATGGACCACTAAGGATAAAATAACACAATATAAAGGACTCATTAATCTTTATTGTAAGTAGGAGTAGAATTTCATCATTCCAGTTTTGATAACAATTTGATAATTTACGATACATTCTACTAATAAATTGTTTTTTTTTTTGTAAAAAGGCAGTCCGTTTGAATAAATAAATGAGTTTATGACCCTACATAAGTTTCATGATTGAACAACAAAATATCAAAAATTTTATATTATTCCAAATCAGTAACATTTAAATTTTAAATAGAAAAATTGGGTAACTGGATCATACCTTGTACAAGATCACTGTTTATGAACTCATCTGCTTCTAACTTATGAGTTGTATTTATGAGCACCTTTTTTCAGTGAGGGATAGTGCTATCTTGAAGACCGATACTAATGTAACGAAAAGAAGGCAAGCTAAGGAGTTGAAACAGCTGCAAAAGCAAATAGAGACGAATAGGGGAGTGTTAGATAATGCTATTAGAGGTGATAAACAGCAACTCAGAAATACCTTGTCCGAGCACAGAGAAATGCAGTTGGCATACCAGAATCATCAGCCTAAGGTTCACTAAATTATCTGTTACACTTTTGAGTTTATATTGTGCTCTTCATTCGAATTCCAAAAAAAATAACCTCTTCCACACCATTATTTCCAAGTGAAATTCAGAAACCGTCAAGTATAATTCAAATTAATTAGTCACTTTAACTTCAGAAAGCTTCAATTTAAATTCAGAATAGTCAATTGAATTTCAGAAAACATCAAATGTATTTCGGATTAGGCAATAGAATTTCATTCGATACTAGCTGGCCCGAGCAACTTCGTCTGCCCAAATTGGGCAGACGTATTGTTATTAATATTAGTCCAATGTTATCTTCAAATACGAAAAATTTTGGAGAAGCCTATACTCTGTTCAAATATAAGAAGGAGCTTTGTAAAAAAACAGAATCGTCTGGTTTGAGCACAATAAAGCTCATATTGGTCAAACGGTCATAACAACGCTCTCTCCGACCGCCCCTAAAGATTGCCAGGGTCGTACTCGTGACTATGCTCGAGATTGCGGCAAGGTAATTCCAGGAAACACCAGAGTTTTAGAGATTTGGGTCGGAATCTTACAAGATTCCGACAAAGTAATTCCGGAAAACACCAAATTTGGGTCCTTTCCATTCAGTTACAACTGAACGATCATATGAAATCTCCTCGATTCGACTCTGGACGGAAAGTATCTAACCGAAGGCCGTGAACTGCTCTCGCTTAGGTTTGAACAGAGTATAGATCCTGATTGCCACACAGCCTACCAGATCCAATTGTATTTCCCTAACTTTTCGTATATATACATCCTATACCTAAATAACTGAAATTATGGGCCCTCGCCGGTGACGCGGTTTCTTATGTCTTCTTTCTCTTTCTTAGGTCTTCTTATTCTCGGCCTCGCAAATTGAAATTAACCAAGTTGACAAAAAAGTTCTCGTAAACTTTGAGGTGAGTTGTATCTATTACAAAAGATCAACTGCAAAAAGAGGACGTCAATTTTAAAACTTCGATGTTTAATTGTCAAACATCAATGATCATCGAAAATCAATGATAATCGATCACCTCCATTTCTAAGGAAAAACCATATTGAATACCTTGCATTTTCATATTCTCACTTTTTAAACCTTCTCTGGAATTCCACGAATAAGTCAAGACCAAAATTAGCCAAATTGGTCCAGCCGCTTTCAAGTTTTAGCGTACCTAACGCACAGTAATTCATTTTTATATATACAGACTTTCTGAAATTCAGTTGAATTACAAATGATGTTTTCTGAATGTCAATTGACTATTTCTAAATTACACTTGAAAATTGTGTAGTACGACAAGTATTTTTATGATGTGTGTGAAGTTGGCCCAGTACTCTTGGATTTTCCGAAAGAATTCTTTTTATTGAGCTGAATTATGCAATATTTGTTCTGTTTTGTGCCGTTTAATTTTTTTCTTAATTCCATGTGGATCTCGAGATATTTCAAAAATTGAAAAAAGGACCAGTCCAGCACTTAACGACAAATAAAAAATAAAATTCCAATGACTGAAAAAAATTGTGCTACTCATGTACTGAGTCCTGCCGTTCGAAAGTTCCTTAAAGTCTTTCTAGTTTCCCTAAAAATAGAAATTGAAGAGTAAGGTAGCCCAGCACTTTCCTTTTTTCTTCCCACCCATGAATGAAGAAATTTGTGCGTGAATATTTTCACGAAAATTCTTCAGATTTTCTGGCATATTACGAAAACGAAAAAAACTGCCAGCCAGCTACTTTCATTTATTTCCCGACGCAATTGTTTTGTATGATTGTTCCATAATTGTGCTATCCAGATTTTCAGAGAAAATCAACAGGTTTTCCCTCATATGGAGAAAATAAAAAAAAATCAGTAGATTGCAGATGAATAAGCATACCTGGTAACAGTGTGTTTGAAGTTGGCCAAACACTTCTGGATTTTCCAGAGTATTTTCAAAAACATCGACGTGCTGCAAGGTTTTGTCGGAAATGGGTTATAACTTTTGAAGTGAATTGGGCCGCATAGTTTGGTGTTTACTATATATTTATTCCTTCAATTTTTTCAAGCTTTCTCCAACATTTTCTATACATATATTTCTAATTGTTTTTTTTTCTAGAAAGTGATAGATGCAATTCATCAGATAAATTTCAATAAAAGGAAGGAATTGGATAAGCTTGAGTTTCGGATGAAACAGAAATCAGATAAACTGATCGACTTAAAGGTAAAACGTCAGAATTTAGCTTTGAATAGATTTCAGTTGGTACTTCTTTAGAATACTATGGAAGTTTAATACATTTTCAGTAACTCCTTCAAAATAACAGCTAACAGGTTGAATAAGATCTTCTACTTCTACGAACTCTATAAATAATCATTTGATTTCTCGAAAGGGGCCGGTGAATTTTCTCCATTTTTACATATTATATTTATTTCAACCTTAGGAGCAATATATCAGATTTTCACGAAATTCCTACATCCGGTTTGTTCTATAGGGCGTTCGAAAATTGAAGCTCCGAAAAAAATAATTTTTAAATTTTGATGATAATACTTCTAATTTTTAGAATTTTTTTATTATGCCTTGGGATCTGAATATCAGGGGATCACAGATATTCAAATACCTCCCACCACGTGAAATTTCGTTATGCAGGATGTTTCATGAAGTTGTATTGGACAAAATAATTACCGATGGTGTCGCTGCATTCGCCGATCAGCTGTTTACCGAAACGAGTATTGTTTCGTGTTTACATTAGATTTCTATTTGTATTTATGGAATTTTTTAGTTTAAACGTTTATTGGCTATCAATAATCGAAGTTGTTCCTTGATTTTGGATCCTGTGGATTATATTGTAAGTGCAAGTATAGGTAATATTGTGCTTTTTGTTATATTTTATGTAAAATATTGAGGTGATTACTATTCAATTTTGAATGCTTTTCAGTTCATCTGGCAAGATGTTTACCAAAGGTTCCTCTAATATAGGAAATTTTCCAATATTTCCATGCTCACAGATGCTGGGTAGAAGGTGAGCAAGTGTTGCAATGCAATCATTTGATACTATGTGGGAAAAAATTATTTCAAAACATTGGAATTCTACAAGGACAACCCTATCATATTGAGGAAATGATGTCTTATAAAAATGATGGTGTGAAGGTTGACAAGATTATATACAGATACTAAGCAAGATTGTCTGGAATTTGCAAGCATATTTTAGCCCTGCTACTCTACAAGGTTGTACGTACTACAAAATATTTTGACAATTCTACTGATTGTGAAGGTAAAATTGTAATGTAAATGAACACCAGCATGAACAATATATTCATTTAATAGAAGCTACTAATTTTTTTTTTTTAGGAAGGGAAAAAATCTATGAATAGAAAATGGGTGATGAATTTTGAATAAAAATGGACATTCTTCAGAGAACCGTATGTATGCAGAACATGACGTGATCCTCGATTAATCATGTTGAAGAATTCATTACGCTAGATTTGAATGTATTATTCATTTATTGCATCTCACTTGTGTCTTAGGCTGCAGTTATAATAAAATAAAATAAATCAACTCATAGGTCGATTGATTGCACCTTTTCCGTTGCTAAATGAATGTCAATATTATCAAGCTATTATTAATATTAATATTAAATTGATACATATATGTATGATATATTGTTTAAAATAGCCAATTCTCGGAATTTAATTGAAATTCCACATGTAGATTTGATCACTGCTGAACATAAGTTCAATTTTGCAACCATCGAGAGAATCACTTCAACTCACAAGATCCCTAGTTTTATTGCACATTATCATATGGATTGAATTCAGCACTTTCAACTTGGCTTCTTGAATTGTTGAAACTTCTATATATTCAAAAATATCAAGTAGACTCAAAGTAATTCATTTTGATAAGAATGAAAATTATTGTACAAGAACGATATGAACAAAAATTTAAAATGACTTTACTTGAACTGCTTTTTTTGATAGGTTTAGTGAAGGTACAGCTTTCTTCTGGAGTAACAGAAATGTTTTCATAGTGAGAGTTTCTGAAATAATTCAAAACATATGAAGCATTGTTTTCAATTGACATCAGTTTCCAATCTTGCTTGTTTTCATTTCACAAACTTGTGGTCGGAAATGCTGTAAGCATACTACATACTCTAATATGTTTAGATACAGGTTTTTCCATTATCAAAACATGCTCCCAGGATTAACGTCTATTAATTTCCTCTACGATTTCTAGTTTATTGGTAAAGTAAACATTTTGATTTTCACCACGAAAATGGGCTCCAGGATTCCTAGATTTTTTAGAATTACATCCATAAACACAACAATTAGTGTTTTTCACGGTTTTTTCCTCAAGCATATCTTTTAATCGCAATAAAAACGTAAAAATAAACAAATAAACCCAGCTTTCACGCATCTTTCACGTACTAACTGTCAAAACGATACTCGTTTCGGGCTTAGTTCCAGCTAACGCCAGCGGTGTCGCATAGAGTTGTGTTTTGCTCTATAAGTAACTTAATGTACTTTCGTGAGTATGTCGACCTCTGTGCGAAGTTTCATTAATGTTCAAAGAACAGTTGCAATATTATTCGGAAGTAAATTCGGATTAAATACAATTTTTCCTTAAAACTTATCTGTAGTTAGAATTGCTGTCAAGTAATGTAGGTTCAGTATATTAACTATTATGATACGTATTGACAGCCATTCCGGAGGTGTTTTTATTTAGGAATGTACAGGGTGATTAACTTATCTTGTTAACCTCCGAATAACGTCCGAATATTTTTTCATTCTGTGAAAGTAAAAATCTGCGAAAAAAATAAGAACGACAGGCGTCGCGGCGCTGTCAATTTGTATCCAGAAACATACCCTTTATGTTGTGTCATTCGTAAGATAATTTCATTCTGATTTTTTTTTTCTGATAACAATTTCTTTCCATCTCAATCCGTCGGAGATCTGCAGCGTTGTTTGTGGTAATTCTGTTCCATTAATTTTTTTCTCTATTACTCTATTGTGATATAGTATGCCTTTATTTGATGACAAGGATATGATTTTGTGGCTTGAATTCAATAAGACTAGTGTTCTAAAAATGTTCCTCTTCAAATAAGACGAAATATGTTGCTACAGCAAGAAAAGGCTTCATGCCACAACGCTCCATTCTTGTTGTAGCCACAACTGTTTGTTTAAATGATACCTGTTTCTTTTACCATGAGAAAAATTAATGAAGACCTTTATTATTATTATTATTATTTCGTCTTATTTGAAGGGTCACATTTTCGAATTCAAGACACATAATCAAAGCTATGTCTCCAAATAAAGGCATACTATCACAACACAGAAAAAAATTAATGGAATAGAATTAACATAACCCAGAGATATGGAAAAGAATTGTATTCGAAAAAAAATTCACAATTATTTTTGGAATGACACAATAAAAAAGGTATGTTTCTGGCAAAACAATTGATAGCGCTGCGACGCCTGGTGTCTTTATTTTTTTCGCAAATTTCTATGCGGATGTCTAGACAACAATGACTTGTTCATAACTCCAATCACAGAATGAGAAAATATTTAGACGTTTTCGAGAAAATTGGGGTTAGCAAGACAAGTGAATCACCCTGTACATTCATAAATGAAAACACCTTTCGACCGACTCTCAGTAGCTATCATAATATTCATATTGAATGAAAACCTATATTACTAACTACAGATGTGATTCAATGAAAAATTGTAAGAAATCCGAATTTAAAACCGAATGATTATGCAACTGTTCTTTGTAAATTTGAAACTTCCTACAGAGGTCGACATACTTCATGGTATCATATTTTGGAAAACTGAGAGTGATCTCAAACTCACTAACAAAGTTACAATGAGTTACTTATACATCTTCATGAAACAGCCTGTATAACGTAATTTAACGTGGTAGGGGATGTTTGAATATCCATGATCTCTTGTTATTCAGATCCCAAGGCATAATGAAAAAATTCTGAAAATTAGAAGAATTATCATCAAAATTTAAAAATTCAAGTTTTCAGAGCTGCAATTTTCGAAAGCCCTATACAACGAACCGAATGTAAGAATTTCGTGAAAACCTGATATATTGTTCCTAATGTTGTTATAAATGTAATATTATGTAAAAATGGGGAAAATTCACAGGGCTCGCTTTTCCTAAGTAAGTGTGCGGGGTCCTTTAATGTTCCTTTAATCTCCCTTTAAAAGGTGTATCAATGGCTACCGCGTCTATAGATACTCCGTTTGAAGAAGAATTAAGGGAGCATTAAATTTTAATGGACTTTGCTGTAACTAAGGGTCGGTTATGGAATATTCTCCGAGTTTTTATATTTCAGTTAGAATTGGCTGTGTTGGAAGATCGGTTGAAGTATGCCAATCCTAATGAGTTTCCCGTAGAAAAACAATCTGCAATAGTAACCGGCAAAGTTCAAGACGCAATTCTGAAGAAAGAAGCTGCTCTAGCCATTAGACAGACGTTCATACAAATTATAGATATCATGAAGAAAGTAAGTCGATTCAACTCAATTACAAATTCAATGTGTAGATAAAGCAGAACATTTGTATCAAGATGCATAACAATCTTCCTTATTTTTGTTGAATGCAGAAAAAACCCTTTCATATTTCTGTAGATGCAGGATAGCGCTTTCTGTGAATAGCCATTTCGGTTTATACTTTTCTTCAAAATGTTGTATTAACAATATATTTACCCTGGAATCTCAAATCTCTGATGATTTATCGAAAAATCACGGGGCTGCCTCAATAAGTTATTAATCTCCTTATGAATGAAGGATATCTCAGACTGTATGCAACGTTATATATTTATTTATTCAATTCTGACCTTTCCAACGAGATATTCATACATATAAAAATTCGAGATCTTCCGAAAATTCAGCTTGAGTTCAATTTTCCCAAAAATATAATCGATTTATCTGTAAGAATTTTCAAGTTCTATACAAGTAGAGTAAAGTAGTGTTAGTGATTATCATAGATATTCATTGAAGGATGATTATTGTTATTGAAAATATTTGTGAATTTTTTTTTCATAGGATGCTCTCTACTTCGATGCTATTTTGGCCACAATGAAGGGTGATGCTGAAGCCCAAGGGGCGTGTATGATCAATGCTACTAAATTGGGCCAGTTGGCTACAGAATATTTGGATGATAGGAGAAACGAATACAAAACTTTAGAAAAAGCAGTTAAAAGAGACATGATGGCACGAAAACAAGACTTGATGATGATGCAGGACAAAATATCGAATTTTGCCACCAATATAAAACAACTACTACGAAGAGATGTGAGTATTTTCCAATTCATTGAATGAAGCATAATCTCATGAGAGTAATTTTACTTTTTGCAGAGCGATTTGAATCTGGGTGTCATAACAATTGAGAAGACGGAAAGTGAAATACAACTGCGAGAAGATTTTGGTAGGATCGTCGAAACATTGAATTCCTTGAAGAGTAGTACTTTGGTGTCCAATTTCGACATGATATATCCTTGGTAAAGTATGAATAGAATTCGAATTTAAGTTCTATAATTCTGGACCCAATAATGTGCATTTCGAGAATTCACTATGCCATTTTCGTGAATGTCGGTTCACCATAATAATTAAGAGTTCTGAAGTGAGTTCGCTGGTTACGCAATTTTTTTTAACTCCTTCAGGTAATGTGAAAAGAAACTAAATTTGTGCAAATAAGCTGTAGGACATTCCCTAAGACATGTTTTTGAGAAATTCAATTGATTCAATATTGATTAACGGAGTATATTCGGAAATTCACTGGCCCGTTTTAATTGAGAATTTCGGATATTCAATTATACATACAATATAAAATACGAAGTAGGCCATTATTGCCAATTAAAGATAGGGATTCGGCCTAAAGGCAAGTTCATTAACTTTCAAAGCGATCTATTTCGCTTCAGTTTCGGACTTATATTATTATTTTCCATGAATAATTTGAAGATTTAAAATGTGCATACTAAAAAAATTATTCATATAATGAAAACTTATTAATAGCCCCCACCACGATTATTAATTATTACATTACCTTTTCACTTTTTGGGTCGAATGATCCAAGTCTGCTTGTGGCATTGCCCTTCAAGCTTTTTGCTTTTTGTAAAGCATCCAAGAGTTCGTCGCGGTTTTCAAATTGCAGGATTAAATAGCATCTTCTTCTAAAAATATTGCATTATCCCGCATGAGCACAAAATTGTTCCCAACAGAATAATTGTGACTTGGTATATCAGAAATGGAATGGATTATTAAGTTTAATAATTCGCAGAACACGCTCGATATACTTTTCAGAAAAAAAAAATCAACCATTTTTCAAAGATCCCATATAAATGAATACACATATAAATGAAATACACAAATAAGCTACAATTCGAACAATGTTCAACAATTGAGAAATATTTTATAGATAGGAAATTCGCAAATGAAAATCAGACCAATAAAAAGATCTGTCATACGAAACTCCCCAAATTACAGTTTTCAGACACAACTTCAACATTTCAATAGATTGACAGAATTGGCCCAAAAATGCGAAGAGAATAGAGATATACTATTGAAGAAGGCAAATCATGCAGAAGTTATGAGAGATGTAATGCACAACAGTATGGTAGACACCACTTTTCAGTAAGTAAAGTACTTTCTCAATCCACATAGTTGTTTCATTGCTGATTTTATTTTCAAAAATCAATAAGAAGAAGAACGTATACATAAAGAATTACCTTGAAAACTTTGTACATTTAGAATAATAACTAAAATATTATCCAAACGAAGCGCTGAATATCATTATCGGTTGAAATTCATATAACTTTTTCTATTATTCAGATACACCAGAAAAATTCTTCAAAATCTCAGACGATATTTCTAAATTTATTTAATTTAGCTAACTACAAACCCTAGTATTCGGTGAACATCAGTTAATTATTCAAGATTCTAATGAGAATTTGTTTTTAAAATATCTCACTTGAACCAGCATTTATAAAAATATTATGTTGAATATTTTCATGGAGAATTGGTTTTTTCAGATATAGGAGCGAAAAGAAAGAATTGCTCGCACAAACGGAAACTCAGAATGAAAGAAAAAGGCACTCCCTAGAAGTTTTGAAAAATAAGAGTGATTTATTAGCGAAAATGAGAATATCGCTGCGGCAGCTTCAACAAATGGTTAAAATCTTGAAAATTGAGGGAATTCCAGTAGAACGCAGTCCGAATCCAGGTGAAGAGGATGTCATTATAAAGCCGGAAGAGGATGAAATCGACGGTATGGCCATTTTTATATCGCAATATGCAGTCGTTAATTTTTATAAATTTTTTGATTCAAATTTGAAATTGTTATCTGAAATTTTTTTAGGTTTTCACCACCACCATCTAAAACATAATGAAAAAATTTTAATTAATGGGAATGCTTCTATGTAAATTTTTTTTGCACTTTGACAGGAGCAAATCAGTTGTTGCCTGACAGCCTTTTTACTTTGATCGCATAATTATTATAGAAATAAAGCATATTTTATGCGCTTGTGACATTTCCAGATAGCGCCCGAACAAAAAGCATTGTATTATTTTCATTTGCTGAAAAACTTTCATGTACAGTTTTTACCTTTCAGTGTTTACAAAATTGAAACTCAAACTGTCTCAGTAATGGGGTAATGGGCGTTTCCACAGTCTACTTTCAAACTATGGGCTAATTTTTGTTCGATCGAGTTAGTTTTCTTGATAGAAATATAACTTTTCTGATCGTCGTATCAGCAAGCAATTCACAGTTTGGTAATTTAGTAAGTGATCTGTCAAGTCGAGTTAACAATTCCGAGTACTGCGGAACCATGGCCCGCATACGAATCACGAGTTAAATAGAGGGTACCTATCGAATTATTATTCGAAAAAGTCTGATTGATACCTGCTCGGTTTTCCGGCCATATTTTTTTTTTGCATGAGGGAATTATTGAAGTATGTACCTTTCTGAAAAGCTGATGAAACAAGGAAGTTTTTCCTCACATTTGTACACCAGGTTCATTATACTTTTTTCGAGTAAAACTCAATTCTCTCATCGAAATTTCATGACAAAAACAGTTACAACCATTTATGACCCTGTATATATTCGGTTGTCTAAATTTTTAGTAAATATTTTTTTTTGCAAGAAATGGTGAAATATTCATCGAATATTTAGAGTCGAGTAGTTTTTACAAAATTAATTATTTTCGATGACGAAGCAGAAAAGTTCAAAAAAGTTGAAAAATCGCTATTTCTTCATAACCATAGATTATCGGACCATGTTTCACTCGACGTTGTATCAAGGATCACGTCGAATTTTCAAGCACACTGTATATGATGCAGACACAAATCGAGTAATATTTCGATGGCTTTATATTTACAAATACCTAAGCTCATTGTACGACATCTACGACCTCTTTATTTCAACTACCACTTACCGCTACAGCCAGCTATTGCAAAACGGAAGGAAGCAAAGTTGTACAACTCAATATATTTGAGCAATTCAAATTTCACAATTTTCTTGAATTTAATTCATTGATCAATGCAAAAGATGCCCAATATTCGATTTGGCCTCATATGTAATGAATTCGCCCAAGATGGCGGTGCTTCAAATTGAAATCGTATGCATTTTTTAAGCTTATGCATATTCTGAATTCATTGCAGGAATCAAAATCATTCAGTATCTCAAGAAGTGTTTGACGAGACTTATGACTCAAGTAGCTTTGAAACAACCTATTGGCCCGGAAGAAGCACTCAAGAACTATGAGTCCATGATAATTGAAAGGAGCAGAATCATTCCGTTGGAGGTGAAAGTGAGCGATGAATGTAAGTTTACAAATATATTTCACGAAAAAGAAGTTACTTACAACGTTGCAACATTCTTTCTGTTGTGGATTTGAATGAATCTAACAACGTGAAGGTGTGCGGAAGTAAACATGTGGTTTCAAAATATCTTGAAACAATAAGCCCCTCAAAAACCTTTCATTTCCATAACTTCAGAATCATAAGGAACTTTAACTATGCTGCATCCCGAAAAATAGTTTCATTGTTAACTGAATATTTAAATGTGAGTTTCATTAAAGTCCATCAGAATTTAATAGGTCGATAAAATTTAATCTCTCATCAATAAAGATATTCAATTGGCGGCAACCATGGAGGATTAAAATTTACATGAAACCTTCATGAAACTCACCGCACATCTATTCAACCTATCGCAAAACTTTCTCACTGACCTGGAGAATTTTCGACTAATCACCAATCATTTTTCGCAGCTCTACTGGAAGGAATGGCTTTGGAAATTACGAATGTTCCAACTAGAGAAGACATAAAAAGAATTAGTAATGAAATTGTTGATATAAATACGAAGACTGAAGAATATATGGCCAGTCATGGAAAACTTTGATATTGTACTAATTAACATTAATAAATTCCACCATACATTACTTGATTTTGGGTGCTTTTTAATGGGTATCAAGATAGACTATTACCATAGAGAGACTTATGAAAACTAAGGAACTGATAAAACAAGTAACACAAGAAAAAAGAAAGAAAACCTCTACGAGAACAATTAATGAATAGATAGTGTTGACATACAGATTGGATCGTTGTATTTGTCGATACAGATGTTAGAGAGTTGAAGTGCTTCCACGAACGTAGACGTAGACGTTATAATTGACATATACACATGCGCATTCGTCAGTTTTTAACGTCAACGTTAAAGGCAGCTTAACGACCGACGTAAACTAGCGTCCTCTCACGTATACCTTAAACGCCAACGTACATTACCCGAACGTTAAATGAATTTGCCCGATGAGTTTCGAACGTTTGAATTTTGACATAACTTTCTCATAACCTGGTTAGATTTGCTAGTTAGTAGCCTAGCGTATACATGGCACCACTTCAACTTTCTTTTCACTGCAGCACGTAAACGTTATATTTGACGTTATTTCCCACTTTACTTTAACGTTCACGTTCGGGCTTACCTGTTGTGCGCACTTCAACTCTCTGTTAGGGAAGGGACGAACGAATTTTGGTCCGATTAGGCATCACTAGCATTTGCGAACTCGTCCAGTATCGGTTCTAGGTGCGTTCAGTGGAAACAGGGAATGGAATACTATATATCTGCAGGGTTTTCCAACAAAAGGTGATCCCGGCTCTTGGGTAGATCGAAAACTCAAAAATAATTGAGGTTTGTTCAGAAAAAATTTTGTAACGTCATCCTTATTCACGATAAGCGTTGAAGAAAAAAAAATATATACATTTTCTACCACTTTGCCGAAACAACTGATACCGAGTAGTATCGAATATGATATTTTCAATATTAGATTTATCGAGCAAAATTTCAAGTGAACTCAAAAACCATTTAATTTTACCCTAAAAAGGTACTCTTGATAAAACTCGACACTGTGTACCGTTTCGGAATATTTTGATTTGAAAATTATGAAGAAATAACCGATGCTGGAATAAAGTACATATTGATAAAGTTATGTATTACATATAATTATTTTTAATTAATAAGGACGATGGAGCTCTATCGGAATTTGATAAAAGGTGTCGTAATTGGTTGAGTATCACTCAAACTGCATAATAAAAACAATCTAACCCATGATGAAATTCCATTTTTCTTGAGCTTTCGAACGAGCCCACATATGATATTTGGAAATTTAAGTTGGCTAATGTTGGAGCCAAGAAAGATGAAACGATATCGACAAAAAATTGCGGAAAATTGAAAATCAATTCACCGATTTTCCTTTCGAGTTATTGATTGAAGAAATATACCAGAGTCCTTAACCCTGTATTTCGATTTCAAGAAAAGCTGGAATTTATAGCGATATAGATATCGCTAGCAATCCTAAAGGAAAAAGTGATAAAAGGCAAAGGGGGAGTTTGACATAAGAAAAACTTCTAGGAAGTTTTATAAATTAATGCACCTCTCCGATAAAAGGCATGTTGGAAGAGACCTACGAGAAACATTCCTCATCAAAAGCAAAAGTTTTTCGCCAAACTATCAGGAAAACCTTTCAACCTACAAAATATATAAAAATAGCAGGACTTTTGAAGACGCTTGGAGATCTCATTAATTTCAATTCTAACAATCCCCACAATATATTTTGCAAATTTTATACAGTCAAGAGGCGCATTCAATTGATTGTGTTTGGATAAATCTGAGAAAATTTCGAGTAAGAAGCACTTCTCCTCAACTTCTTCCTCAGGTACATTAATCTTTTTGTTTTTTCCTTAGGTCCAGTTTTTATTATTACATACCTTCAAATAGATTATACGAGATGACGAAATGAACATTTATTCAAAAATGTATCAACGATACAGAATCAAACAAAAATGAATCTGAAAAATTGCTTATGACTGAATTCAAATATTTCATTGGATTCAACATCCATCAGTCAGAATTCTCATCCCGGTCATCAACGTAAAATACGGTCTTCTCTCTTCTGATAAACTTTCGACCCTTAAAATTATCAGCAACTAGGTATATCATTCTGGATGATTTTTTCTGGATCCGAAGTGCTTTCGGAATTTCTGGATGTGCATACGAGAAATCTGTGGAATAAAATAGCCGAGAGAAACAATATCAAAATGATGAGAATAAGATAAAAATTGGATGAATCATAAATGATTGATATGTCTAAGAACATATCAATATGATGATATTTTTTGACAAATTGGAAAGAAATCTATGTAGGAAATATCTATAGACAACATAATATTTTCTTTATGTTTTTATATTGACCTCTCAGGCTTAGATGCTCTGAAAACTTTATCTGAGTGAATTCATTATTTTAGTTCCATTATGTTTAACTGCAAAGTAACGAGGTTTTCTGTTTCTAGTGGAGAGTTCAGTGCGATATTAGATACTGTAGCTTTGTTTCGATGGGGTAGATCTCAGTAATAGTTGATTGTCGGAAGAGACGTTTTCATCTGCAACATGTATAACATATGTCTTTTCATAGGTACAGGGTGAATCCTGTTGTTCACAAAGAGATAGAGGACACCAAGCCGGTGCAAAAGTACCTCAGACACTTCATTCAACAATTCATTTTACATACTTATGTACAGGATGTTTATTACATTTGTTCGTGGACAGTAGATGATTCTGTAATTCCTTGATACATAGGGGATTTAGCAAATGTACTAGTTTTATGGTGCGGAATGTATTATTTTTTCTGCGTTTCTTGTTTGACAATCATGGAAGTTTCAATTTGTTTCTATGGAATGCATATCAGCATCTCAGAGGTAAAGTGTGTTAAGTCACATTTTTTCAGACACGAACTAACTACAATATTGGATTCACATTAGTAAATTCTAGCTAGTGGAACATATTTTTGACTGTCTAGGTATATCAAGTCGCCAAATAATAACAGGAAACATTCTTTGAAACAATAATCGAACTGAAAAATCTCTCTTTTGTCTAATTTTGATATTGTGACTTAACACACTTTACCTCTGGGGGTGCTGATATTATTCGTCCCCTTATTCAGCAATAATCTCATGATGATGTGTGTGTGTTCCCGTTTAGATTTGCAGACACGGAAAACCAGAGGACTATGAAGTGCATCGATCGTATTTGAATGTTTTATCTAGCGCTATCAACCAGGCAAAAAAGAATCACGAGTCTGAACTAGCCCTATCAGGAAGTGCGAAGAGGGTCCATAAATACGTTCGGCCATTTCTCAACACCAAAGTATCCGTTCCCTTGTTCCGATAAATCCCACCGGAGCTGTGGATGTTGACCATGAGTCTGCTGAAGTATTGGGCTGATATACAGGGTTATTCACAATTATGGCTCTATAGAATATTTTTAGGATTGAAATTCTAAAGGTGAGCTTCAAGTGAGAAGACTACTTCTCGTATATTTTTTGAAGGTTCTAGGACTTCCGGTTTTTCCGGAAGTGACATCAACTTTCGTTTTTCAAATGGGAAGACTAATTTTTTATTGCATAAATAGATTCTCCGTTGAATTCTGAGTTTTTCAGATTGCAAAAATTTGAATCTTCCCGAGAAAATTCTCTTTGAATGAGGAAATAAGAAAAAAATCTCAAAATTGAACTGTGTTGAAATACAGACAACATCGAGGTTTTTTCATTAAAAATTCTCAAATTTGAGAATCTTCGAGAAGAAAGGCTGATCTACTTTTCCGATAGCGTGATTTTCAGAATATGATACACAAATTTTTTGTCAAAGTTAGAAGTGACGAAACATCAAAAAATCGTTTTTTTTCAAATTGAAACCCCATTTTTTCGAAGCATTTTCGAAATCTTCGTCAAACAATAATAGGAGCATACGTCTATGACTTTTATCCCAAAATGAATATTTTTCGAGATATGTATTCAGGAAAAACTATTTTGTCTTCAATTTTCAATCTCATTCCGAATGTGTTTTTTACTGGAAAATAATTAGCGGTCAAGTGAAATTTTTGGAAATCTCTGTTATCGAGAAAATATTTTCTATATTTTTTTTCGTATTTTCTCATTTAAAGCGAATTTTCCCGGGAAAATTCAAACTTTTGGAATCAAAAAAACTCAGAATTCAATGGAGAATCTATTAATGCAATAAAATATGGGTCTTACTTGAAGCTCACATTTTGAATTTCAATCCTGAATCTTGTGTATTTCCTAAAAATATTCTATACAGACATTTTCGTGAATAACCCTGTTTTCCTCATCATTGACGTTTGAGCCTGATGGACCGTTACCAGTTGTGGGATTTTCAGAAATTGTTCTGGTTCTCTCTCGGTGCCTCTAACGCTTACTTTCGAAGAGTCTTTTCGAACTCAAAGTCTACCTTCATTGTGGTTGAAAGCATCCATAACACCAATTTTCAAGAAAGGCGATAAACTTTCTCCAACCAATTATCGCCCAATAAAGACTACTGTTGCTTCAAAGGTCTGCGAGAGGGGCATGATACATATTTACCAGATGTTAAACTTTCTTCTGGGCAACGATATCATTCCGCGACAGCAACATGGCTTCCTACCGGCTGGATCGGTGATAACAAATCTCCTCCAGTTTGTGGACGATTGGACGAGATCCCTGGATGCTGGAACCACTATCGTAGTGGTTTACTCAGATTTTTCTACGGCCTTTGACCGAGTACTTATAAAAAAACCCTATCCAAACTTGGACATCTTGGTATCAGAGGTAAGTTATTGATGTGGATCAGAGCCTTTCTTAACGATAGGGAATTTTTAGTGCGTGCATCCGACCAGCCATCAGCGGTAAACCGCAGGGATCGGTCTTGGGACCGATTCTGTTATATAAAGCTGATTTACAACCCCTTCTAGAGTCTTCCTGTTCTGAGTTCGCGGACGATATACAAACTTCACAACGACGCAGAAAATTGTTCAGCAACTTTACAACGTGATCTGGTGTCGTTTCCCAGTGGTGCGTGGACTAGCTGCTTCCGCTGAACTTGGAAAGGTGTACGGTGCGTCATGTCGGAAAAAATAAACCAAGAAAACCTTGCACTTTGTATGGGAACATACTATCTTCATCTAAACATAATGATGACTTGGGTTTAACGATCCCAGAAGATCTTTCCTGGTCGATGCATGTGCAGAAAATAGCAGACAGAACGAAGAGGACGACTTACATGATCTCCAAGGCCTTTCATAACTGTGACCCCGAAGTCTGTTCTTAAATTTACAAAGCATACGTGAGGCCCATTGTAGAGTTCGCAGGACCAGTGTGGTGTCCTAATCTCAGGGGGATGGGATGTGCATAAACTTGAGAAGCTCCAAAGATCTGCTACCCGTCACCTATATGGACCACAGCCTTCTATAGGGTTCTTTAGAAGGTTGTGATGGCCCCAACCGCCCCAATTATGACGATCGCCTTGAACTGTTCGGCCTTAATCACTGTCAATAAAGGGCCGACGCGAGAGAGGGGACCTAATTGTGACCTACAGAGCTTCGCATGGCAAGTTTGGCACGGACCTGTCTTATTTGTTCCCACTCAAACTCAACAATAATAATCTGAGCGACCATGGCTACAAGTTACTTAAGGAAAAGTTCAGTTCTGTCTTCGGAGATTGTTGGTGCTTCTTCTGTGAACATTTTCAAAAATAAATACGACAGGTTCGTTTGGGAAATGTTTGATCTGGAGTTTTCGTGATATTTTGTATGCTTCTTTGTTTTTTATCTCGATTATCATTAATAATAATGGTGTAGGATTGAACAAACAGTTTAACGCAAAAGGCAAAATCCTTGAATGCGGATTTTCGTTGTTCAAAAAATAAATATCGAATACAAATTTACGAAAAGTCTACATATGGTCTGTTCCGAATCATATAAGAACCTGTCGAGGACGTTTTAATAATATGCTTTTCGATTGAATTCGTTAAGAGCCTTCAGTTGATGCGTTTTTGAGGAAACAAACTCACTGGCCACAGAAATTCAGTGGTATAGGAAAATGTACCTATAAGAAAGAGTTTCTGGAGAAGGAGAGAACTGAAAGAGAAACACTCTGGCAGAATCTTCCAGGGTTGGATCACCCCAAAAAGTTCCTTCGGAATTTTGAAACTGCAAGATCCAAAAGATATTTGGATCTCAGTAAGAACCAACTACACCTCCTCACTGGCTTTCTTACAGGGCATTGTCGCCGCAGAAAGCGCTTGCTGAGAATGGGCGTATCAGACACAGACGAGTGTAGATTATGTGGGGAGCAGGAAGAAACCCCTATTCACCTAGTCACAGAATGCTTTGGCATTGTAAGCCAAAGGAAACAATGCTTTGGTCAAGAGACCTATAAGAGTGAGGAATTGCCTCACTGAAGCCTTCCGAGATATTGGATTTCATAAGATCTCTGGGACTGGAAGGCGAGCTGTAAAGCTTTGTCAGGGGGCACAATAGACCATAATGTCGCAGTGGACTGTAACCCCTTTTAAACTATCAACTATCAAGGAAACAAAGGAGACAATCGAACATCTCATAAATATTTGTCCCTTGTATAGTTTTCAGGATAGTTTGAAGCTATATGTCCGATTCAATTTTGAAATGGTTGGTCAATTTTAAATTGATTGTTTGTTATTTTGTTCGTTCAAGACACAGATATACATCAAAAGATTTCCCCAAACAAAATCATTTGACATGTTTTGGGAAATATTTCCAATCACTATGGGAAAAAAAATATACAGGGTGGCTTGTCTGAGATAGAACACCCTTTTAAATAAAATTGGAGCACACATCAAGAAGGTATTTTATTTTAGTCATGTCGAAGGTCCCTCTACACAAGGATCAATCTGCATATCAAGCAGGAAAATCGACAGAAAGTGAAAAGAAATCGCCCTCTGTGCATTAATCGATATTGAAGGCGCGCTATTGTATAAGCCACAACAGCGAGCAGTCTGTCAACCATGCCCTGACCAGGAAAGGGGTGAACAACTGATCAAGGACTGAGATAAAAAAAAATCGTAAATAATATAATCAGCCATATATTGAAAAAAATTCATAACATTCAATATACATATATATTTTATTAACAAGGAGGCAATTGAATACAAGGATTACATATAATCCTTGTTAATCTTGTAAAAGAGCAAATTTGTTAGTAACTGTCTGTATTTCATCTGTACTTTCATCATCAGAACTTTCATCCTCATCTCCTGAAGATGTTTTGTTCTGATGATCTTGTGATTTAGACGGAGTTTCAGTGTCTGATAATTCTTCAGAAGATTCATCTAAGTTGATCGCAGAATGTGGAATGTATGTCGGTGTACTATCCTCAGCAGATTTCACTTGAATCCAAAGTACTTTTTGAACTTCTGGATGATCGGACCAAAAATCTGAAAAAATCAGAATCTTCACCATATCATATCATACATAAAGTACAAATGTTTCTGAATATATAGAAACGTGGAATTTTTAGTGAGCATTTGAATTTTTTAATCACTTACTTCCCTGTAATCAACAAATATTCCACAAAATAGGTACATTGAATAAAAAATAATAGCATATTCTAAAACAAGTTTCAGAACACATGAGTGTTGGAATTTTCTTCTACAACGGGTATTAGACAATATTTTCTTTATTTCACCCTCAGTTTCAGCAACGTCCTTTAAAATTCAAAGCTCCCTTAATCCTCCTTCAAACTGAGTATCCATAGACGGTAGCCATGGATACTCTGTTCAATAATTTCACTTTATTGCCAGAACCAAAGATTATAGAGTATAAAGATGGGAAACGAAGCGACTACAGTGATGTCAGCGACATCTGTTTTTCAAAAGTAATCGGGTTATGGTTAAAATATTTAATTGGGGTCCATTTGGCATAGATTTTATGAGATTATTAGTAGGCTGTTGTCAATTTTGAAAGAAATACTTGAATAAATATTTTTGCTGAATGATGATTGTATTTTCTTGCGTATTTTCCACTGAAATAACTCGAAATCTACAAGAGTAGCACCTAGCTCACTCCATAATCTTGGTTTGTGTGTTTTTCTGTTATAAATTTTGTGTTAGAAACTGGCCGACATTCGAAATGCATGGTGATTAATTGCAGAAAAAATAGAAAGAAAAATCTTGAAAGATTACCAAAGAGAATGGAAATGTAAGGTTTGAAACTCGTAATTTGTAACTGTCTTGTTCATTGCTTTTTATTTCAGTGCTGTCAAATGGATAGAGGTTTCGGGGTAAAAATATATTGTTCTGAATAATATGTTTGCGATCCGAATTTTCTTCGGTCTTATTCATTAGATCAAAAAGTTCCACTCATAGAGACAATGGTAGTCAGAAGAACGACTTATAGAGGTGGTGGTTTTCTTGACGACCCTTCCAGCAGTTCGACTCATCTACTAGATCCTCTAGACTTATTGAGGTTAAAATACACTGGGTAAGATATGTATGAATCGGGTCCAGAACAACTGTTCGATATATCGATGTTTGATTTATCGAGAGTTCACTGTATGAATAAGTTCTTGAAATTGTTATAATAATTCTCTAATATGTGAACAAATTTTTAAAATGTTCTCAATTTCATAATTATTGTATTGAAGTTGATTTAACACAATCATTTCAAATAAAATATAAAGAATCCAAAACGTATTTCATTTGATTCAAAAAAATGTGTAGATGGAAAATATAATCCTGATCAAAAAACGGAGTCCCACTTTTGTTTTGTCGATCAGGATGTTTCTCTAAAAGCTCGACAAAGAGTACTCAATTTAATGGAAATTTATGAAAAGTATAATTCGAATTTCGCGCCTATTAAAATGGTTTTCTGTACTGAATTATGTTTTCAGCGCCATCTAGGTGTCACAAGTAAGAAACTAGCCAAAAATCGTAGTCGGATTTTAGTACCACAGATGTAGGGGCGTTTCCTATCTTTCTAACTCTATAATCTTTGGCCAGAACTATGTCATACCAAATAATATAAACCACAGTGCAAAAGGTGCATATCAATGAGCAATATAAAGTTTGAAGAAGGATTAAGGGGGCTTTAAATTTTAATGCACATTGCTGCAACTCAGGGTCAGTCAAGTATTGTGAAATCTCTTGAATTCAATAAAAAATTCAGATTATACCTCCTAGTGACTTTTGTATTGAACCATGGCAGTTGGTGTGACTGTTACGTAATTTGACAGATAACGGAATTTGATTTGACTTGTGTTGAATATTTCCCTCCTGTCAAAAACTGCATGTGAATAGAGTACAATTATTGAAAAATTACAGCGGTAATTGCATTGTAGAAAGCGAAAGAGCCCTGTGATGTGATAATTGCACAGTTCATTTTCATAGCAATATCATTCTACAGGGTGGGCAAAATTGGTTGATACATGAACTACAACTTTTTAACCGAAAGAGATAAAGGAAAGTGAATGACACATAACGATCGTCTTTAGAGAAACTGATAATGCCATCGACTGCATTAATCTATCTTCATTTGTTTCCGAGTTATAGGTCAAAATTGAAATTTTGGCAATTTCAACTTTGGTCATTATCTCCGATTCTGTTAATGCTAGGATGTTGGAATGAAAACATTGAAGAGATACTTTTTACATAGCAATCCAGTAACATACTATGTTTTTTCCAATAGGTTGTTGAGCTATAACTGTAACATGAAGTTTTTTTTTTCCTCTTGGAACAAATAAAGTACGCTACTGGATTGCTATAAAAAATGTGTCTCTATAATGTTTCATTTCAACATCCTGGCACAAACAGAAAGGGAGATAATGACCAAAGTTGAAATCGCCCAAATTTAAATTTTAACCTATACCTCGAAAACAAGAATGACTACAGTTGATGGCATCATCAGTTTCCTTAAAAAAGATTACTATAATGTGTCATTCATTTTCCTCTACCTCTTTTGGTTTGAAAGTTCTAGATCAGGTACCAACAATTTTGCCCACCCTGTATGTCAGCTTGATAACCAAAGTAATAATTCATTAAAAATGTCTCCTTTTGGTTGTGATTCATTACAATATATTGAAGGAACAAATAATACAAAACAGAACAGAAAATATAACTGAAATCAATGCTGTAATGAGTTCATTACAGCACTGCTTTTAGTACAGTAAGGATGTCATTAGGATACTGAAATAGAAAACAAAAAATTTCATTCTCAAGAATAGAATTTGGCATTTCAAATTTGCAATCTTGGATTTTACTAAAACTTAATTATAAATAGAAATCAAACTGTTAGAACTTAAGTTTTGCAGCGAGATTTTAAAATGTGACTTCTGTCCTAGCATATCTGAACAAAATTTTAATTGCCTCAATGCCTCATATGATATCAATAAAAAAAAACTTACCTGATCTAGAATGATATTTGGGAGGTCTGAAACACAAACAAATTTTTCCATCAAGAGCCATTCGCAACAAACTATTGGCTCCTCTGTAAGTATCCAATCGTCCTGCTTTAGCAGTCAAGAAACCTCGGCTTTTAGCCCACCCATCACATATATCCATAGCTGACCAAGTATCATCATTATCAGGATGCTCAATTCTCAGCAATTTTGGCAGATCTAATCTTTCAGCTGAAATATTCGAGTTGAAGATATATGAATATTGTTTGAAAATTTGTAAAATGCAACTCACCCAAAAATTTAATTGTAGTATAAGGCTCTCTCACCTGAGCTATAGGAAAACTACCCATCAACACTTGTAATGTTTTTGGAACTTTTGATGGGAATACTAATCCAGGACAATCGCATAGCCTAATATTAGGAGTTAAAAATATTGTTTGGAAATGTTTGGTATGTCCTGGAGTTTTGGAGACACTTACAATTTTTTTACCTTTCAGAGCATTCATAAGGGAAGATTTTCCAACATTTGGATACCCAATGCATCCTTAAAATTAAAATCTTATTAAATATATACTAGTATACCACAAGTCCACATTATTCTAGGGGTAAAAAGAGAAAAGTAAAAAACTTTGCTTGAGCAGAATATTTAAAACCCTCATTTCAATATTATTGATCACTTTTTGTTGATTTTCCTTTGAAATATTAGTGACGACTTCAACAATTTCTTTTCTTATTCAACACTTAGTTTTATAGTTGCACAACATGGGTTATGAGGTGACTACCATAGATAAAAAAAAAATACTTCACCTATTGTAAGTATCCCATTTTTGAATTTTTCGTGCTGGAAATAACTGGTATCAACTGTTTTTTGTTCCACCACTTCACCAACCTCGACCTTATCATCTTCTTTAGAATCTGTTTTCATTTCTTCTTGAATTTTTTGCTCCCAGCTAGACAGGTCTACTTCAGATCCAACAATAGATTTACAAACTTCTAATAAGGTTTGTGCTCCCTCAGCTGCCATATGAATTTTTCCCCTTCTTCTTCGAATTTGCAGTCCTAAAAAAGAAATAACAACACTACAAAATCTATCACAAGGAGAGGGGGAAAGAAAAGTTTTTTATTGCCTGAAACAATCAGACAAGAGCCATTGGCCTTTGGTCCTTCAGCTTAGTATAATAAATAAAAATATCTTATTTCAGATTTAGCTTTGAGTATTTCAATAGCTGATAGAACAATCACATATCGTACTGTATATTGACTGTCTAGTCTAAACAAATCAATCAATGAATATATTACAAAAATTGACCTATGTCTTTTTTTAAATCATAATTAAGAAAATATTCAGCTAAAATCTCTACCAACAAAAGGCTTAAGAATATAGAATGGTACCATTAAATAGTATTATCAAATTTTAATACAATTCTATAGATACGTATACAGGGTGTCAGGAAATGATGAGCAAAAAATTCAAGGGTGATTTCTAGACTCAAAATAAATGGTACCTCTTCATATAAAATTTTTTCGAAAATTGATTGTTACCGCAGTTACAGGGTGTTAAAGTTAATTGTTCCTTGCAAACGATTTCTTCTCATCTTGTAGAGGGCTCTACAAACGAGCCTTTAATTTTGTTTGAATGGTCCCAACTTATTTGTGCTACAGTGTATACACTTGTTGAGCGAATATTTTCATTCTCTGAACTTTTTCACACAAAAAAGGCAAACTTCTTTTTTTCGATAAATCTAACCGTTTTCGAGAAAAACGCAAAATAGCATTGCCTGCATGCGATGAATAAAAAATCTTTTCACTTTATTTTGAACTTTGAACATGAAATTCCTTATATAATGTTCTATGGTCGCCACAGAAATACGTTCATTCGAAAAAATAGAAAAAAAAAAAGCTGTGAATGAAATATAATTTGAACTTCGTTAATAATCAATTTTCGAAAAAATATTATGGGAAGACCATTTATTTTTGGTCCAGTAATCACTCCTGAATTTTTTGCTCATCATTTCCAGACACCTGTATATAGCCATACATAATAACCCTGTATAGACCACACTAATTTTCATCATAAATCATTTGAAGAAATTCATGAAGTAATGAAAGTAGGAAATTCTGTTTGACTATAAAATCTACAAAACATCAACAACTGTTAGAACCGATTATCACGAATATAAACATTTCTTGACTAAATGATTTCTATTCAAACTATAGCAAGTCCTGAAGGCAATGTTTAGCTATTCTGTCCAACTGCTTTGCAATTGCTTCAAGTATTTCACTGAGAATTTTTTTTATATGCAACTCACGGGAAAAGACTAAGCTTATAACGCGTTTTCAAGCGTCCCGAGATGAATTTAGTATAAATCGGTTTGTGCGTGTCTTGAACTGCTGCAAGTTGTAACCAATAATAATAATAGTAATGAATTTTGAAAATGTACTCATGCAGAGAAGCGTTTAAACTTTCTGATTACAGCTCACATTGTTGATACATAATGTGAATATTCTTTAGAAGAATGGTTAGACTGATTCTGCGCGATGTCTGCAATTTGTGTTACTCCAATAATATGATAGATAACAGTAATTTATTGCTTTGATAAGTCATTCCACATTTTGCATTAAATTTTTTACTATATAAAAGAAATTTTACAAAATAGGAACTTACCAGCTTTATCAGACTGTTTTCCAACCAAATTATATCCTGGTAAGGAGGTGAACATCACAATATGAATACCAGGGTAGGTTTCTTCAAAATATGATTTCCAAGCAACTACTAAAGGTGCAGGTGCTAAGTCAATTTTATTGATAACTAAAATGAACTCCTTCTTCAGATTTCTTGTAACATATTCATATAAAGAAGGAGGAAACATAAGATTCTGAAAATTATATTGTATTTTAATGAGATACCTTAGAACATTTGGTTGATTTGTTTTACTTACAGAAAATCTTATATCAACAATGTATAAAACAATATCCGACATTTCAATAACTCTCCAGAGCTGCCTCCAGGTTTCTAGATTCAATTCAAACAATCCTAATTCAGTTGATAGAAATTTTTTTTCAATTTCGTTCAAATATTCCTATAAAAATAATCAATGATACATTAAACAAAAAAGATAAATTCCGAAAAAGTATAAATTTGAATACCCTCCCTAATACTGTTTCTATTTCATGAATAAAATCAGCATAACAACTCCAAATTGAAGGAAATGAAAAATTTCAATTTGTTTTTTTATAAATTAATGGAAAAATTTCATGATCAGCATTACTCACAGTGAAATATCTATTCTCTCTAGAATCCAATTCGGCCTTTGTTAATTCATATGACCACTCGGGCCTTTTAGGGAAATCTAATTCCCTTGGAAAATACTCTTTTGCATCTATTTCTAATTCATTTTCCGTAACAGGAATTAAACTCTGCCGAGCAAGTTGCTTTCGCTGCCTTAGTTCTTCTTCTGTTTCTTTATGGAATATTAATGCATATCTATTAGTTTTTGAATCTGGATTCTTTTTGTATTGATAATTAATTTTTTTCGTACTATCACATAATTCATTTTCTTCCTTCTCATGCATCAAATGGACATTCGAGACTGAAATTTTCGAAAAACAATGAATTGGTGAGGACCTCAACTTCGAAGAACTACTTACCTTTACGTTGTTTTTTTGACTTTAATTGTTCTTTTTTAGCTTTACCACTAAATGGTGTCTTTCTTCTACCTTGTGGCATCTTGAATGTAATTTATAATTTCAGTAATTCAAAATGTTTCTTACGCCGTAACTTGTCACTTTTATTCAAATCCAACCATAATAAACCATCACAAGAAAATAATAACCAAGTTTATCTTGTCATCCACATCCACAGAAATTGAATATCCACAGAATAATAAAATAGATTTCATCTACTACAGGCCTTCTATCATCTATGTATCTGTGAATTTGCGAAATAAGAAATAAGTGACTTGGCAGTTTCTCTTTCGCCACGTCACGTGAGCGAAAGGTGAAAAATTCATTCGTTGTTCATAACTTTTCTGTTATAAAATAGTTCTCCACAGAACATCAAAATAGTTCTCATAGTTGCGAAACGGCCAAGTTACATTTTGACTAAGGCATAGACACAGTTTCTATACTGTGGCATAGAGTTTGTGAAATAAGGACTTGTGAAAATGAAGACTGTAGAGTTAGAAGCTTGGCTCTACATGAGATCTGATAACTTTTTGAGATTGTTAGAAATACGACCTCGTCTTGGCAATATTTTACATGAAAATGTTTTTGGTTGGATTTCAATTCTTTTTGTACGTTGCTTGTTGCTTATGACAAAATCTTTTAATTTTGTTCATTTTTCCCAATAATGATTAAATAAAATTATTGCGAGATCTATTTCAAGTCAAACTAATTCACAATTCATGTTCAAAATCAACAATGTACGGAGAATAGAAATATACCTTTACTTACCTAGGTTCAAGCTGCGATGGCGATGTATTTGGGATCTGCCATCACAACCATTGTATAAAGAGTCCTATCATTATACAAAAATCACAACGGGAAATTGCACAATGGAAACTGTGGTTGAGGTTATTACAGGGAAATTGTATTTCGTGTAAATACACCACTTCCCGTAGCGCCGTTTCGCCTACTTAGTCGAAACGGCTAACTTTAGCGTTAATCTTAAACCGTGCGTTATTAGCTATTGTCCGCTCTATTATGAATAATACAAGAATACTAACATATGTCACCGTTTTTTTTAGCATTTCGGACGGCGTCGTGGATTATTTCTCGACATTCTGCCAATTCGAGTGTCTTGCATTTTCAGGGGTTATACTTTCAGGAGATCTTTTCAGCGAGAACATCTCCTGAAAGTATATCTCCTGATGCCAGACACTCGAACTGGCGTCAACGTCGAGAATTAATACGCGACGACGGCCGAAATGCTCGAGAAAACAAGTTACATTGAACGATGGCCGCGAAAGCCTCAACCAATTCATTGATCCTGCTTGTAATAAAACAGTAATAATAAAGCAATACAAGTAATACAACCATGATTGAATTCAAATACTATGAATGTGCTTGGCATTTGATATTACTTAACAATAATAGGACTTCATCGAATTCAATTATTACATAAACCATTATTACAAATACAAAAAACTCAACTTCAATCTCAAGGCGAAGTTCAGATGGCATTCGATGATGCCTCTGTTCTGCCACTTAAACCCTGATTGATGAATTCATTCAGAAAATTGATACTCCCAAAAAGCTTTATGATGTGAAAGCAGAACGACAAGCGAATTCAGGCAAAACGTTAACAATTCAACAGAGTTATTAATGATAATATAGTAATTAGACTATAAAAAGCACAAAACAAAATTTAGGTATAGTCAAAGAGTTTACTGACCTTCAAAAAGATACTGCCATAATTTTCTTTTGAATGAAAATACATTTAATGTTTGGTAGGATAACGATAAACATTGATTATAATATTTGTTTACAGAATAGGTGAAAGAGGACCAAACGATGGGGAGGAGGTGATATGAGACCCCTATTCCTAGTGTTCAAATTATGCACATCAGTTCTGAATTTAATTTTCCTGTACAGATAAGGAGGCTGTTTGTTTCCTATTATAACACGATACAAAACCATCGCTGCAAACTTGAACTTCTCCATATTGAGCCATTTTGTTTCCCTCAACTTATGACTTATGACTTATTCTATCATATTTCCTCAAACCATTTACGAAACGCAAGCAACTACTCTGAACTTTATAAAGAGTAATTTGATCTATATTTTAGAACAATATTCGAATGCTGATAAAACCAAACTATTTCGAAGTGTAATTTTTAGATCTTGTGGGAGAGACCATCTGTGGGGGTATAGTAAGCGAAGACCACATATGGCTTTCTGAGTATGTATGTACAGTTCGATATATATTTACGGTAGTGAAAAGAATTTTCCATATTCAGGCCCAAATAGACATCTTAGCAGTTTTTCGCAAAAATTTACAGATCCTATCACTGCCGAAAAATATGGCTTGAGATTTACTCGCATTGAGTGATATCCTTGCAATGTTTTCAAGATCCGCATTTATCTTCCCAATACCATCAGCAAATCTCTCAGGATGGGAACTATAATATAACTGCGTATCGTCCGCATGGAAATTAACACTGCAATTTTCTAGAGAGTTTCGAAATTGTGTGTATATAAAATAAAGAGAAGAGGACCCAAAATTGAACCCTGTGGAACACCCAAGGAGATACACACAGGACTGGATATTTTGTTGCCAATCCTAACATGCTGTTTCCTACCTGATAGGTAACTTTTCAATAGTATCACCGCACTCTCTGAAAATCCGACATACCTCAAAATCTTAATCAAAAGATCACCATATCGAATGCCTTGGTATAATCAAGTAGGATTAGCATTGTAACAAATCCGTAGTCAGTTGCAGTCAATATGTCATCAGTTACTTTCGATAAAGAGGTAGTGCAACTAAAACCTGCGCGAAAACCAGACTGTAGTTCCGGTATTATATCAAATTGTTCTAGATGTTTCAGCATTTGAGCATTAAGTACTTTTTTAAAAATTTGGTATAACACCGGCAGTATACTTATTGGGCGCAACTCCTTGTATTCTCTCACACACTTTGTTGTTGTTCTGTATTATTTCACGAATTCTGTTAATTTTATCCCATATATTGAAAAATCCCGTCTGTAGAACCATTTTTAACATTGTATGATATTTTTTCCACCATTCCTCCTCCCCTACATTCCTGTGCACCCTAAAAATTTGACTCCATGGGCAAATGCCTCTAGTGTAGTACTAGACGTTTGTTGACTCATGACGAAAAACATGTGTTTATCAGCGAAAAATTCTAAAGTATAATGAAAATCATATGACCTAAAATTTCAAAGAATCCTGAATATTATCCCAATAATCCGATTCCAAATAACTAGGCGCCACCTGGCAGATGAATATCGATCCTAAAAAATTACATTTCTCTAGAGATAATCAGAAATTATGGAGGTACCTAAAAATGTTATTAATAATATTAGAAAACCCCAAAATAAAAGAACAACACTCGTTTTCAGTACTTACATAAAATGGTATCGTACTTCAGTCTCCAGAGGGCATCTAGATATTTGGTTTCACGAATTATAATTGGAGAAATTTCCATCGAAAGAAAAAGAATAATAACTGCAGCAGTAGATCAATTTGTATATAGTTAATATGTGTGACGTGTTTTTGGACATTGAACTCAGTTTAAAAAATGTAACTTATCAAAACAACTGAAAAGGTTGTTTATTTCTCTTGATATGTCGGTTTTTTCCAAAGTACGAAACTTCGTCTCAAGACATCGGGGTAAATTCATTGTAGGAGGTATTTTAATTACAAGTTCTATTTTCCTTACAAAATATGCTCAACAAAAACTCAAAGATTGGCAAGAAAAGGAAATGCTTGAATTCTTGGAGAGAACTAGGAAACAACAACACTTCGAAAATATTGGTAGAACCTGTAATCAGACTACTATGAATCTTGCTATTTCCCTAGTGGAGGCATTATCCCATGTAATTGACACAGATAAAACTATAGCCGACTTGCAAGCAAACACTGGGGATAAGGTTATAATTTGGGAAATTTTGAAGGTATATTTCCTCAGTATGTGATATAAGCCAATTAAAATTGATTCGACTAATTGAAACATTTTGTAAAAGCAAAGAATATAACAAATCTTCAATAAATCTACCATACCAGGTTTTCACATTCAAATCTATATTTCATGGTTTTAGATTCAATTATTTTCCAAGTTATGTTGCCTGATATATACGATGTCCATGCTTGTAATTATTCTACGAATACAGCTCAGTATCATTGGTGGTTACTTGTACAAAGATCCAGGTTCAATTCCTACAGATATCCAAGAAAAATATTTATCTTTGACTCAAAATTTGATGAATGATGGCCTTAATAAGATATCATCACAAATAACAGTAGTGGTAAGTTAAATTGAAGATTTTTTTTAGTTTTAATCAAGTAATGAATCGTGAGATTCCTTCACACATTTTTTTTCATACCTATACTTCTTTCCTGGTCCATACATTGTTAAGTTCTGCATACTATTAGAACTATTGCAACATAATCAGCTAATAAGATATTTATAATATTTGGTTCAAACAAAAGAATGGTTCTAAATCAAGATGAGTGAACATAAGCTTTGCTATACTATATTAGATTCAAATGCTGAGCAAACCTACCTTTTAATATGTTTGTTGAATAATTATGTTAAGAATCGCTACTTCTTTACTCTTTCTCAATAATCTTCTAGGGTAAAAATTAGAATTTTTTTCAGTGTAAAACTGTAATAAGCCAAATTGATCTGAAGAAGCCAATGCGTCTGTGTGATATAGATGCATTATTTTGGTCTCTTCAAACAGCAATAGGAGAAGGAGAAGATAATCCAATAGATAATTTGAAAACCTATATATCTTTGAATTCCATCGAGGATGCAAATTCAAATAACACATATTCTTTACTGGTAGGTAATTAAGGATTAATTCGATAGAAATATCAGAAATTGTGAAGAATCAAAATTTTTATTTCAGCTACGGGATACTCTAGATTTACTTGAAAGTGACGAGGTGAAATCTTTGACAACACAATGTATCAATAGAGGCTTTACACAGCTAGCTAATCAACTTTCTGAATTCTTTATACCTAATGGTGGGACGCCTAAACAATCTAGTTCTAAAGATTATCCTGAAGAATTTCATTTTAAAAAACCCTTAGCTAAACTTTTGCCGATTATTAATGGGACATTGTCTAAAAATTCTTTTCCAGAAAAGTTTGTTCAACAATTAATATCGAATGAACGATTACATATATTCGGAGCTAATATTTATGAAAGTTTATTATAATTTATTTTTCTTTGTTTCAAGTCAAGATAACTAAGATTTCTTGTTTCAGTTAATAAAAAGATGGTTGAAAAATGCAAGGCTTTGAATTGAAAAACCTATAATTTTATTGAGGTCATGGCAAATTTTCAAACAAGAGTGTTACATTTTGTCCAAATGTATATAATTTTTGGTGAAAATAGTCTTAAAAGTTGAAGTTTGAAATACTGAAGAAGAATTTGTGGACAAATTTGATTATATTACGTTTGTTAAGTCGGCGTAAACAAAATATCCCCCAAAAGACAGTCAAAACTTGTTTGTACGCAAAATTTTAGATACCAACAAGTATATTGTCGTATAGTAAAGGCGTCATAATAACAGATTGGATTTATTCTCCATCAAACATGTGCTTAAAAAAACTTATTGACGAATGCAAAGAATATTTGGTATGTTACAACAGAAGTTTGATTCTATTTTCTATGAAAAATTAATAAATGTGAAAGTGCCGACATGTTTTGAACTTTCTTATAAATTCACTTACAAAGATTGGAAACGATCATATCAGTAATTTTAAAAACCGACTACGATTTTCTGTTGTTGAGAACTCTGAAAGTTTAGAAGGCGCTGAAATCATGCTTACTGAAATTGAATTTCGACTTGTTGAGCCCAGAAAATAACACCTGGAATCCAACTCAGACCTCGCGGTCTCAAGAGAGAACAACTTTATTGAAAAACTTTTCAAAGGGCTAATAAGTCCATTTTTGACCAAAACGCAATATATCTTGATTCTGGACGATTTGTAATTTTGTAATAAAACTTGAAGTAATTTTCCTGAACATTCTCAATAATGGACTTATCTCCTCTTTTCCAACACCACGGATATATAATACTAGTATTATACAGGGTTATTCGCGAATATGGCTCTATATAGAATATTTTTAGGAAAAACACAAAATTCAGGATTGAAATTCTAAAGGTGAGCTTCGAGTAAGAAGACAACTTCTCGTATATTTTTTGGAGGATCTAGGACTTCCGGTTTTTGCGGAAGTGACATCCACTTTCGTTTTTCGCATGGGAAGACCCATTTTTTATTGCATAAATAGATTCGATTCTCCATTGAATTCTGAGTCTTTTTGATTCCAAAAGTTTGAATTTTCCTGAGAGAATTCTCTTTGAATAAGGAAATACGAAAAAAAATCTCAAAATTGAACTCTATTGAAATACAGACAACTTCGGGGTTTTTTCATTAAAAGTTCTAATTTTTGAGAACCTCCGAGAAGAAAGGCTGATGCTTCTTTTCCGATAGCGTGATTTTCAGAATATGATGTCAAAGTTAGAAGTGACAAAAAATCGTTTTTTTTAACTTTGGAACCCCATTTTTTCGAAATCTTCGTCAAAAAATAATAGGAGCATACGTCCAAGACTTTTTTCTCAAAATGAATATTTTTCGGGATATTCAGGAAAAACGATTTTGTCTTCAATTTTCAATCTCATTCCAAATGTGTTTTTCAACTGGAAAATAATTACACTATAGAAAATATTTTCTCGATAAAGGAGATTTCCAAAAATTTCACTTGACCGCTAATTATTTTTCAGTAAAAAAAAACACATTCGCAATGAGATTGAAAATTGAAGACAAAATCGTTTTTCCTGAATATCTCGAAAAATATTCATTTTGGGATAAAAGTCTTAGATGTATGCTTCTATTATTTTTTAACGAATGCTTCGAAAAAATAGGGTTCCAATTTGAAAAAAACGATTTTTTGATGTTTTGTCACTTCTAACTTTGACAAAGAATTTGTGACCCCTGTATCATATTCTGAGAATCACGCTATCTTTCCATTTGAAAAACGAAAGTCCTAGAACCTTCAAGACATATACTTGAAATCGTCTTCTTACTTGAAGCTCACCTTTAGAATTTCAATCCTGAATCTTATGTCTTTCCTAAAAATATTCTATAGAGCCATATTCGTGAATAATCCTGTATATATGTATAGTTTCTTCGTTTCCAATCTTTCCTCTCTATAATCTTTGTTCACTTATTTCTGGAAAATATCCATTATTCACCCAATGAGAAGTAGGTACACCAGTGACCTAAAAATCATGTTCAACTTTTTAAAATTATCTCAAAGTCGATATTAAAGAAAAAAATTCTCTAAAATAATCTTATATACAAATACATCTGAGTGTTATGCAAATGATTGGAGATAGGCAAGGACATTCAATTTCTTCAAATTAGTGTGGTTTTAAAATTTTTTTATTATGAGACAACAATCATGAATCAGAAGCTAAATAATATAAGAATTAAATGAGTCATTGAAGCTGCCCAAACAACTTTTGGAATTACATATTCTTTATTCATCAGGTATTAACAGATAGGAAATATACAATCCATTGGATTTACTGAAACTCTCGGGAAGTAATTTATGGTACTTATTAAGATTTTTCAATGCGTCAATCATCATTTGTTTGGAAACAGTGACACAAAACACACTGTTATCATTTATCCATTGATTCACAATATCAATATTATTTTCAAATTTATACAATACTTTGAAAACATTTTTTTCTTCCAAATCTGTGGATCCATCTCCATGAAAAATTTGTAGATTTTTTTCAAGAATCCACAGAAATAAATAATCATTGCCTTTAGGAGAATATTGTTCAAATAATATTTTTGCACATCCCAAGTAGTTTTGTTCAATTATGTTAGATACTGTTAGGAAAACATCTTTAGTAGGAGATGAATATTCAATTCTATCACCAGCTACAAACTGCACATTGTGGAACCAAGATTTTATGTAATCTTCAGATTTGACACCTATCCAAAGTAAACATCTTTTGCATACAATGTGTTTCGATTTCATAATAACATTTTTAAAATTTTTTTCGTGAATGTGGAAATAACAATTTGAATAATATAAATCTGTTTGATTTGGATTTAAAGTGTTCAGTGTTTTTTTGTCATTTTCATGTTTATGACAAAACCATTCGCTGGGATCGATGTGATTGCTTGGCAAGGGTAAAACCCTGTTGAATTTAATTGGCTCATTAAAATTCTGCTGGCAATTCACACATTGAATTTTGTAAGAAACATCAGGTAATAAATTTACTTGGGATTTTAAAGATACTGATTGGGAAATAGATTTCAAGAATTCTCCGTTGAAACTTCCCATTTTTTTGTCAATAGTACTCAAATTAGAACGAAAATAAATATAACTATTACTAAAAGTTAGACATGATAAGGAATTCTCTAGAAATACATAATTACTAGGGCAATTCACTGGAATAACCTTTTCACCAATCAGTAATTCAAATTTACTAGGCAACAAATTGATTTTGAAGGATTGAGGATCAACTCCATTTTTCAAATTTATAAAGAAATTAACTGAACCCAGTCGGGGTCTAAGTTCTATGATAATACTTTCAAAAGGAACATCCATTATTCCGGCAAAGAAACTTTCTTCAAAATATTATTTTCCTCTAATTTTTGGAACAATATATCATTTTCTTTCACAACATAGGATAAGGTTGCTTTTTGATAATAGTCCGATAGTAGTTCAATATTATTTATAACACTAGTTAATAGATGTGCTCTTTCAACCAATATTCCAGGGGCCTCATGCCTCAAATACGTGAAATGGACATGTAAATGATAAAATGACGGTTGATAATGCAGGTATACCCTTAGCTGACTTTGATCTAGATTATACTTTTTTGATATTGCTTCCTGTAAACATAAGTCTCAATCAGAATTAGGTATCTCATTATATATATTTACTTACGATTCCCTTATTGTAGATATTCTTAAGAAGCGGTAAATGATCTGCATTCAAATCCCTAAGTGATTTAATAGTCCTTTTATGACAAATTGCTAACAAATATAAGGAATTCAATTGCCCTCCCCACTTAAGATCAGGTAGTAGTACAAATCCTAACTCAGGATCAGGATCTTCAAATACAATTCTTTCAGTCTCTGCTTTATGATCTAGAATATTGTCAATCCACTGCAGACTGAATTGATCCTTTAGAACAGGTAAAACTATTTCGTTATAGATTTTTGGAGTCTCATTCAACATATATAAATTATGAGTAGAATATTTCTTTATATGCTTTTCAGTAGCTGGATGAATGACTGTGACATCAATTCCTACAAAATATGAATAACCAATTAAAAATACTTTCAGTGTGATCTTGCTTCACTTACCATTGAGTTCTGATTTTGGAAAAAATATTAAATTTCCATAACTATCATTCTCAAAACTAATTTTGGGAATTCCTTCGCTGAAATATGAAGTACCTCTGAAGAGTTCCTCTTCAAAAGGGGCCTGAGATAAAATTACTATGGCTTCACCTTCAACATTTGCGAAATTTCCTTTCAGACAAATTGACTTACGAAGCGTATTGTTGCTTAAAACCTTTTCTAATTTGAATGTAGCTAAATTTCTAGTCTGTTGGTTATCACTTATGGTTGAACTTTCAGATTCAACATTATCTTCATTGATGTTTGAGGAAGGCTTCTTCTTCGAATCAACATTAATGGAATTGTTGATTAAGGTGGAACTTTCGGATGTATCGAGTTCATCATCAAGTTTTAAAATTTTCGAAGGAGTAGCCATTGAAAATATCAACGATCATAGACTTTATCATAGAGACAGAATATCTTTCTCATAGAAATAGATATCTATATCTATGATCTTTCCTATAGCACAGAATATCTATCCTTACCCAGAAGCGACAGCTCGAACAAATTTATTGGGGACAAAATTACGTGCGCATGTCCCAGATCTGGTGGTATATCTGTCAAACTCAGCTTCATTCCTTCTTATATTGCAGTGTTGCCGAACCTAGCGATTTTTCGTTAGATCTACCGATTTTTCGTTTTATCTACCGATTTTTCGTTAAATCTACCGATTTTTCAATTTAATTTCGGACATTTATTATTGACCTAAAAACATATTATGAAAAACTGGCACCAGGGCCTACAAAATACTATAATTTAGCCTGTTCAACTAAAAATAAATTTTGTAATATTAATAAACCATATATTACAAACAAAAAGCTAAATCTCACTGAGGAAATGACAGAGGTTAGGGCACATTTTTTGGTAGTATAAACTTTCACAACTTCAACAGGGACTTGATTATACGAATGAATGCTGCCGGATAGGTGAATGTAAACATTTTGTTTTTCTTGCCGAGTTTCTTCTTGGGTACTTCTTTTTCCTGCTTCATATCAATGGAAATTTCTATTTTTTGTTAGTTTTGTATTCGATTTTAGTTTTTTACTTTCTATATTGTATATAAGTTTGACTTGTTCAAAAAATATAATGTTCTTAATATTCATAACTTTAGTTCCTTTTTATAATTGTTCTGTTGGTGTGAGATAGGGGTACTGATATAAATATAGTCCTGACAATTTTATTCTGCATCCTTTGAAGTTTTTGTATGAGATATCCTGTAGCTGCAGCCCAGCAGGAAATTAGGTATAATAGATGTGGTTTTATAAAGCTGTGATAGAGTAGTTTTCTAGTGTTATCATTGCTTTCATTCACCGAACGTAACAGTTGTGGAACTGTTGCGGAATCGTCCGGTGGCACATACGCTACAAACTCAACACGTTCCGGAGAAGCGGGCATTTTGGGAGCGCTTTCTGTTTATGCTAGGTAGCGGTACCGGAGCGGTGGCAACATTCTTCGTTCGGTGAATGCAAGCATTGCGTTCTTGGGAACATCTTCTTATTGCACCTGCCATTGGGAGTAATTTTATTCATTATATTTTCAATATGATTATTCCAGGTAAGATTATACTAGATGACAAGTCCCAAATACTTATACTCAGTAACCTCTTTCAGATACCATTCAGGCTTATTCTAATATCACTCACATTTTGGGTATTTTGTTTAATTGTCATATATACAGTCTTATCGATATTTATGCTTAATATGTTAGAGTACAGCCACTTGAAATTCTTTGCCAAATCATCATTTATATTATGTTCACAAACTCTTGAGCCTGGGCCAGAGAATACAAGCGCTGTGTCATCTGAATACATAAAGTAATGACATTTCAGATTCAGAAATTTTAACATATAATAGGTACAGTAATGGTCCAAGGACCGATCCCTGAGATACACCAGTATTGACATTCTCCATATCACTTTGCAATGTCTTCGATCACTCAAGTGTGATTTTACCAAGTTGTACCATATACTCCCCTAAATCTCATTTTTTCTAACTTATTCATCATTATCTCTGTGTCCACTGTATCAAAAGCCTTTTTCAAATCTATGAACTTCTTGAATATATATTTGAAGATAGATCTTCCGAAATACCCAAAACTGAGAAATATCTATTCTCCAATCTCATAAATATCAGGTCATAATATTGAACCTTTCACAAATATCATCAGATGCAATTAGATATTTCTTATAATTAATTAGATGCATAGACACGTTTTGAAATTAACAGTATAGGGAAAATTGTATCGTTGAAAGCACACTGTCGAATACTTTGCAAAAATAAGATGAACAATCGTCAAACAAGAAATCATATAGTCATAAAACTTTTACTTGAAATTTGCAATGTTCATCTAACACATCAACATTCTATCCAACTGAAATATAAATTTGAAAAGTTCAAATGAACCATAAACGGTAATATTATAACAAAATATATTTTGGTATTACTCTAATACTTCATTCCATTCAAGAATGGTTTTTTGTTTGCAGTGTATAGCTCAGAGCTCAGTGCACACTTGCACACTTTTGTTTGGCTAGTGTTTGTGGAAGTGGTTACTCAAGGTCATTGAAAATTGACCCCTAAAAATACGTGAGCTGTCGCTTCTGGGTAAGGATAGATATTCTGTGCCTATAGATATTCTGTGATAGAGATATAACCACAGAACATCAAAATATAACTAAGGGCCGATTTCACCAACTGATGCTTTAAATTCCGTTAAATACACTCCAGTTAAACTAACCAGCCCTTTTAACTGCGTTTAAGGGGATTCCAATTTCACTATCTCAAACGCAGGCGTAGTAATCTAAGTTTTAGAAATCGAAGTTAAGGTATCCATACAACTTGGCAACGTTATTAATTCTTCATTTCTGTGTGCACACGACAGATTTAGAAAAAGACAAAGTTTATTTCCACAAATTCAGATTTAAAATTGTTATTACTAGTCCAGTAACGTTGGCGCCTGAATAAGATTTGTATATAAGCTTAGATTGTAATAAATAAAATCATCATTCGCCAAACGTCTGATCATAACACCTCACGGCAAGCTGTGGAGTTAAGAATTCCCGTAGAACTTCTGAGTCTGGTTGTTCAGTTTGCCCTTCTATCGTCAAGTGTTGTTTCAAGCACAAAGAAACAACATTTTTTGGTCCTTCTAGCCGGATCGAGAAAAAGGATTTACGACCCTTATCTCGACCGCACCGATAGCACTGGAGGAGAAACCTTCCGGAGTCAACGCCAGCACCCGAGAAGAAGCACTCCAGAGCCTCTACCAGCATTTGCGAGAAGCCCTCCAGAGCCACCAACAGCCCAGCGGCAGTCTTCCGGAGTCTAAGCCAGAACCTGAGAAGAAACCCTTCAAAGCCGCCACCAACATCGTGAAAAAGACATCCACCTCCAAAAACGAGCCTGCAAACTACCCTTCCGAAACTAATACAGAAGACAGACGCCTGAGATCCCAAATTCATCAAACCACAATGAACCCCTGCAACCGTCAAATTCAAACAAAATTCAATTTATTCGAAGAAGAAATGAAAAGAGCCGGGGAAAGAATGAAGATGCTGCTACATCCCAGAATCTACAAACTCCTAGATGTTTTTTCCCGGCTATATCTGAATCGACGAATTGGGATGACATATCCACTTACTGAGGTGGATGGTGATGATAATTTGAAAAAAATTTCATAAACTTCAAATCTGCTTATCGAGTCCCTAGTAATAACAAACTGACAAACAACAAACAGCTGACAAACGTCAACACCAACTATCGCATAGAAATACAAACGACAATTATCGTTAACTCAAGTTAAAATGCGTGAACCACAAAAATGGGCGAGTTAACTTTTCTAAACGTCGTAAGGCTTATCCTCGATTTATATTCATGGTGAAATTGAACATTCATGGACTCCCGCAGGGGTCACCAGCCCGCCCCCCCCTGAGATTTTGATTCCCCTAATGTTTTTGAGCAAAACGGAATACAGATGTCACCTGCGCCTCATCAAATTTTTATATAAAAATTGTTCACTTTCGGCTTGAATGCAAGCTCACATCGACGAACTAAAGATGCCATTACTCGGCGCTTCAGATTTGGGTCATTTCGTATTTGGTTCTCTGCATCTTGAATTCTATCAAGTAATTGTTGATGAGATTGGATGTCAACATGACAAACAAGCTGCTCCAGATGTCCCCATGTATAAAAATTCAAGGGATTTTGATCAGGCGAACTAGGTGGCTATTGTATTGGTCCTCCTTGACCTATCCATTCATTCGAAAATGTTCATTCAGCCAACTGCCTACTTGTCTCCCTCTATCTGGTGGTGAACCATCAAATGCTCGACACTCCGAAACAAAAACGAATCGGACCTATGTTCATAGGAACAAAAATGTTCAAAAGAAGCACAGCTACCTTCTGTCAAACTTTGTCATAGAGCTTGTAGGACACCCTGTATATTGAACATATGAATCTTCAGAAGTCTAGGTTCGAAAGCTTCCAGAAATTCCCCAGAATCTCCTTTTCTTTATCCTTCCTATACCACGTTTACCATTGACCTTGCCTTCCATGATGAGCTGCATACTCCTTATGTTGCATTATGTGTCTGAGGTAGGACGATTTCTTCATTTTTAGTGTGCCAGTCAGATGTTCGCAGTTGTTAATTCTTGTCAACACTTCCGGAGACCTGAATTATCCTAAACATTTGGCAGTATATTCACATTGCGAGAGCGTCCAACTTCTTTATACCGTCCTGTTTTACTGTGCATGATTCACATCAGTATAAAAGTAGGGACTAAACAACTATACGTAACATTTGAGTGTTCTTAACTTGGCCGCTAATGATAATTATGGATGACATAAATACTTTCTCTTGTTAATGCAACCTGCCCTAGTAGTAAGGCCCCGGACTAAAGTGATGGGCGCCCTGGGCAAATCGTCTTCTGGAGCCCTATAAACCAGTAATTTTTTTCATGATAATTCCATAATAGGAATTTTTCACAAACAATTACGTTTCACAGGAAGCAAAAAAGCAAGTCGTTCATAGAAAATACTATAGCCATCTAAACATTTATTATTTACTTTACAAACCAAGATTAGACAAATTGCAAATTCATTTATTATTTCAGAATAAACTTATTGAGGATAGGTCTTTTTCACAGAAAAATAACATTGAATTATTCAATTTACTGCCTGATAGGATTGGTCTTATGGCATTCTTGAGTCCAGTCCAAACAGATAAATCTTTTTCTGCGGAGCAGTTATTGACTGGTGGGGTCAGGGTCAGAAAAATTCTAATTGCTTTCTCAAGATTAGGAAAATTAGTTTAAATCTACTGAATCTACAAATTCTAAGATGTCACGAATGTCACATTCTTCCTGTGCTACATACATTTTCAAATGCTCACATTCATTTTCAAATTCACTTCCGATCTCATTAGGGTAAAACGCGATCGCGACGTTTCGCCTGAGTTAGGTGAATCTTGCGTTATTAGCTTTTGTCAGCCCCATTATGAATAATACAAGAATACCTCCATAGATCTTGGTTATAATAAAACAGTGATAATACAGTAATATAATCATATTTAAACTCAAATGTATGTGCAAAGTATTTGATATTACGTCGATAGTATTTCACGAATTCTGTTCATTTTATCCAACATTTTCAAAAATCCCATATACTCATTTTTAATGCTGTGTGATATTTCTTCCACCGTTCATCCTTCCCTACAATCGGCGCCCCCTAAAATTTGGCGCCCTGGGCAAATGCCCAGTCTGCAACTACTGTAGCAAAGGCAAAAAACTGATGCTCAAAAACGGCTTAAGTCACCGAGTTGCGATTTGTACCATAAAACAAGAAAAAAATGGCATGAATTATTGCTGCATTTGTAGACTGGAAAAATCGAAAATAGCTCTATTATTTGAAAAATAGAGCTGGACAAAATTCTATTTGCATGTCCCTAGTGGCAAATAGCGTTTTGATAGTCGCTCAAACAGGTTTTTGGGTAAATAATTTAAAAAAAAAAACAAACAAAACATGTTTTCCATAAACATAGCATTTTATTTTCATCGTTTTTGAATGAAATTAATTTTAAATTGTTTTTTCTCTTAATTTTTTTGACCCAAAACTAGCCCCGGTCGAATCTTACGCGATGGACTTACTGCATTTTGTATGTCTGAGTATGCGATTTGAATGTCCAGGATTTTATGAAACAATAGTCATCCAAATGAATAATGCAACGCCACCTTTGGTTGACAAAGTGAAATTTTGGACAAACTCCATTTTGCAAGTCTGCTCCTCAATTATCCTTTCTAGACCCCCAAAACAGTCTATATGAAACTCACAGTAGCCAAGGAAAACTCATTTATTATTTTGAAGTTGGAATTAACACTATATACAAGCCAGTCCGAGTGATGCGGACCAGATTACATGGACTAACGAAACTTGCTTGTGAGGGGGACAGAAATAGCAGTGGCAGAACGTTTTAGCTCTTGGCTTCTTGAAGATCCCAATGAATTAATAAAAGTTGGCCCTGGAAAATTGAATTTTCATTCTTTCTACTACCATCAAAGATTAAATTTATCCTTTCAGCACTAGCCAACACTTAACTAGCGTCTACAATAAACAAAAAATCCTGTAAAAATGCCACAACTAGTGGGCTATCTTGAGAGACCTGATCAAAAGCACACTAAATTGAAAATGAATATAAACATAGTAATTACTCATACGAAACACTGTATCTTCGAGAGTGGGGTGAAAAGTTTCTGGCCTCACTAAGAAAAACTATGTTTACAATTTTTTTTTCTTTATTGATACATTATATGTATGTATCATAACGGGCTTCTAATTAAGCTCTAACAGTTTTAAACGCAGCTTCGATAACTCCGATAACAAGCCATTTTTTGAGGTTAGGAATTAGGTAGTAGTCGCTAGGGAAAGTCTGGACAGTAAGGAGTGCAATTTTCAATTTGTGGATTTTGAACTTGTCGAAAATCGACGAATGTGCTGTTGCGTTATCGTGATGAAATAAAATTTTTTTCTTCGCCAAATGATGTCGTTTAATTTGCACCTCATGCTTCAAACGTCAATATCTTTGCATAGTATTGACCAAAGATAGTATTACCCTTTTCAAGTAATCAATGTATATAATTTCTGTCGCTTACCAAAAAACATGGGTTTTTCCAACCCATTGTTTTGACTGTTTCTTATTATCAGGAATGTAGTGGTCAACCTAAGGTGTCATCAACAGTTATGATTCGATGCAAAAATTCGTTTGGATTACGCCTATACAGCGCCAAATTGTCGGTAGAAATGGTTTTTCGAATCAATTTTTGGTCGCAAACGCGGCACCCACCTTGCAAACAGCTTTTCCATGCGCATACGTTCAGATAAAATCCTACAGGTCCACGGAACCGTCGTCCCCAGGTCTACTGACTGCTCCTTTAGGAAACCAATTTCCTTTTCACTTCTGGTGGGTGGTCTCCAACCTTACATTTTTGGGTAGTACCAATCAAATTTGTTCAAATCAAAAATTATTCTTCTCCTTCTCTAAATTAGGCGTGTCCGGACCATGACGAATTTCTCAATTTTGCAATTCAGCAAAGTTTTTTCATCTCACGATTTTTCCGCTGAGATCCCAAAGTGGAGCCTAGTTCGTACGGATGTTTATAATAACTGATTAAAGGTCTGGAGAATATTTTATTTCACTGAGTCCGAAAAGGAAATTATTCGTTTATCTCAAGACGTCTAAGTAATTGAGGATCGGATATCAGTTCTCGACAGTTCCCTTCACTACATTGTATTTACGTTCATTTTCAACTATATGAATCGAAAATTTAATAATTCCCATGGTTTATCACAATACACCCTCCTAAAAAAAGTTTTGGCATCGGTTGCCATAACTTTTCCCTTATAATAGTTCGCAAGAGTCAAATAGTCCGTTGTCTCTCATTCACAACCTATCAATGCTCAACGAAAAATCAAAAATAATACCTTAACAATATAACACTAAAGTTTCAGCAAGTAAACGAAGCAATCTGAAATGTTAATAATAAATTCGAGAACGTACATAACTAACTAAACTAGTCTACAACATTGTAAACCTAATCTAGACAGCAATTCGTAAGATTCAAACAAATACATGTTGGGTTCCTTGATGAAGTTAAAAAAACTAATACTAATCACCACTTCTCCTAAACGGAGTCTTTTCATGTTCACTGATCGATTTTTCAAAATCACTATATGGTGTCTCTTTCCAGCTCCAAATCTCCGGTACCATGATAAGCTTCTCTCTCCAGGAACTGACCTTCGCTTCGGGATGTAAACCTTCTGAGATACGTGCCGATGTCGAACTCTTCTATCGCAATTAGCACGCGCACTTGATAACATCGCTAGGTAGTGTTTATTTACCAGGGTCTTGACACCTTCCTACCCCCACCCCAAATAGTATTTTTAATTGAGACAACAAATACTCGTGTCGCTGCATACGCCAATATTTAGTGATATCGTCAATAGATGACTCTGTTTGAGGTTTTTAGTCGTGTTTCGTGTTTGTCAAACATATGTTTTATTGACATAATTCACACAATTATTGATCACATTATGTATTTACATTCACAAGATCAAATGGATATGAAGAAGATAGTTATTAGTTATTTATTAAATATTGGAGAGTTATTATCCACTTTCTTCATCATTGTAAAACACAATCTGTGACAAAATTCCAAGAAATGAAAGAGAGAAGAATTTCTTCAGGTGAGTACAATTATAATTTTCCACATTCATCTCTTGTTCTTTTTTTATTGGCTGAATCTTTAGGATTTATGTTTTTTACTCAGTGATTAAGAAAAAATTTATTCTTTACAGGTAAAAGAGCTGTGATACTTTCTAAATTGAACCGTTTGAGACGAACACACTTGAGGGCACAGGAACAGATTCTCTACATAACATGATTTACAAACTGAAAATACAATTAAACCAGAAGCAGTATCAAATCAAGAACTATCAAGAAAGATTAAGTGCTGCACTTGTAAACCCGAAAAAAATTCAGGCAAAAACTCTATGAGGAAAAAGGGAACAAGCAAATCTTGAGAAGCCAACTTTTTAAATGTACACTGTGTCCCAAATTGGGTGTGACTGCACTGTATCTCAGCTATTATTGAAGATAGAGACATGCATTTTTTGCGACCCTGTGTCACTTTTGGTAAAACTTTTAAATATACATATATGTTTATTTTTGGTAATTGTCTAGACTGATCCGAAAATTGACGAAAAATTCAGTAAGCACTAACCTTAATATGCAGAAGAGGAATCTTATTTCAGATTTATCTGGTCGGTCTTGGTTCTTCTAAAAAAAATTCTCAAATTCATTGACGGTCAAATCAACACTTCAATTTTCAAGTCCGTTATAATATTTCAGTTTCGTGGCCTTTTTTTTCATTATGAATACAAAATTCTCGATTTTTTCTTTATTTATAGCCTTCTTTATCACTGGATTTCCCTATAATTTGATGATTTCTAAGTTTGTACAATCCGGTGATATGATGGCCATCTTCATTGCTACGTCATACGAATCACGTTATATTGCGCTGTTGACGTAGAAATGAAGATGAGTAGATGACAAATATCATTCATATCACCGAATTGTAAACACTTAGGAATCATCACATTTTAGGGAAATTCAGTAATAAAGAAGGCATAAATTAAGAAAAAATCGAGAATTTTGTATTCATAATGACAAAAAGTCCACGTCACAGACTTGAAGAATGAAGTGTTGGTTTAGGATAACCCTCAATGACTTTGAGTATTTTAGAAAAAAAAACCAAGACCTGAAAACAGATTCTGCATATCAAGGTTAGTGCTTACTGAATTTTTCGTCAATTTTTGAGATTTTCAGGTCAGTGTAGACAATTACCTCATTTTCTGTATATTTATATTATATTTGTATATTTTTGTATAGAGAACAGTAATAAATATATATTTGTGAAGGACTATTGTTTTCAATTGCTTAGAATTCAGAAAAGGTTAGCCTACTGAAAATCCTAGAATGCAAAATAAGAACGTAATTTGAATTTCGCGCCAAGCCTGCCGAAAAATGTGATAAAGTAGTAACCTGTACTATACTAGTTGAGACAACAACCGCTTGGGGTTTAAAAAAGTTGTTTTCATCATAGAACGTCAGTGTCCGATCTATTTTACTTTGTTATCTGTGTTATTTACCGAGTGTCCCTAAGATCGAACCGGGCTCATGACCTACGACACTGTTTACGTTTCACTATTTTGGTACGACTGTGAAACTTGAGTACGCAAATTCGAATACGCATAGGCGTACGATGTTTTCTGGTACTCTGGTAATTCCCCGAGTTTCTTCTCCAATGCTCCCCTAGTTGGTTCGATGTCGATCCATTAGCCCCAATGCTGAAGTTTTCCACAAACTGCCAACGAGGGTGATTCCGTAGCTATACACCTAGTAAAGGTGTTGTCCATCTCCATATAGAATTACACCTTGCACTTATGTCGCCATTCTAAGAACAGTATAAAATCCAGTGGTCGACTCATTAAAGAAGACATCATATCCATAACCATATCCTCGCAGCTGGGTGATACTCAATGCTCCTACTTGCGATTGGTTTTTCCCATCTTAGCCTTCGAAAAGAAGTTCGTAAACCGACATTTCCCTGCTTCCAAATCCATATATTTAGTTAAATACACCCCCGATTTTAATAAAGTTACTTTCACTATTCAGATCAAGTCTCTTCAATTCATCTCGTCCATTAGTAAAAACTTTCCGTCACTCGTTCACTTTTATAAGGCCTCCCTCGTGTACGAACTTCGCGACATCACGTATGAATACCACGATCACATAATTGTTTTTAAGTTCAAAATCATGTGCTATCAACGCTTCGAAATTTACGTATCTCATCAGGTTCATCCCATCAGCTAGAATCAGACCCTTGCCCATACTTCTGGAATACTGGCATCCATTTTCTATCTTCGTTAACTATAAATCAGTGACATAAGAAAACTATCAACTAATGTAAAATAACCTAAGTCAAGTAAATTGAACAACACAAAAAAAAATTCAAATGATGAAAGCAATACACTTTTTCTTCTATACCATATTAAAATTATACAGCAGTACACTCTTACATCTGTACCATCAACTCATAATTACTTTTTCTCAAAAACGTTGAATAACTCATTATATATTCAAAACCCTTCTATATTCACAGAAGTTAGTTTGCAGTACTTATCATTCCCATTCTCATATCATAGAAAAAACTAATAAAATCATTCACAAGTGTGCGACCACGCCACTGGTGAAAAGTAACCTTGTGCTCGCCATTGAAAAGCTATACACAATCATCGTCTGCTATCTTTAGCGACCACAATGCTCCTCTCTTTCAACTATCATTCAAAATTGAATTTTGCCTGACCAAAAAAATACAAAATTACTAGGCATGTCCATTTCCCGAACAGCGACTCTCCGCGTCAGTGGAATCTACGAAACGGGCAGGAAGTCGATTCAATTCTCCTGAGAGACTCGTCTAAAGACTCATCCCCTCGTACCCAAAACGTAGAGCGAAAAATGCTCTCCAAATTTCAGCGGTGAGAATAAATTCGCAGATGATTAAACGAACCCCTAAGAAAGAAAAAAAACAAAAAAAAAAACAGAAACCCTTAACCGGTGCGTGTTCGTTACCCAGAACAGGGACCCTCTTCAGGTGGTGGCTCTCCGGGTCAGTAAGCCCCTGGAATCTACGAAACGGGCAGGAAGTCGATTCAATTTTCCTGAGGGACTCGTCTAAAGACTCATCCCCTCGTACCCAAAACGAGACAAAATCCCCTACCAAAACCCATATCGATCTGGAGGCCGACGTAGTCTTGTAGATCGACGTAACAGGATCGTTTCCACCACTGATCGTTCTTCCTCTTCCTCTCCACTACTTTCCTCCTCCTCACTGGATTCTTCCTCCGTGTCTCTCTCTAACGATGGACGCCGTAAAGGGATAATTACGGGAGGAAGCCTCCCTGCTTCCTCTAGCTCGTCGTCTGATTCTGATGAAACTTCTTTTCTACGGTTCCTAGTTCTTCGGTGCCTCATTGTGTGTGGATCGTCAATAGCCCTCGAGATATACCTTTTCAACCTATTTGCATGAACAATTTGCGTTTTCCTTCCCCGATTTTCTCCAATTTTATAGGTCACGGGACCAACTACTTCTAAAATTTTGTACGGACCCGTCCAAGTTTCGGACAACTTTTTTGATAAGCCTTGCTTAGTACTCATATCTTTTAAATACACCTGCTCTCCTATTTCGAAACTACAATCTGCGGTTTTTACGTTATACCTTTCTACCCGATCCGTTTTAGCTTTTTCCGTATTCCGATATACTTCCGCGTATACCCTCCTTAACCGTTCGACTAGTTCAGCGGCATAATTATCGTCATAGTCATATCGTAATCTTTCCGATTCAATGAAACCATCTATTGGCAATCTCTGTTCTCTCCCGTGAAGCAAAAAATAAGGGCTATAACCAGTAGTAATATGAATATTACCACGGTAAGCCATCAATATCAACGGTACCCATTCGTCCCAATCTTGCTGATTCTCACTTATATAATGAGACAGCATATCCTTAAGTACCCGGTGCATTCTTTCAATTTGCCCATTCGACGTTGGGGCATAACTTGAAGTTTGGATCTTTTTAACGCCCAACCTTGAACAGACTTCTTTGAAGAGAGTTGAAGTAAAATTCGCCACTCTGTCCGTAAGCAACATCTTAGGTGCCCCATGTCGAGCTGTGATATGTTTTTGATCACGTATCGGAATAGCCTCCACATCTTTCGTAAAGTAGTCTTGGAATGTCAGAAGGTAACGGTTTCCTTTCGTCGTTGTTGTAAGAGGTCCTACAATATCCATTGATGTAAGTTCCCAAGGCTCTGTAGTTGTGGTAAATCTCTGAAGAGGTGCTTTCTTCAGATGTGGCGAAGTCTTTCGCCTGTTGCAAGCGTCACAACTGGTGAAATAGTTAATCACATCGGATCGCATATTTGGCCAGAAGAATCGTCCTTTCAAACTGGATAATGTTTTCTGTTGTCCAGGGTGCCCCGCCATGGGTGAATCATGGAAATCATACAATACTTTGTTTACATAAACGCGTGGTATGATCAATTTATCTTGTCCTTCGTTACAGAGATATAACAACCCGTACCCCGAAATATAATATGAATTTTTCTGATTTTCTTCGTCGGTTCTTAACGTTTCAAAAACCGTGCGACAATAAGGGTCGGTTTCCTGGGTCTTCCGCAAAATATCCCTATCCCACTCGGGCTCTATGAGCTCTGGTTCCGTCCTCTCATATTTTTTCTCAGCAATTGGTACTAACAATAACTCGTAAATCGTGATTTCTATGTTTGAATTGTGGAAAATGAATTTTATCATCTCTAGTACTCTATCCCATTCCAGCTTATCCAGACCGCATCCTACTTTGGGCATGGCTAAGGAGGTGTCCTTATTTTTCTCGCAACTTGCTCTCAATAAAATTCATTTTTGGCAAAATAGCACCAATAGATATAATTATTCCGCATAAAATATTCCGTTCAATCATAAAACGATGGTCCTTCGTCCGAAAAATCTCCCACACCTCAAAATCAAACTTGGCACTCTATACTGCCTATCACCTCACAAAAAACTTTTTCCTGAACTCTATTTATTCACTTTCATATTCATAAAATGAAACATCTTCAATTTTCTTGAAAATCTTCGATCACAAAAAAAAAGATCACCCAGAAAAAAAATTTCTTCCAAAAAAATTTTTTTTTTCGAAAAAAGTTTCAAAAATTCCAAAAACTAAAACTCTCCCTTAAAGAAAAATAAACACAATCCCACCGCTGTCACCAGTTGTAATACGCACCCCTATATGATCATTTGTCCTTTTTGTATAAAAGTGACATTCATGAGGGGTTGTCTAGATATTAAGGGGGTTGACAATGAGAGCGGCTTCACGTCAACCTAACAAACAAAATTTAAGCTCTCTCCACTTCGGAGAGAGGGTGGGTACGGCCTCCTGCAGAAATGAGAAGGTCTTGGTGTTATTTTTCTTTTAGAGAGTTCTGAGTTTTAGGGATAATTAAAACCAATGAAGTAACTTAACCAAAAAAATCTATTTTCCCAAAATACCTACAAAAACTTAATGACGTAACAAATTAAATCCTACGTCTGCACCTCAGACTGTATAAGTAAAATTTCATAAAGCAAGTCGAAGTTTCCCTATTCTCTAGGTTACTTAATTACCCAGATTTCAAAATAACATAATACTAAGAAATTACACTGTGAGTTGATAGGAGATGAGAGATGACACGACTTTTGGACTCGATAATCTTCATCAAATAAAATTAGAAAATTCTGTTTCCTGAAATATATCAATCACTCCCGTTACGATTCACTCCCGTTTTTGCGAAGCTTTACCCTTACTCCCGATCGCGTTTCCCGACTCGAATATCCTAACTGAACAACAAGTAAAATTTCCCTTTATACATACCCTACTACTTCGTTTTTCCCTTTCTCGAAGCTTCCTAGTATTTCCGTCGACTACGAAATAAACCTTTACCTTATTCCCTCAACGGCCTCTAACCGTTCTCCCGTTTCGCCCTTTGAAACGACCTAATATTTCCCTATTACCAAAACTAGAACTTTTCCGTTCCCCGAGTCATCTAAGGATGACTTTTCCGACCTTCCGCGGAGCAACCTGGAAAACCTCACGGAACCGTCGTCCCCAGGTCTACTGACTGCTCCTTTAGGAAACCAATTTCCTTTTCACTTCTGGTGGGTGGTCTCCAACCTTACATTTTTGGGTAGTACCAATCAGATTTGTTCAAATCAAAAATTATTCTTCTCCTTTTCTAAATTAGGCGTGTCCGGACCATGACGAATTTCTCAATTTTGCAATTCAGCAAAGTTTTTCCATCTCACGATTTTTCTGCTGAGATCCCAAAGTGGAGCCTATTTCGTACAGATGTTTATAATAACTGATAAAAGGTCTGGAGAATATTTTATTTCACTGAGTCCGAAAAGGAAATTATTCGTTTATCTTCAGACGTCTAAGTAATTGAGGATCGGATATCAGTTCTCGACAGTTCCCTTCACTACATTGTATTTACGTTCATTTTCAACTATGTGAATCGAAAATTTAATAATTCCCATGGTTTACCACATAGGTAGTGTTCCTGTCTTCCGAAACGTTAGGTTTAATTGTACGATTTTCAGCACATTCTTCATAGGAATACGACAATTTGACTATTAAATGGGCCAGCCAACCTTAGAAGAGTTGAATGCAATTATATCAAAACTATACATTAGGTCTAAAATTTCTGTAAATTTAGAGAATAAGGTATATTCTGATCCGGTCGTTGTTGCGGATATTTTTGGTCATCATTTTGCCACTGTAACTGGGGATCAATTGAGGAGACATTTCGGACACAACGTATCTACGAGCTGCAGTGTGTCTATTGTTGTGGATGAAACCTTTTTTTACAGGCCAGTAACAGCTGATGAAATATGTTCTGTCATAGGATCTTTTCGTAATAAAAAGTGTACTGGTTTGGATGGAATTTCTGTGAAAGTGTTGAAATATGTGTCTCTATCTGTTTCTGAACCTCTTGCTCACCTTATAAATTTGTCGGTAACTACTGGTAAGATTCCGTCGGAGTACCTCAAGGCTCTGTGTTGGGACCATTATTGTTCCTATTGTTCGTCAACGATTTGCCGGAGTATATAAGAACCAATTTATTGGTAATGTTTGCCGACGACGTGTCATTGGTTTTAACGGCTGACTCTATTGACGACATTATGAAGGTACCTGCATGATCCTTGGAGGGTTTTGTTGACTGGTGCGACAAAAATGGCCTCATAGTTAGCCCCATTTCGCATCAAGCCAGCCCAGTCCAGTCGAGTCAAGTCAAGTCGGACGCTTCAGGATTGGAATTATTAACTCATCGTTAAAAACGAATGCAATTTGAAATCTAGTTTCACACTAGGCGCGTCGCGTCAAGTCCAGTCGCGTCAAGACTTGTTAAGACTGATTGCGACTCAGCCGGTCGAAAATTTTCATGCCAGTCGTGACAGTCGCGTGAACATGTACAATGGATGTGGAGACATTAATTGTGTTGTGCAGGGAAACGAGCCAATATATGATCCTAAACACCCAAAGCACAGAGATAGGGATTTTATTGGAGAGGCTATTCTTTCTTCTGATGAAATGGCAGGTCTATAGTTGGTATTCTCTCTTCGGATACACTCAGCAATCAAATTTCTTAATTGAAGAAACAATTCCGGGCTCATACGAAATTATAAGATCTTTTAGATTATCTAGTAAGTCCGGAAATAAATGATGAAAAAAACCGAACACTGGTCTTCTTGTGTTGGATGAACCCAATACTTACAAATGTTGTTTTTTCATACTCCTTCAGAAGAAGGAATGTAACCGCCGTAAAATTATTGTCCGAAGAAGTGCATCCATAGTGATACAAATTCTGCAGAACACTGACGCTTGACGCGACGTGATGCGACCAGTGCGAAAAGAAATTTTGACGTGACTTGACTTGGCAAGACTTGACTGGATGCGACTAAACTGGACTGGCTTGGTGCGAAAGGACCCTAAATGTAAGTAAGACTGAATGTGTTCTGTTTGGTGCGAATGTTAGTTCGGTCAGGGATATTGAGTTGCGGTCTGGTAGTGTAAGGATTCATTCCAAGAGTTCTATTAGATTTCTTGGAATTCATATAGATCAATTTCTGCGTTGGGACGAACATATTGATAACGTATGTAAAAAAATAAATAGATCCTTTTATGCTATCTCGCGCATCAGAGACTCAAGACTCAATGCCACTGAGCGCTATTATGGGCGTGTATTATGGGCTCGTGTACTGCCACCTGAAATTGAAGTACAATATTATTCTGTTCGGTAACAGATTATTTGTCGCTCAAAAGCGTATCTTACGCCTCATATATGGCATACCGCAGCGAGAATCATGTAGACCCCATTTCATCAGGGGTGACATTCTGACCCTACCATGTATTTATATTTACAGTGTGTTGATGTACATCAGATCGAGATTGGATTCGCTAAGGAAGAACTCATCCTTCCACAATTATCGAACTAGGCACTCGGATTTGATAAGTATTCCAGTTCACAGGACCGCAAAATTCGAAACATCTGCCTTGTACCGGGGAATAACAATTTATAATAATCTCCCACCTGCTCTTAAAAATTTGAATTAATATTTCAACAAAAACAAAATAAAACAATTCCTTCAGCAAAAAGCATATTATAGTGTGCGGAAATACCTGAGTGATCAGACCATACATTAAATTTGTGTTTTTTTCCTTTGATTTTTATTACTAAATACTCATATTTTAAATGTGTCTATTATAAACTTCTTATGGGTCATACATGTTTTCCATTTATCATGCGATTGTACGAAATGAAATTTCATTCCGTTTTTGTTGAATTGATGATTTAAAAATATTGTTGTCTATTTATTGTATTTAGCATATTTGACTTATCCCATACATCAATGTAATGTTTGAAGGGATTAATAAATTATTATTATTATTATTATAAATTTGTACATTCATGGTTCGGGAATGCGCCCGACGAATAGCGAAAGCATTTGTGTTTTAAGGTGGAATGATAAAATGATTCTTTTTCCAGATTTTGATAAAAACTCAAGACTGCAGATGAATGTACCGATATTCTTTCATTCGATCAATGGACATTATGACACTTACCAGGTACGAACTGTTATAGTTAAATTTACACGATGGTTAGAAAATCAATGTCAATCGAACATTAAACTATGCTGAGGACTTGATTTTCGGTTATATTACATGCTTCATTTCGATTTAGACTGATAGTCTCTCGAATCCCTGTATTACGACGCACCATGTGCAAGAGGTAACAGGGACAGCAAGCGCGTGAAACATGTTAAAAGCGGAAGAGTATTTCGTTTCCCGCCAGTGGTTGGTGAAGTCCCGAACGGTTTGTGTCCACCAGTAACTAAGGGACTTGAGAGCGGCTGCTGAGCCTTAAGATCTTCATCGGGAGCAGGAACATGCCACCTGACTAAACAAAGAATCAGTGAAAGGTGAGTTTCGTGTCTCCTAAATGAAGCTTTATCAAATATTCAATCAATAATTACGAAGAATTGAAAACTTTTTGAATTTTACCTTGAATCAGGAAAGTCCATTGCTCTATTATTATTGACGGGAAAGTTCTTATAGAAATTGAATAAAGATATTGACGAAGTACCAATAGAACTGAAAATGAGCCGATCATTTCAATACTCCTGAAATCTAATTTAATTGAATTATCTCATCAAATGTATAAAATTGAATGTCGGGTGTCCTACGAACACCATCCGGTAGAATATCTTCGATAAGTAATGGAAAGTCATGTTTCGCAAATTCGGAGTTAAGCTTCGACTAGAGAGATGACACTCGTTTCTCAAATGGAAAGGAAAGCCCCATATTTTATGTTAAAAATAGATTTCTTATAAAATTCTGAGTTCTTTCAATGTAAAATTTCAGTCAAAAAATTATTTTTAAACGTGAAATTACGAAAAACTGGGGCTTTGCTGAAACATGAATATCTTCAATGTTCTTTCATTGGGAAAATATTGTTTTCACGCTTCAGCGATAAGTGAAAATAATATGAACGTGAAAAACCATTTTTTTTCAAATGAGAACTCCTTTTCGATGGCCATAATGAATTCTACATTTAAAAATAATGTAATTGTAGAAGAAACACCAATGCCCTAAAATTTATATTTTCTGAGTTGTTCGGAAAAAACAAATGACGCAATCACATTTCGAATTTTATCTTCTCCAAAAGAAAATAAGAAATATCATTGATCGAACTCTATTTGTTGTGAATGATTCAAAATGTCAATTTTTTTTTCTGAGAGGAATAAAATTCGAAATGTGATCATGTGAAGTGTTTTTTCTGAATATCTCAGAAAATATGAATTTGAGGGGATTGCTGTTATTTTTCAAAGTAGATTATATTATAGTTTGAAAAAAAGGGTTTGTAATTTCGGAATTGCCAACCTTTGACAACGCTCTCGTGACCTCCTGTATCGTTATTTTTAATTCAAACTATCGTGAACGAAGTATTCTTCCAACTTCTTGTGGATGCCTAAAAACGTTTCAGCAAGTCTTCGCTTACAATTTCTTTTTAGTAATTTAACGTTGAATAATGAATTTCTAACGGAAATTCGAGAACTTGACATTGAAAATTTTATGAGGAATCTTAATTTATCATAAAAGAGGGACTTCTCATTTGAAAAACTAATGTTGTTGTCACTTCCGGTGAAATTGGAATCTCGAAAAATTTACAGGGAGTTTTGCATTGTGCTATGTGTTTTACCGTCGATTTGATCGACATATTACGACATGTGTGCCATACGATTAATAAATAAATAAATGAAAACATGGAGTCATCTCTCTAGTCAAAGCTCATCTTCAAAATTACAAACGTGAATTTCGTTTCCTTCCCCAAAAAATATTCTCACGAACGGTATTCTTGGGACACCCGGTATATACATTGGACTATTTGAGTTTTTGAAGAACATATTTTGTACGTTATTGTGCAGGCTTATTCATTGAACAAAACACAAAATATATTTCTTAGGCCACAATAAATGTCGTGTAACCTTCGTTGAAAAATGTAGGTATGAATAATTCTCAAATTTTGTCGATTTGTCGGTTTGTTTGACTGAGTTCATGTCTAATTTCATTCTATGCATCGACTACTCGTCCGTCACTGTTTTCCCTATGTGCCGGATAAGTTTGTTTAATATAACAATATGCTTTTTTATCTCATTAATCGAATACCCTGATCGAATCGATTTGAAACTCCGTACCAGCAAAACGGGGTTACTTTGAACGGTTTTTTGATTCAAACCTATATATCTCAGGTAATGCAGAGAATGAAGGAATCCCGAAAAATATATATATTGGGGATCAGTTAGAGCTTTCTACTGACAAAAAACTAGGTTTTTCTAAAAAAAGAAAATTGCAACAGAAATACATAATTCACTTGAAATATTTTATTATGTATTTCAAAACAGGATCAAGCATTCATTATCATAAAAAATGAATGAAATAACAGGAGTAATCATAAAAAATATAATATGAACTAATATTTTGTGAAAATAGCAGAGAAATAGAGAATGAATTGAAAAATGTGTGTTGAAATATTCGAAATTTTCTTGCTATACTATTGCTAGGATGATATATTGTTGTAGCATATATATTATGCGGACATGTAGTACAAATACAGCAACATTTTAGGTTCGAAATAGCATGTCAGGATTGCTAAATGACTAAACTTATTTTCATATAAGTGCTGCCATAATATTCTTGAATGTGTTACGAATTGATTGGGGAAAACTAGATGTCGCTAAACTTAATGGTTGTTTCACTATGAGTCAATATAACAAAATTTATTTTATTAGTGGATCAGGATGAGAGCATAAAGCTTTGGTTTTTCACTATTTATTAATTTCTGCCTAACATCATAACATAACGTTATCTTGTTCCCCTTCTCATCTAACCTCCCGTAGTGCGTCTCGCTACCCATAATGCCGCCAACTCGGAACATAGAGTAGTCTGGTTTGACACTTAGACATTCGACCTACTCCTATGTCTAACAATTTGTTGTTAAATGTAGCGGTTCAAAGTAACCCACTTTTACGGTAGTTGATTATGAAACAACGATGAAACAGGAGATGAAATAATTAATAGAGAAATCTTTTGCTGCTAAATGGCGAATGCGCCGACACTTATATAAATCATTAATTCTTCAATCTACTTCCAGTGAATGGCCTCTTCGCTAAGTTATTTTCAATAATAAGAACGTAGAACCTCTCCTGAACGTCCAGCATTCTTGAATTCCGAGAATTGTAACACATAATATCCCAGTTGGCTTTGGATTTTTGTTGATTTATATTAAGGAGACCCTTTCTTAATATCTAGCGGCTATAATTTGTTCAGGTTGTTTCATGAAATATTTCGACATAAGTATACAAAATTTCGAATGTGATAAGTTTGCATATGAAGCGGCAAACTAAAGAAAACATGAAAGCTCTCTATGATGTTACAATCATTGATAAAGACCCTGTAGAATTCATGATAATTTATACTCAGTCCATTAGTACGGCAAGTTCCAAATACAAGAGCTTGCAAACCAGAAATATTCAAGGTATATTTTTCGCGATCTTAATCCGAGTTGAGTTAGTTTATGGGTAAAATCTGCAAAATTCTTAGATACAGCCGAGTGGATAGAGGATTTATAACATTTTCCGAGGATCTCATCACTGGAATAATAAATTATTGTTTTCGAAACTTGAGCATATTTCTCGATGATCCAAAAATCCTGATCTGAAAAAATTGAAAGTGGAACTTCGAATGAAATATAACGACATTAAGGTTCATGCAGAATTTGTTCAGGATCGTATCACTGAAAGAATACAACATTTTTTTTGAAAAGGTTTCGTAGCTATACCTATCCATGAATGATTGTATTCAGCTAAAGTAACCAATTTTTTTATTTCACGGATAAAATACGCATTTCACGAGATTTCACGAAGAATACTTTTATTTTCCAAAATGGTCAAATAGTCATTATATAGCATCGAACCTACTATTATGAGTGGGGTCCTTGAATTTCTGTTAAAATTATGAGAAATAATGGTATGTAATAGTAATGAAAAAAATTAAACTGTAAGTGGAATTGAGTGTTCATAGAAGATTCATAACATCAATGAAAACATAATCCATAAATTATCTTATTTTCGAGAAAAATATATTTTAGAATGATTTTTTTAATGGACCATTTTCGAGATATATTTCGCATGTTTTGAATGGAGCCGAATCGGAAAAATTTTAAAGGCAATAGTGTTTCTTTTCTCACGTTCAAATATATGTACAAGTCAAAGATTCACCCAGTATATGAAAACAAAATTCATTATTTCAGTTTTGACGATCTCGTCAAAGCATTGGTGCCTATACTTGACTCTGAATTTTGACAAGGTCTCGAGTTCTCGGATTTTTCATCAATGTTTCGTTTATATGAAATGATATGTTTTTGTAGAATTAAATATTCATCACTGCAATTCTTCATCTGAAATTTCGCAAAAGACCATCCGAAGACTCTCAAATCATTCAATTACACTTTTTTATAGAGCTTATGAATATTAAAATATTATGCGATCAAGTGGCAATCAGAAGTGAGGGGTATATTCTAATCCGAATAGATAAAAGGGAGATTTAGAAAGATGGCAGATGTAAATTACTATTGTGAGTATAGGAGTCTTCCTATAAATACTTATAAGAAAAGTATATCAGAAACAATAATTATGACTGAAAACATAATATCTTGGATTTTAATATAATTAATAATGTGACTAACATTTTATGAGGTAGTATTACAGAACATTCTCAACAAAATTGTATTTTTCGGGAAAGATCAGGAGGAATCAAATTTATTTTCTAGTTAAATGAAGAATTTTCGTAATTTTCGTTATGTCATTGTTGTTCCCTGTCCAGATACAAAATACTTTAATCTGTTTACACATAAGAGAGAGAGAGTGGATAAACAAACCGGCGCATAAGAAGGGGATGCTACGGGTTGTCCCTCCAGAGTAGAGATGGGTAACTCCGTGAAATATTCTGCGCTAACACAGTAACTCAAGCGCACCTCTCTGCGCCAACTCCTTGAGTTAACTCAATTGCGCCAAATGGCGTATCCGTGTCAGAGTTCAGAGTATCGAAGAGAGCACCTACTGAGTTTCAAGGTGGTATCAAGAGTTGAATATAATAAGCGTATTCACGTGTTTGACGAAATCACACAAGTGGTCGATTCATTTTGACCACTACTGGAAATATTTCACGAATTCTCATGCGAATTTTACGGAATTGAAAGTATTTCGGAATCGTTCTAACACAACACTTTTACCAATTCGAATTATTAATTTTATCATTGAGAAAAATCCGAATCTATGCAGCATTAGAACAAATCGCAATTCAAATGAAAATCATGCGATGGGCAGTATTTTCACATGATACACGACGAATAAGTAAGAGTTAGTGCAAAGTTTTAACTCATCAGTCATTTTTATAGTTAAACACAATGCAATGAGTTGGCTGTGTGCTGTGTCAAACTGTTTAGCGCAATGAGTTGCTGTGTCACAAGCTTCACAAGCGCAGAGAAAACACACATGCAAACACAAGCGCAATGAGTCAACTCATCTAACCCAAGAGGTAACTCTATTTTGTTATGAAAAGGAAATGTAAAAAATATAATTTTTAAAGGGTTAAAAATCGTGAATGCACATTCCTGAGTCTAAAATTGCAGTCTGAAAAGAATATTAACTCGAAAATTGAGAAGGTAGGAATTGTTTAATGAATTGCGCCATGCGCTGATAAATTTCCGAAAAATGAGTTGATACATTCGACTCAGTGGTCTGAGTTGGCGCAATTGCGCGGCGCAGCGCAGTGTTACACATCTCTACTCCAGAGTCGTAGAGTCGAATCTAGGATAATTCACACATTCATACAGTTTCTCCGAATGAAATACACACAACGCCGCTACGTAAAATATATATTTATTCATAACAAATTAACAAAAAAGTCCGGCATAGATGAAATCCAAATGAAATATTGAATTAATAGAAAATATCACAGTATACCAATCATTAATATTCGCATTTTGTCGCCAGTACGATCCTGGCAGACTGTTCGAAATTACTGAGAGATAAGATTTATGACCGTTCGACCAATGAGAGACTTTTCTATGCGCAAATTATACAATTTTGGTTGTTTACATCACTCCTTCTGGTGTTTGAACGGACTATAGTATGTGGCGGATAGTTTTCGAATACAATTTCTGTTATCTTTATAGCCATATGAACCTTCAGGGTGTCATCTTATCACTTAAAAAAATTCAATTTATTGAGAGAAAAACAAACGCAGATGGCTAAATCTACAAAAGCCTTCAGTGGATTTTATCCATTAACGAACTCATTCGGCGAATTCAGTCTTCAAACAGACCTTTTCTCTCGTAGTTATTGTGTTCATGACCGAATGAACATAGGAACCGGAATAACTGGATTGACACCGGAGAGTTTTTACGATCGTAAAAGCGAACTTTACAACAATAACTTTTAATAAATTCGAAAAGCTGTACTTTTCAACGCATAATAATGGTCAACATCAATATGTCGAATTATAAGAAACTTCATGCCAATTATATCGTAAGCGTGCCGATGCCCATGCTTCTCGAAAAAGTTCAATATCTGTATATTTGAATTATATTCATCACAAATTCACTCTTAGCTGAATGAGGAAAATAGATAATTTCAGAAATAATTCTTGTTTTTCCTTCTTGTCAATGACTCCCGTTTAATGTTTCTGTTACAAGTTTTTATTGAATGAATAAAAAATGAACAAGAACATGAAATTTTACGAACAAAAATCGGGAACAAAAAGTCAACATACTATCGATCAAAGAGGAGATATCAACACCCTAATCATGGGCCATGATGTATACAAATAGGGCAAACGACATCTCCACTACTCTATTCCCTATTTGTATACTATCGATCTTCAGAATGATAACGGAAAAACCTTTCTGTAATTCTGTGTCAAATTCGTTCATTCTGATACATAATATAGAACAAAACCGTGCGAGAACATTTCATTCTAGAACAGTTTTCAGTGTTTTCATGGTAATATTTATAGATAACATGTTGGCCTCCTGCCACGGCTTCTTCATTACAGAAAACGGAAAAATTCTATCGCCCAGAATTTCGTTTAACGAGTATCGTGGGTAAGATAGGGATATCAACTTTAAATTCATTGCATGATTTTTTTCAGAGGAAAATGAAGGTTTAAGAGTATCCAGTGTCCATACCTCTAGTGGAGGTGAGTCAGAAATGGTCTCTTGTATTTTTTTAAATTAAAATTTTTTTAATTCTTATTTTACATTTAGAACAAAATTAAACGAAAACGAAGAAAACTGCTGAACCGATCGATCTACCGATTAAGAGAGGACTACAGGGAATTGGCTTTTCCGCCAATATTGACAAAGATACATTAAACAAAAAATGGTAAAATGCCATTTTTTTGCTCCTTCACAACGTTCATGTGACAGGTGAAAAAAATTTCTTTTAAATCGAACAAAACAGATTTTTGTAGGAAATTTTCTGTAGAAAATGAAATCACCTTTTGGTTCGCTAGGCTATCAGTACTTCCGGAGATATCGGCAGTTCAGTGAAAAAGGATCATTTTGCATTCAAAACAGGATATCTCGAAGACAAATGGTTATATATATCTGAAAGTCATGAAAAGTAAATTAGAGCTAAATAAATAGGTTATGTGACCTTTGCATCGGTCAGCTCGAGAAAATTCTTTCATGCTCGTAGAGGAAAAAAAAAATTGAAAAATTTTGAGAATTTTTTCTTCGTGCGTTATCTTATGATTGCATGACTACCGCTACTCCGAAATAATGTGAACCAAGAAATTCAGAAACAAGATTCTGGAGGCTTTAAAATTTAGTTTTTATATTTTGTATAAGATCATTTTTCACTTTTGAAAATCACCAAAAAATTTTGAATATTTTTCTATTCCTTTAATTGTTGCTCGAAGTACAATATAGGTATGGAAAATATTTGAGAAATTACGAATTTGAAATTTTTGTATGAAATTTTTTATGTGGATCACGTTGCGTAGATAGCTGTTTTCAGGTTTTCGATACTCTTAGGGGGGTAATTACCCCCAATACTCCCCTCCCGTAAATCCGCCCTTCATGCGACATCCATCAAACAACCGAAAGAACGAATGATGTCGCATACAAAAACCATATTTTCGATCTTTCTCTGTCTGTAATTCTCCTTTTTTAGTCAATAATTGAACGCATAATTTGTCTTTGGTGAGTTTCAGTGCGGGTCGTAGTACTGTAACATGCCATTTTATGATATATGTAGTGATCTTTGTTTTCTTATGTTTTATGTTGTCGTGTTTTTTATCATTCATTTAACATAATTTGACCATGATTTGTATTTCTAGCACTGAAAAAGCAATGATATATGGCTTCTAAATGTTGGCCTTAGCTAAGATTGGCTGATTTATTTTACACCTTCTTAGTTCCCGTTAACTCACTGTACACTGTCAAAGATTATTTCAAGTCGAGATTGACCTTATTTCCTTCAGACTGTTTCTATTATAAATGAAATCAAATATGCTATCATGATCTTTATGTGCCACAAACACAGAATGACAGGGTGTTTAATCTTTTCTGTTCATAATAATAATACGTTTATTGCAACAACAATTATAACAAAATTAATGACTAATATAATTTCCAGTTAATGAAGAAAACAAATAAATTGTACATTGCAATCAGTCCCGCATCAGTATACCTGATATTATTGTGGTATCAAAACTATCAAATTAATTTGAAACAGAAAAATCAAATCTCACCACACCATTACTTTAATGCAAAAAAAATAAGTTTCATTCACGTTCCATGCATCACGCAATTTGAATTCAACTCTGGATTGAGCACTCCATGAGGAGAACAATATAAAATGATAGCCATCACCAAATGACCTCAGTTCCTCCAATGTTCCAGATAATTTCATGCACCCAAAAGCACACCCTGATAATTGGCTTCAAAAGCCCCCGGTTTGCAGATTTTTAGATGGACTGGTAAGCGGTTATATACAGAATATATGTTGAAGGAGAAAGAACGTCGAAATAAGGCAGTCCTGAACACCGGTGGAGCCAGCATGCCCCTGAACCTCACATTCACATTATGGACATCAGTTCTATATATATTATATGATCGAGTGAAACGAAACCATAGAGTGGAGCTCACGTCTCTGCTCCATATTCAACCAATTGCAACTTTTTAATTTATGGATAACTGGTTCATACTTTCTGATACCATAAATGAACCGCAAACATGCACGTTGGACTAGCTGGATCCTTACTTTATCTTCCAGGCGTAGACAAGGAACATCACAAAAATTAAAATGACTCAAGACTAGCGAGTCAGTAAGCCAAATCTTCAATCTCCGCGGCAGGAAGTGCCTATGGGGATAAAGCCTTCTTAGTGCAGTATAGGCATGATTTACTCTAGCTAGCAAATGCCTTGGAATAATCCAATAATGTCAACACACAAGCCTCCCCAGAATCCACCCCTGAAACGACAGAGTCAACAACATCAAGAAGAGTCGTGCAAAAACCAAATAGTTTTCTGAAACCGGACTGTCGAGATGGCAAGACATCATATTTCACCAGATGAGACTTTATTCTATTCACCAACACTTTTTCAAAAATCTTTGCACGCGGAGACAAAATCGCTCAATGTTTCTGTTGTACAAGTCAGGGATAGTTAGTTGGATTGGGGGTGTGAAGTCCCAGTTGCGTCAAGCCCTAAAGCTCCGATCTTCAAGTTTTTCGAGCCGAGATTTTCAACTTCATTTAATTTTTCAATTATGTGTTGAATGAATGCATAAGTAAACTTACTTCATTTTAATTGACGCTTATATTATACCCCGAATAAATAAGGATTTCAAAATTTGCTTTGGTTGTTGCCGATTGCCCCGTTCGCCAATCCCTAAGTCAGCCACTGAAGTGAACTGTCATCTAATGACTTTTATACATATCTGTAGAATTGTATTATCTGAAAAAACTACAAGAAGATATTTAATATTGATATGCTCTTCTGACATATTTGTGAATACCTTGAACCCCTTCATTATCAAAGCTTTACTTTGTGTAATTCTGGCAGATTTCATTATGTAATTTATAGAATCTTGAGCAGGATATTCCGTCATCGTAAGATGACAAAGGAACAACCAAGTTGCGTTCATTTCCAGCGCAATTACTTCCTTTCAAACCGGAACATTGTACTCGATAACCTCTTCGAAGTCTACATCCATGAAATGTTACATCATAATCCAAGCACAAGCCTGGCTTTGTCTGCTCATCAGATCATCCTGATAATTCGCTGATACATCCCGTATGCCCGCCCGATTATTTCACTTCGCCTGTCTTCTGAAACGCCGGCATCCAGGTACACTCGATTCCTTTTCCATCTCAGCTATTCTGTTTGGAATCCGATAAAACAACCGCAATATTTATTTTGTTTCTCGCGGCCTATACAGAGCTCAGTGGAATTGTAGGGAGCATAAAGATCCTGTTGAGGTTCCGATAATAGGAAAATTAAGTGGATTGAATTCAAGATCGAACGTTGAATTTCTTCTAATACATATTCTTCTTACTTAGTTGATACCTCGAGGTAGGCTCATTTTAGTTTCACAGTGCATTGGGTTTTGATAAAATTGACAAAACAATTAGTGCGAAATCGATATTCCAACTCTCAAGTTACAAACGGAAAAAATACTCGTTCGGTACATTCGGCAATCCCGAATATATCTCCTGAAAGACATGAAAATGACTCTGAATGAATATTTCCTTATGTTTCTCGTCATCAGATTGAGATTTTGTGTTCTTTGAAAATTAACACCATTGCTGCATCGTTTTTCCCGCTTGGTATCAGTAGGTACTTGTTTCATCCATCATGGGGAAATTAAAAAGATGTTCCACTTCTCTTCAAAAAATTTTGCACCTTCTTCTTAAGTCAGTCTCTGAAACAAACTCAATTTCGAAATATTTAAATATTAATGCTTCTGAGTAAATTCTTGTTGTAATTGCATAACAATAAACGGATGAGAAAACTATAATTTTCCCTAAATAATAAATAATAAAAGGTCTGACTGCAGTTCACTCAAATCAAAAATTGTAAATTATTTCCTTATTAAAAAAAAAAACGGCGCAACCAATTCTCCTTTTAGTCACATTGTTGAATAGGTAAACAAATTACCTTTCATTTGATGTAACACAATCCATATATTCTCAATTGAAAAAATAAAGTTATGGATTGAGGGGCGTAGGGGGTGAGAAATGTCAAATCCAAAAAAGCATACGATAAATTATATTCGAAATTGAAAATCGACTGATGCGAAGATTTTCCTTAATAATTCTTCGTACAAGAATTATTATTGATGAGCTACCTTATTTTTTTTGGCACTCTCATTTAATAATATTCAGACTTTCTGTATTCTATGTCCTTGAGGGGGATATAAAGAACAGAGATAATACGGAATTGCAATAAGGGAAATGAAATTACGTCGAATATCGATGACAAGTTATGGTTAAAAAAGAACCATATTGCTGTACTCCAACCAAATCAGCGAGGAGCATGTTTTTCGAGTTCATACTAATAAAGCACCTTTCGTATGTTGGTGTTGCACGTGCATAATGAAACTGACTGAAATATGATTCTAATAACGATGCAATACATGGAATGGAGGTAAAAACAAATATACTCTCGTAGTATTAAATTGTGGGATCCGATATTCTGTACGGATAAACGGTATTGAATCGTATTGTGAATGTATAATCCCATTCCTATGCGATATAGTGGGATTGATTGTAATAAATGGTTCCATCGAAATCATGATTTGACATTGCATATTTATTTCGAATTGTATATTTCGCTTTTCATCGAATTTTCTAAACATAAATGAATTAAAAATAGTAATCATCGAAATGAATACCTTCTTCAATTCATGGGCTCACACATCTTCCATCATGAAGCTGGAGAAATGAAATAAAATGTTTTCATTGGGAGGATAGATATACCTGTCTCAGCCTTATTTGGCATCATCAGTATCCCTTATCCCTCAGAGGCAAAATCTTTTGAGTAAATAAATAGAAATACGACCTATAGTAGCGTCAAAAAAGAAGTTTTATATCTCCAGTCGCATTCTAAAAAGAACTGTTGATATCCTCTTTCACACCTTGAGATTTTAGCTGTGGCCCTAAATGAGGCGCCCATGCAAGTTTCTCCGAGTTATGGAAACACGCAATTCTTTTCGTGACTGTGAAGCCAAGTTTTTTCAAGAAAAAGAACAAATGGAGAAACAAAAAATTCTTTTCCTTTACGGAGGCCGCACCGAGAACATTTTTTTTATTATGTGTCAAAAATGTTCGCGCTATGGCCTCCGTGATGCACGGAAGTTTTTGTTTTTTCATTTGTCCTTTAATTTTCATTTATAAAATAATTATTTTGTAACTGTTGTATGTGACTAATGACAGGTACACTTGTATTTGTTCTTTTCTCTTTCGAGTAATACCTATTTCTTAAATTATAAGCATCGAATATACGCAGAGATTTCTGACAGAACTTCGTTTCAATGGATCTGGCATGTGTGAACTATGAGTTTTGAACAATGGGGTACAATAGAATTTGAGCGTCTAGTTTTATACGGGGAATAAAGGTTCTCATAGAAAACTTCAAAGTTGAGTTGGTGACATCAAAATAATCGGGTGTGGTCCGTGTTCCTGTGTGATAATGAGCTTGAATTGCATTTCTAATAAAATCACCATATTTCCATCAAAATAGTGGTAACACTAATATTACTCGGATCGAAATACCAGAAGATGTCAATGGATTTAAAATCCAACAACATTTAGCTACTCCAAAACGACAGTACATCTATAATAGCTTGACAAGTTTGTGGAATAATTTTTTAAGAGAAATAGTCGTGAAATAGTTGCACTGAATTTAAAATCTACTCAATCTCTGCCTGTTGCCAAATACTCGAATCTTAATGTGACCACTACTGACCGCACCTCTCATCTTTGTTTTGAGATCTAAGATTGTACTCACTGCAACAATTCTTCAAAACAACCGCATCCATTCTCCACTAATTTTGGAAATCATCATTATCCAATTCTTTTAACAAAATTATTTTTTTTCACACTCTTCTATTATGTATTTCTCTTTTGCAGCAGTGTTGGTATTATGTTCTAAGAGCAATTTTATTTTTCTGTTTCTTCGAATACTATCCTTCTGAACTCTAGCGATCATGAAATTCCATGTTGTGTTGGGTGTAGGACTTTTAAATTCTTCAACTCAAATGTAAGATACTAATGGGATATTACCAACAAATTTCGATTTTTTAGCAATTGGACGGACCTCCGGCCACTAGTAATACTGTCATAGGCCTCGTGGTTGACCTGAGATATATTTTAATATCTTCTATAGATTGTGCAGCACTAAATTTTCGACTAATTCCCATTATCTAGAAACGTTTTTTAGGTCATCGAGTTTGGGACACCCTAAAGTTATTGAAATAGCTTTCGTATTTTCATACCAATAGCTACCACAGGGGTCCAAGCGTAGACATGAATATAGTTTGATTTTGTACTTAACGATTATTCAAAGAGCTTCGAAACTCACTACGTCACCATCGGAGAAATTTGCATCTTCGACGACCTTTCCCCCACGTTGTATTTGCACCATTTTCTTCTTCTGAAAACTCCAAATATCTCTTTCACTTCATAGTAACTATGACAGTAAGTCGGCAAATATTTGGCCCGAGTCGAGACAGCCATTGGGTAACGTTGAAGAATCCTTTCTCGAGCTACTTTTCAACTAGAACTCAACATCCTACCCAAATATATTAAACTTTAGGGCCGTTTCACTTAATTCGAATTGGGCAGTGCTTTCATGTAAAAGGGTCGAATTATTTAAACATACTCGGTATAAATCTTTTTGGCTGCAAGTTGAAAGATATTTACGATATTTTCATGTACGAGAGGCACTGTGAGATTATAAAGTGCGTGAAAAAAAACCGGGTAATATTCCTCTCGATTTTCGAACCTTCAGTTCGAATCATTTGAATATTTCCCATTCTTCGTTAGACGATCTGAAACAATAATCACTATCCTAATCAATCTGCTGTAATCGTGACAAATGATCTTCAAATAATTAAGTGGAATAATTTTGATACTTCTTCGAAAAGGAAGTCAATAGTCTAAGATTCACCGTATATTTCTGCATTTGGTTACTATTATCAAGCTAATTTTGCGTGAGTAGCTTCTATTGTATGAGACACCTAAAAACATAATGTATGAACCTCTCCATTGTGGAAACTAACAGGCAGGCCCCTCTTTCCCTTAGGGCACTTTGGGCAAGTGCCCAGGGCCCCGCGATCGATAGGGGCCCCGCTCAGATCAATTGTTCTGAACCGAAAGGATCGAAGGTTTCCTCAATGACGTTTGGAAATTCCCTATTTCATAAAAATTTCCTTTCATTATCATCGAACAGATTTGTTCGAAAAGACCTAACTGCTTCCTTCTTTCAAAATTCCTTTTCGCGTTCGCGTACTAAAATTCTACTCATGTGAAAAAGCGGAAGTTTCCATTTACAATAATTCCAGAGGGATGGCAATTCCCAGTTTCTCATCAACAAGTTCTCGAAGGTTGCGATTTTTATGACCCTTGCCCATACTGGCATACACTAGATAAGAGCAATTATTAGCTTGTGTTATTTTTTAGGGTGGTTAGCCATAAAACATCTGTTCGAATCGTGTTGTTGATCACATTCTTGCATTATTGTATTCATTGAGAATCTTTCAAGGAAATCCCCATTCAACCACATAATTTCAGACAGCGCTACAATACAAGAAATCAGTGGCGTATCAGAGGGCCCCGCAGAACTCGCGGTGCAGGGGGACCCGGCACCAAAGGGGCCCCAATGACAAACTTAAAGCTTCAAATGGGGCCCCAATATGTTCATTCTATTGAATTTGCCAATTCGTGAGATTTTTCTCATGATATAATAAACAAAACTTATACAAAGAAGGTACAATTATCATTCCTGAAAAATATTCATCCTGAATTATATAAAAAAAATGAGGTTTCCAGTTTTTCCATTCGAAATTTAAATTATCACTCAATTACTCCATATGCTACCCAGTTTTCAAGGGTTTTTTTAATATATTGTCAAGCTTTTCGGGACTCTCCTTAAACGTGTCGCAAACACGTCTATCAGACTTTTGAGCTTACTCAGCTTTGGTCGAGAGGTGGCCAGAAGCTTGGACATAGACAAGTTGATATGTTTGCATAAAAAAATTTGAAAAGATTAATGCATTTTTGTTGAATAATTTTTCAAGTTTTTACCACATTGATGTGTTTGTAGTTATTTTTATATCAGAATTTACATTATTTTGTTTAGCAATTTTTGTTATTCAATCTATAAATTTTTTTTATTATTTTCCTTTGAAAAACTTCAGAGGAAACTTATCACGAATAACATAGATCTATAGAGGGGGTCCCCGATTTCAGGCAAAAAAAAACGAAGAGTTGACAATTTTATTATTAAGATGTGAATGAGGAAGAGTCAGTAATAGAATGTTTGAATTTGAAGGCATACTTGAGAATAGTTGACAGTAAAAATAAGAAAAGAATTTTGAAAAAATATCAGCTTTTGTTAACTAAATTACATTATTTATCTATTCGTTTCATGTGACTGTTAATAAAAATAAATATTTAACCATGTTTATCTACTTTCTTTGTCTTTTATAACAAAATAGTGTGGTGTTCACTGGCGGATACAAAAAAAACTCATGAGAGAGGCGCCAAAGAGATATTGAACTATTTTTACTTTTATCGTAATAAAAATGTAATCAATTCTTGAATGTGGGATCCACATATGTATCCGCCGATGGTGTGTCAATGTATAGGGGCCCCATTATCCTAATGTGCCCAGGGCTTCTAAGAGGTTAAAGACGGCCCTGCTAACAGGGGTAGAAAAGGGTAAAATATGTCGATCTGATGGATCTAAAAAAATTATTACTAACTGGATTATTTGTTGTTGAATCCCAAGATAGTTATCTGAATCAAGTTTTGTGAAACCGTCCCCTACACTTCTATAATTTTTCTTTGCGTAAAATATTTTGGGGAATATTCTGAATATTCCAAGGGAGAATTACTTTTATCATAAGTTTTGGGTGCCGATTTTCTAAAGTAGAAAATGTTCAAATCTTACTCTATTTAATAGGAACGAAGAATTTGTCGCTGAAATTGAAAGCATATTTCTTGAATACGAATTCACATCATTTTCAAATTGATATAAAAAAAAATCATTTGATAGTACCTATTTTCACATCATTTCACTCAAAAAACTGTATACACTTTCGATATTCTTAAATTTTTTTACATCTATAGACTGAAACCTTCGTGCATTTCAACGAATACTCATAAGAATGAAGCAGGACCAATTCTTATGAATATAGATTATTCTGCTCACCTTTGACTCGAAGCCATAACCTGTCATAGTTTAATCACTACAAATGGGATTTGAAAGCTTCGGATTTTCGTAGTTCAACGGAAGATTGTGATACAAAGTGATATGAGAAATGTGTACCCAAGATATGAGATCTATCCGAGAACTTTTGATTTGTAAATGGAAATAGTGAGACACTGGATTCCAAAATGGATTTTTTTGAAAATTCTGTCACAAATGGGGTAAAAATTTGTGTGTACCTAATCTTTATACACCTATATGTCCGAATTGAATATGTATCTGAAAAAAAATACTTTCATATTCTTTAGCCAGATGATCTATGTCGTAAAGTAATTATAATTTTTATTTTTATTCACTTGAAAAATATTTATTATCATATTTATTATTCATGAAAAAATCATTTCTACATTTTGACTAGAGTCGTAAAAAGCAGGCATTCATTCAGAAAAATCTTATTTTCAAGTTACAGATAATTACAAAATATTTAACGAATGAATTATTATAATTCGGTCATCTACCAGTCGCATCAGTATATATGGAAAATGAGTGTTTTAGTTAAATTATGTGCTATTTATGAAAATAATTAAAAATAAACCATATCTGCATTCGAATTTTGCGTCTATTTCAAGTTATAGCTACATTATCGAAAACGAAAGAACGTTAATTCATAACAGAGTCTTAAAAAAGTCGCCGTTGCCTTCAAAACATTATCTACTATTTGTCGCATTCGATAGTCTCCCTATTGCTCCCATTTTGGAGCAGTATATCATATGCGATGAATCAGTCCTTCCCAATTATTAACTTTTAAAACCAGCATCATATGCACTATTCCATCAGGAGGTAGCAATAAAATTCAATTACTGAGATCCCCTATTATATCTACACTGCAGAACCATTTTTGAGAACAAGCACTGCAGACTCTATCGGGATCGCACTGTCTTTACAAATAGAGAAATAACATACAAGACCATACTTAAAAATGAAAAAAAAATATTCATTGACGTGGCCATCCCGAATAACCCCAATTTATTCACACATTTATCTATCTACTTTATCATCATTTACACATTTATCTAGTTATTGATACCATTACTTATTTATTGACTTATTTCATCTGTTTACCTACTTGCTGAATTATTTACTTATTTGTGAATTCATTGTTAATCCGACAATCCGACAGCTGCTATTTTGCCCTCTCGCCTAAGAAAAACGGCTAATGACACCAGCTGACAATACCGTCAAAATGAATTGAAAAATATACTCAAAAGAAATATACAAATATAAAGATCTTGAAGGACAAGTCAGGAGACAGTGGAAATTTACAGTTATAAAACCGTCCCTATTACTATTCCTTCTCCTGGCCTAATACCAAAAAAAAAACTTTCAGAAAATTTGGAACAGCTTCAATTATACGGGAATATCTGCAAGATCTTGCAGAAAGCTATACTATTGGAGACAGCAAGAACTGAACTCAAAAGATCACCTTCGGCTGTGACAGAAAGACCAATATACTAAGCACTCTAAGAGCTGCTCGGATCAAATCATCACCATGGGCCCGAAAATTCGAGAAAGGCTCCAACAGAGCTTAATCCTTCTGAAATTCAAAATATCTGGGATGTCGGAATGTTCCTCTGCAGAGGAGTGTGAAAGCCCTCTAGATGAAGTCATAATAATAATAGTACAATGATGTGAGGGACCAACAGAATCTGACAATATTTCGGTTCTTAACACAATATATTGGTGAAGCAGGGTAATACAACTTCTGAGAATACACTAGTCACAACAACTGATTGGGAGACCAACTAGGGCCCTTCAGATCATTATAGATCTCCCACCTCTACTTCAGCTTATGAGAGAATTAAGTTAGTGTTGGGTAGTACACGTTTTAAAATTGAGTTTGTAAGAGGAGCCTCGTTCTTGTACTTAAGCGGTACAGTGTACCACTTCCAATGAGGCGAGGCATTCCGGGCGTTCATGACGCGATAGGCAGTGGAGACAAAATTTGTTCTACTACATACTGTGTCACTGTGTCGCTCGCAACTGGACCGATGCAAAAGTGGGATAACGTCATTACGTTAGACGTTAGAGTTGAAGCGCTCATTGTAGTACAAACTCCCTGTATATTCGACGGTCGGTAAGAGCGGTCGAAGGAGAAACCTCTTAAAAAAAAACCCTAATTTTGTTATGAGGAATAACCACAAATCCGGTGATTTATGACAAGAAACACTAGTGAAAGGGAAAAATGGAAGTACCTTCTATCAAAATGAAAGCTGAAAGCAATTCACAATAGGGTCACTGTATTTTTATCACTTCAGTTGGGGTTTTCGGCAACACTCATCTGATTATCAGATCGCCCCGGCCCAGATACGGCTTTACAAGTGTCACCGTTGCGTACTCGTCCCTAAAACTCAATTGAGTCACATTATGGTCGAGATCTCCGACTACCTGCGTCGGTCTCGCGTCTTTCGATTCTCCTCGATCGCCCCACCGATGCGTAGTCGCTTAGTGGGACTACGAAATGAGGTGATACAGTATTTTAAAGTGAACCCTCTTACATTTCTGCGTTGTGTCCGGGACACATGAACCGCCTCATACAAGAGTTAACCAACACTAAATTAAGGGTCAGAAAGCTTGGTCCTCTCTGAACAACTACATCTCATCTATAAACCTTCCTAGTAATGCAATGATTATCAGAATGAGCCCTGAGAAAAGCTTCAGTACAATGCTATGGTTAGAGAGGAATGGGAGTATGAATATACGTAACACAATCTCAAAAAAAAAACTGTAAAATGGTATACAGATGGTTCTGGGTTTTCCAAGGCCAAAGCCAAGTGTACCCAGTTGTTAGGCTCATGTTTGAACGTCTTTAAAGCAGAAACATGAGCAGTGTAAAGATGTCTAGACATAAACCTAGAAAGAAACAATAAGAAGTGTGATATAGCTATTCACTCGGATTGTCAAGTTTTAGCTTCTACGTCATTGACTATAATAGGTCGAGTAATTACCTTTTCAACAAAGCCACTCGACCTATTATCTCTATTCAAAAATAATTGATTTATGTAAGTGGTAGCGGCTAGAGGGGTGGTGATATCGAATTCATTTTTCGACCCGTCCGAGCGTTTTTTCCATCTCAAAGATCAAAATTCGGCGTGTGAAAGTTATTGATATGTATATATATTCTTTTGATTCAGGGAGCTAGAATAATACAATACATATTGAAACAAAAAGGTACGTAGCTGAGGTTAGTGCAACACAGGAAAACCATACAGGTCTGCAGTTTGATTAAATGAGGAAAGGGAAAAAACCTCAGCTGAAAAAAAAACCCTTACCCCGCCCGTGAAAAAAAATTACTTGAAATATTAAATATCAGGAAAATCTTTTAAAGATATCAGTGTGATCTAAGAGAACAATCTTCATGTTATTCGTCGATGGGCTCAGATAAACCTTTTCTTCACAAAAGGACTCCCGATTCATAATCTGAAATGAAAAAAGACAAAAGCAGAAATGAAACCAATTATTTAGAATAAATTGAATTATTTTGGAATTAACCACCCATTTCAGAAATGCATTTTTTACTTTATGTATAGCCTCAAAACCATCTTGAAATGTATAAATGGGACAACTAGTTATAAAGATGTTCTATAGTCTCCTCATTTTCCCCACACTCACAACTAGGGCTCTCAACCGAATTCCATCGGAAGAACATGATGTTGCATCGTCCATGGCCTGTTCTAATACGATTTAGAACAGACCATATTCTCCTGAGAAGGTCAAAACCAGGAACTCTGATGGAAGCATCAGAAAAAAGATCTTTATTGAAAAAAATTGGATACATTCCATTCAGAATGCCAAAATTTCTTTGTCGCTTCTATTCATATCAATCAGAAAATTCGACCAAAAAGGTTTACGCAACTTCAATCTGGGGACGTTATTATCTGGAACATAGGTGAGTATGGGAAATGCATTTGGAAAAGGGATTAAATTTGTTCCAGAAATTCAAAGCTGTAGTTTCTCTGCGAATATCGGGAGGGACAATATTTGAGAGGACTGGTAACCAAGGAGTAGGTGTAGACTTGATAGTACCAGTAATAATCCTCATAGAAAAATTTAGTTAGGCATCAATTTTTCTACATGAACACTGTTCAACCAAACAGGGCAACAATATTCAGCAGCAGAAAAAACCAAAGCTAGCGCTGCCGTACGAAGTATTGTTGCATCAGCGCCCCATGAGGAACCAGCTGGTTTATGAAGAATATTGTTTCGAGTTTTAAGCTTCAAACGCAGATCATCTAAAAGGCGTTGAAATTTAGAGAGGAATCAAGTTTGATTCCCAGGTATCTAGAATTGAAATTATGTTTTAAGGGAGAACAACCGAAAGTAACACTCAATCTATATTTCTGATGATTATTTAAATGGACACAAAACCTCGGTTTTATTTTCATTCGGGCACAAAAGCCACTCTAAAAAATAATTTTTCATGTTAATATTGTTTGAAAACTAGAATGATGGAAAGCCAGAGCAAAATCATCAGCATAAATAAATTTTTCCGAAGAAGTAGTTGGAATATCACACAAATATAAATTGAATAGAAGAGGTGCTAAAACTGAACCTTGTGGAAGACCATTATTCAAAGTTCGAAATTACTACTATTAGGATTGACAAAAACTCGAAACCTTCTGTCGGATAACATATTTTCTAATAGTCTAACCATGTTTTCACATTTTAAATGATTATAGAGTTTATGAATTAATCCATATTTCCATACTGTATCATATGCAGTATGCAGCTAATAAATCCACAAATGCTGTCCCTGTTTTTAAGTTTTTATGGAACCCTGATTCAATAAATGTGGCGAGGCTAAGAACCTGATCACAACAATTCTTATTTTTCCTGAAACCCCCCTGACAATTCTGTAATGATTCTTCTATACTTGATTATATTCTAACTAGGATCAATCTCTCTAAAATTTTGAAAGTGACTCACAATAAACTAATAGGACGGTAACTACTCGGATCAGAAGAATTTTTTCCACGAAAATGAAAATTCTTTGCCTTCACGGAGGCTACAACGAGAACATTTTTGTAACATAAATGAATTCAAAATAGTAATCATCGAAATGAATACCATTTTAATACCCAGGCTCAGAGATCTTTTATCATGATAAAAGAGCTCTGAGCCTGGGAATTGAAAATGGTATTCATTTCGATGATTACTATTTTGGATTCAGCTATGTTTGAAAAATTGCCGGAATTCAATATATCATTATAAAATGATAATAACCAAGATAGGGCTTTTTTTCTCAAATGTCTGATGAATTCTGGATAAATTCCATCAAAACCGGCTGCTATATTTGATCGCTCAAATTAATTCATCCATATTGAATGGGTTAGAAATAACATTCACGGTATGTTTTGATGTCTTAAATTTATGTAATTTCAACTTCATATCTTTGATTTGGGATTTCAATATTTTTACTGAATCAGGGACATAACAAGATGACGAGCAATCAATGTTGGGTTGATTTTCGAGGATGATATCGCGAGAGGTGTAGCTTCACTAGTTGTCTCAGAACATCCCATGAACTCCTACTGGAATATGTAAAATTCATATTTGTGACTACACTATTCCATTTATCCTTCCGACTGGCATTTATTCAGCTCATGAGTTTTTCACTTTTTTCATTTGATGAGGAATTTTGATAATCTTTGTATAATTCTTCAGTTTCCTCTGACCATCCAGGCACGTATTCTTTACGAAAATGTTTCGGAATGAACTTTTTAGCTGCAGCTATAACTACGCCCACGAAGCTAGAATAATTATCATAAGATGGTCGAATCCATCTTATGTCACTATCGACTTTATTCCCAAATTTGATCCAATTAGCCTTACTGAAATTCCAACGGGGTTTATCTAAACAAGGAGCAAAAAGAACTGAATCACCTAAAGTCAATAACATTGGCCTCTGCTGACTACGCGGAAAATCCCCAAGAATTTTTCGATTTACTTTTCGAGGTTTTGAAGATATATCATAGGAATTTAAGCAGAGATCAGGTTTATAGCCCCTATTTCATCTTGCAGAATGGAAAGAAGGAGTATCTTTAGCATCAAAAATTAAAAAATAATCCTGTCCTCCATCCAGTTAGTAAGAGCTATACCACTTCTATCGACCAAATTATAATCCCACATTACGTGATGAGAATTGAAATCTCCGCAATAAATTGATGGGTGGGGAACATCAAAATTCAGATTTCTTGGCCAAGTAATGTTCGGAGGTTTACAAATATTTATGACAGAAATGTCACAAAATTTGAAAGAAATGAAAAAACTCCATCAATTTCCCCTTTCCGAATCTGTTGAATATTACGAACTGATAATTTTTTTACATAACAAGCGTATATTGGACTTAGTAAAAAATCAATGAATTCATAACCTTTAAATTGACCTCTTTCACGAAGATTTTTCTTGTTGCCGTGTGAGTTTCTTGCAGAAGAATCACTTCGATACCATGTTCATCAGCTAATTTGGAGACGTAATCACACTTGTCTTTCGAAATTCCTTCGATATTTGAATTCAAAATCCTCAAATTCTTTCTCTCGGGTCGTGAGGGTTTTTCAAACCAGGTACGACCATCCAGGTGATAATTTTTCGGCACTTCAGATGTTTGAAGACCGCTATGGGACCCTAATGAAGGGAAATCATCCCTCATAGATAAACCAAACAACTTTTATTACGATTTTATTTTTGATGGAATACTGAGTAACTCTGTATAATAATAAAGCGATGAAAAAAAATCATCCATGCAGGAAATTGAATTGCCTTTCCAACAAGGCGCTGCTCGACTCCTTTTCAAAAATGAGAGATGTTAGGGGTTACAGCTAAAGGGGTAGTGATTTCAAACTCATTTGAATACCATTTTTTGTCCTCCTTTCAACAAAATTTGACCTGTCCGAACGTTTTTTCGTTATTCCATCCCAAAGCTCAAAATTCGGGGTGGATGGCCCATCCTGTATATTTTTCATGCTATTTCCATCCGATAAATTAAAAGACTTTTCTTCTTATTCAACTCGGAATGAAGGTTTGAAAACTTATATAGAGTTTACTCTAAATCTCATATTTTTGTATGAATACTGAGTCCCATTATGGTCTCCACGGAAGAAAAATGTTAATTCTGAAATAGGTATATTTCACAGAGATTCTGTGTAAATACAACTTTGTTAAATTTCTACGTTCAACATGAATTGTTCAATATATTTTTAGACGATTCTTATACAGCTTTTTTCGAACAGTCCATACCCCGAATTTGATGTCTTTCTAGGTATCGATCTACTATGAAGATTTCATCAGGAATAGTAGGAGCATGTATTGTCGAAATGATCATAAATACATGCTTGATCTGAAACCTAATTAGCTACCAAATCGATTTGCTGATTACATTCAAAGCCGCAGGACAGGGAACTTTATTGTATGGACCTTATTGGTTTAACGTATACCCTGCAGCGTGCCTTCACTGAACACTCAGAACTATACTGCGATTTTTTTTGGAGTGAATATTCCATAGGTTGATTTGCACATATTTGTAAAGATTTGATCCTGAAAGTTACCTGAAAGACATCGTTTTGTACAATCTCAACCCTATTTTAACGATTCAGATGTATGTATATAAACCTTCAAGCGTTGGAGTCTTCAGGCAGTTTTTATATAATAGATCCCCCAGATATGGAGATCTGAAACGTAAAACCTCTCCATCCTGCTGTCCCCATTTCTTATTGTGTTCTGTCAATTCAAATAACTAAACGTTTTAACTGCGCTCAGAGACTATTATTATATGACCGTTCACCTTTACAAACGGTGTTGTGAAAGCAATTATACGGAATGTCCGAATAATAAAAGCAATTGCTTACTTCGATTCTCGAGATATAGGCGGAAATTGTCAGTTTAAAAATATACCTTCACGTTTTTAGTAATTCATTGTGAAGAAGGAACCCTTATAATTTATTCCATCTGCCACTTACATTTTCTTCCTTACTAGCTATTTAATGAAATTTGGGAAGGTTTCCTCCGTGAACCCCGAACCCTATGAAAAATATAGTTGAATGCTGAAGAGAGAAATTATTATTTGAATCATCCTCATAGAGGGTGACCCAATGGTGCTTACATGGACCATACATTTTTTTCTATTCAAGCTATCGACTTAATATTTTCTATCGATAGGTTCGACAATGGAAACACTTTGAAAATATTATAATCTACTCGTATATGCAGGATCTCTGAACATGAAATACGCGCATAAGTCTTTTTCTGAATACGAGTAGGCACCTCCCATTTTTCTAACATTATTGTCACTGAATTGTGGATAAAATGAATTTCGGATTCATATCAGCACCCCAGAGGTAAAGTGTGTTAAGTCACAATTTCAAAATTAGACAAAAAAGGGATTTTTCAGTTCCATTATTGTTTCAAAGAATGTTTACTGCTATTATTTGGTGACTTGATATACCCAGGGAGTCAAAAATGTGTTCCACTAGCTAGAATTTACTAATGTGAATCGAATATTGTAGAAAGTACGTGTCTGAAAAAATGTGACTTAACACACTTTACCTCTGAGGTGCTGATATACTTATCTCTATTGGTTTTTAATTGGCGCCAGCTCATGAAATCGAATAGCGTCATTCACGAGGCACTCAACTTTTTATGAAGTCGAATCTTTAAGTCCTCTCGATCCCCAGACCTTTATCCTATAGAGTTATTTCTTTGAAGGTACGTGAAGGGAAGGTTGGTACTTCAAAGATAGCCCGAAAATTGCTCATGATAAAATAAATAGCATCATGGAAGCTTCTTGTTTAATTGACGGAGCAAAACTAGAATTTGACAAGCATTTACAAGAAGATGAGCAGCGTCTGTAAAACATGATTGCGGCCTATTTGAACATTTTCAAGTTGATTTTCCTCATTTTTTTTACATGGTTTTATATTAATCAATCTCTTTTCTTGTGAATATAACTTCATTCTTCCTTATAATGTACCATTGTCTTCGTTACAATTCCAAAAAACGTTGTCTTTGCATAATTTTGCAGTTGTTTCAAATTTTACGACACCGGACTACTATTCCACAAAAATAATCCATAATTCTTATTTTGCAAAATATTTCGCAATGTGGAACTCACGAACCCTATATGAGCAGAAAATTCTTGGAAAATATCATGCAATAGTACAATAAAATGGTAGAAGTTGCATTTGAAAAGAAAATTATTCCAAAGTGATGAGTGATAATCATGAAATCTGTGTGAAACTGAGATATTCCTGGACGATTTTGTTCTACAGGGTATGACAGAATGAACAGAGTTGCCAAAATCGGAGAACAGTTTATTATGTTTTAACTAAATTTTTATTTGGAGTTAATGGAATATTTTTAAGAAAAAGAATAAATCGAAAAACGAAAAATTCTTTGCCTTCACGGAGGCCACACCGAGAACATTTTTGAAACATATAGATGAATTCAAAATGATAATCATCGAAAGGAATACCATTTTCAATTCCTAGGCCAATTTAGGGCCCCTGCTAAAATCTAGTGGAGGGAAAGAGAATGTACGCAGTTTTTTAGCATGTGACTAGAGATGTGGAACGTCTCTTTGACGCTATTAGATGTCACTACTCTGTAATATTTTACTCAGTACGTCACAACTAATTGCTTCAAATATTTTATATGGAGATTTTGTCCCTGAGTGGTATGGGATACTGATGATGCCAAATAAGGCTGATACCAGTATATCTCTCAGCTCAGTGAGAAAAGCTGATATAATATCTCCAACCTCATGATAAAAAATCTGTGAGCCCCTAGGCTTTCAATTCCTAAATTGAAAATGGTATTCATTTCGATGATAAGTATTTTGAATTCAATAATGGAATATTACCATAAATATCGTTTAGTGATTTTTGCTTTGCAAAATGTTAGTGGCAAAACTGTTTTCCTTATGACAAATTCGGCAGAAAATAGAAAAATCAGTGACAGGAGAGTTAATAATGAAACATAACCATGAACCATGTGTGAAAGTGAGATATTCCCATTTTGTTCTTCAAAGTATAGGAGAATGAATCGATTTTCCAAGGAATTAGAGAAGAGTTATTCCTAAGTGCACAAGGCACTGATAATTTCCCACGAGTTCAAAATTAAAAAACGTGCAAGTTTTTGAATGAACGAGTGTAACAATTAGCCTTCTCTATTAGTATTGTATATGTTATTTTCTTTGATTCATTGAATTATTGTAATTAATGGAATAGTTCCATAAATATCGTTTAGTGATTTTAGCATTGATCAGTATTGATCGGTAGAACTGTTTTTTCTCCCACAATTTTGACAGATGATAAATAAATCCTTGTTACGAGGCCAACATATAATGAATTAATATTACCATGAAAATTGTATGCAACTGAGATATTCTCACAAGATTTTGTTAAACAAAGATGTAACAGAACGAACAGATCTGGCAAAGAATCTTGAAAAAGAGTTTCGGATTCTTAGCAATATTGTACATTCAGAATTTTCGCCATAAGATGAGAGAGTGAAAAGAGAATATTACCTGAGAATTATTGTGTTTTTAGATTGTGGAAGGAACCTCATGGATATTGGGTCAAGCACCTCACAAGGCTACAATTGTGAACGAATCTCTGTCCAAAAACCACTTATCCGACAATCACTGTACTTCCCGGATAGTGTTTCAGCCCACTTTTTTCCCTTGCAAACGCAATTCACCACTTCGAGACACACGATTTCATTCGATAGTTGACAAGGAAAATAAATTACCCTGAGTAGGTATTCAAGTCGTTTAAATTCCTCGAAATGCCTTGAAAAATGTTTTGATGCAAGAATCATTCGTGGGTGAGTGTATTTCTTCGGAATGGGCCCTCTTCCAAGACTTTACAGTAAATTTGTTTCAACTTCACAAGGTTAGGTAAAGGTTCAGATTAACGTGTGTACAATTGTATTCCTGGGTTCAAAGACTTCGAAGTTTTGACTGGCGGCTACCGGCTACTGTCGCTACACGCTTTTATTAACTTGAACTATATGTAATTAAAAGAAATTTTCTGCGTAATTTTCACTAATTTCGGAAAGACTGATCAAATTGAAAATTGGCACACGTTTCAAGAGCCATGACAATAAAATTTCATCAAGATTTGATTTCAATAAACCATTCGAGAATAAAAAAAACAATTCAGCAGGGAACCAGCTCATTCGCCAATTTGCTACGAGAGTTACGAGACCGCAAAAACAATGCATTGTGAATTTTGATATGAATAAAAAGGTCACTCCCAATTGTCAAATTTTCCATCACTTAAGGTGCGTTTCACAAAACTCTAATCAATTTGACACTTTTTAATCGAGCAATCAAAGTGTCAAATTGATTAGAGCCACCGAGATTCATTGAAATTTCAAATCGGGTTATTCAATTGGTTCGAATTTATGTAACTTTTTCTAATCGCACAATCAAACTTTTGTGAAAACCACCTTAAGTCGGGTAAATATTTAAAAAGAACTCTTAGGAAAAATCAATAAGAGCCTTATTGTCCGTCACTCTCTAAAAGAAAAATTTTCAATGAAACAAGAAAAAACAACTCAAAAAGAGAGAAGAATGGCGAAACAAAGACATCACAACCTTTTGAAGAAAATAACACATCTATCAAGTGATGAACCCAATGACAGAAAAAAACGAATATAGATAAAAGAATATGAAGTCTAACAAACCGAAAAAGATAGAAAAGCTCGATTTCAGCACTTACGACAATACAGTGCTGAATATCGAGTCCAGCAATCCTTAGAAAATTAAGCTGAATGCTTATTGACAGTAAAATTCAGATGCTGCAATCTTTTTCTCTGAATTTAAATGTCTCCTTCAGCGGCTACAAACAAACAATTTTTGAGCTTAATTTCTTCAGGCAAGTGAGATGCTTCTATAGTATTCACAGTTCCATTAGAAATTTGATATAAATAACATTGTTATGTGCAAATTTTAAAAATTTTATTACAAAACGTACTAATTGAATTTACAAAACTCATTTGACTTGTATTTTTTTTATTCCTTATTATGCTGCCGCATAATAAGGAATACTATAGGAGCATCTCACTTGCCTGAAGAAATTAAGCTCAAAAATTGTTTGTTTGTAGCCGCTGAAGGAGACATTTAAATTCAGAGAAAAATATTGCAGCATCTGGATTTTACTGTCAATAATCTAGATCTGGGAGCTTGTTCAGAAGTTATTACGAAATTGTCCTTCTTCTCAATATGTCTTTGAGGTTTCTCAGAATCTTCGTAAAATACTTTGAAGAAATGCAAATAATCATTATGTGGTTACTGAAATCTTGAAAAAATTTAATGTAATACAATAGTTTTCCATATTTAAACGAAAAATTCCCATATATTATGATAGTCACGGACAAACCTGTACAAAGATGATAATATTATATTCCCAATTTATGAAATCATTATTGATTTTCTTTACAGTTAAAAAATATTTTTTACATTTCAGTTCGATCTGCTCTAGAAGCGTATTTTTTAGTTTTTTTAAACTATAATTCATTTGAATAGAAATTTTCAAGAGGTCCAGATGATCAGTGGTCTGTTATTTCAGTTATTTACTTTGTGTGCCAAGATACAGTGCAGCAGTTATCTGAATAATTGATTGTTTCTTGTTTTTTGTTTAACTGTTTCATTTAGTTCGGCTCATGCATGTGTCCATGGATTCACAACTGCAGGATAAGTTTTGTACAATTTTTTATATTTTCTTCCAATCAATATCAGGTTTTGTAAAGAGACCAGAAGTTATAATAGGTAAAATACATGGAAAAGATTTCATGGACATAACCCTCTGAAATTGAAATGAACCGTAGACAGCTGTTTCGGGCTTTCGGCCCTCATCTGTACTGTGAGAAGTTGGAATTCGAAAACTCATAACGAAGTCAACACAAGGGAGCCAGCCGCACATTTGCCATTTCGGTTGGAAACCCTGCATTCCAGGGCAACATCCAACGTCACCACGGAGGCAACTTTAGCCACCTGCGTGACATCCGAGTCCAGGAATATAAATATAAAAAAGATATGATAATGAGGGATCGGTAAAATACATGGAAAAGATTTCATGGACATAACCCTCTGAAACTAAAATGAACCGTAGACAGCTGTTTCGGACTTTCGGCCCTCATCAGTACGGTGAGAAGTTGGAATTCGAAAACGCATAACGGAGTTAACACAAGGGAACCAGCCGCACATTTGCGCACATCCAACGTCAGCACGGAGGCAACTTGTTGCCCTGGAATGCAGGGTCTTCCAACCGAAATCGCAAATGTGTGGCTGGCTCCTTTGTGTTGACTCCGTTATGCGTTTTCGAATTCCAACTTCTCACCGTACTGATGAGGGCCGAAAGCCCGAAACAGCTGTCTACGGTTCATTTTAGTTTAAGAGGGTTATGTCCATGAAATCTTTTTCATGTATTTTACCGATCCCTCATTATTCATATCTTTTTTATAGCTATAATAGGTACTGGCCCAACATATTTTTCAAAAGATGTACCTACTGCTCACTGACCTACATCTGTGATGTTTTTGAAAACATGGTATTGTACTCATTATGTATATGTAAATTGACTATGATTTCTGACATAGCCAAGTAAAAATATGCTTCATTTCAACGCCACGCCAATTTCACATTACAAGAAGAAGATTTCTTCAATTGAAGAAAGTGAAAGCAGCTCTTAAATTCTGAAGATGGAAAGTTCTATTTTAAATATTCAGGAACGTCAAAAGGGAATCCTTCGAAACATCGAAGACGGGAATCGAAGGCATGTCGAAACATAATATATAAATCATAAAGAAGATAAAAATTCTCCAGCAATTAACTTCACATACGAGTCCAAATCTCGAGCTGAAATTCAAGAGAGAAATACCAAATTGCATTATTACCCAGTTTGTAGCAGTGCCATTAAATAGAAGAGGCTGCAGGAGCACGCTGCTAGGTTAAAAAAATCCAGAAGGCTTGGAATCATAGACAATGGGTATAGATAGGAATAGGTCGAAATCTCAGTGGACAGAGAAGATTAAGACAGGTGTTCTGGTTATAATGTTGAACGGCAGAGCAAGAGCTCCTGATAATAGATTTTTTTTCAATATTCGGCAGTTCACAACACTTCTTCAATGTTTTTTCAAACATAGATAAATCGAAATAGTAATAAAAAAAATGAATACCATTTTCAATTCATAAGCTCACATCTTACATCATGAGCCTGGAAAAATAGGAGATTCTGTCACTGAGAGAAGAAATATACCAGTTTCAGCCTCATTTGGCATCATAAGTATCCTATATCCCTCAGAGACAAAATCTTCATGAAAAACTTTTTCTTCTGGAGCAACTAGTTTAAGCCTTCTGATTATGAAAATACAAGTGGCGATATCCAGTAGCGTTGAAAGAGAAGTTCCACTTCTCCAGACTCACGCTAAAAAGAACTGCGTACAGGATGATTCACTTATCTTAGTAACCCCCATTTTCTCGAAAACGTCCGAATATTTTTTCATTCTGTGAATGGCCTTTTAAACAAGTCAATGTTGACTTGAGATGCTCATAAAAATCTGCCAAATAAATAAAGACGCCAGGCGTCGCGGCGTGGTCAAAAAATTTTTCTCTAGGAACATACATTATTTATCATGTCGTTCGAAAGATAATTTCATTCTCAATTTTTTTTTCGAATGCATTTTTTATCCATTTCTTACTGTCAGTGATCTGCAGCGTGTTTTATGTTTATTTTGTTTCATGTATTTTTTTCGAAAATAAATGGATAGGTTATATCATTTCCCCATTTCATTATGAGTTGCATTGGTCAAAATATAAGGGTCTATTTAATTTCGAATTCTTGATCCAAATATCTCTTCACAATCGCAGCGTTGTGACAAAGAGCTCCATCTTGCTGTAGCCAAATATTTAATCTTATTTGAAGAGGCAGATTGTTTAGAAAATTAGCCTTCTTGAATTCAAGGTACGGAATCATATCTATATCTCCAAATGGGGCATACTACAATAATACAAAAAAAATAAATGGAATAGAATTAACATAAAACACGCTGCAGATTGCTGACGGTCAGAAATGGATGAAACTTGTATTCTAAAAAAAATTCGGAATGAAATAATCTTCCGAATGACATGATAAAAAAGGTATGATCCTGGAGAAAAAAATTTTAACAGCGCCGCGACGCCTGGCGTCCTTATTTATTTGGCAGATTTTTATGCGAATCTCAAGTCAACATTGACTTGTTCAAATGGCCATTCACAGAATAAAAAAATATTCGGACGTTTCCGTGAAAATTGGGGTTACCAAGATTAGTGAATCACCCTGAACATCCTTTTTCACTCTATGAGATTTTAGCTGAGACCTTAAATAAGGCCACCTATGCAAGCTAATTCTAACGTCTAATTCTCTTGGCGACTGTGAAGCCAAGTTTTTTTGGGAAAAAACAAATTGAAAAATATTCGTTCTTTTTGGTGGGCACAAACTGTATAATCTGCCCTGGGAAAACCTCCCCTTCATCAATTCTTACGTATGACGTACCTCCACAACTTCCATGAATATCCCATGACGTGATGTTACGCCTGTATAAACCATTGATTTCAGATTAAAAGCTTCTGATATCCCTAAATATGGTATAATGGAGCTGAATAAAATTCGATTCATCCCACCTTATTTTGTCTGAAACGGTGGGAAGTTCGACCTTCGTCACGCCTGCAGAAGGCGACATTGTGTGTTTTTCCTGCAGGTTATCATGCAATGATATCGCCTTCGTTGGATAATGGAAGAATGTTTGAATTAGAATAGAATAAATAGTTTGGGTGTGGATGTTTTATAGGCCACTTCCAAATGATTCCGAAGAAAGAATATTATCTATCAAAAAATTTTTTAACTCCGATCGAGATTCTCAATTTAAATAGGTATTATTTAGTCATACTGGGAACAAATTCTGATATATCATACGAGATTAATTTCATCAATGTATTCCATTATTCGTCGATGCATTTCGTTCTGCGAAGGGAGCCCATATAGAAAATCATAATTAGAAAAAAATATAAACGGAATCAAGCATAATTTTTTCGCCTTAATGGGAAACATTAATAACTGAAAAAATGCAGAAAAGAAATAGACAAAATGTTATAATAATCATAGACATAGCTGTACTTCATCGAAAAGTGAAAATCATAGGAGAAGAAAATAACATAAAGGGACTCTGAGATAATTAGTCTCAAATCGAGCCCTGTTGCCAAATTCAAACATCATATACGAAGTTCGATCACAGATTATACGTAGATATCAAAGTGACACTAGTGATAGCGACAATGACAAAGTTTCGTAATTCTATTATTATTTGTTATTAATTGAGATAATATTATTATTAATTCTTGCAGAAAACTATGAAATATCTGAATTTATTACTGAAGATAATAATGAGTAACCGAAAAACTTCAAATGATAATTTGAAGGCTATTGACAATTAGCAAGGCTATTTACAGTTTCATAGATGAGGGGTCAGAGCGAAAAAGGCGCATTCCGAACTGAAGTTTTTTTAATATATTCGAACAGATGAGTATTGTAGGATCGAATATTTTCCTCAGAATAAAATGAAGTTGTCAATATATCGAATGATACATAACATTCACCAGGTCCTTACAAAGAAAATTCTCAAAGTTCTTGAAACAGAGTAATTTACCCTATCGGATAACCACACTTCATTCTTCACTGCTCAGTACATCACACCTTATTGCTTTAAATATCGAAGTTTTTTATGAAGATTCTGTCCCTGAGGTGTATAAGATACTGATGATGCCAAATAAGGCTGAAACCGGTATATCTCTCATCTCAGTGACAAAATCTATTCTTCAACCTCATGATAAAAGATCTGTGAGCCTGGGAATTGAAAATGGTATTCATTTCCATTATTACAATTTTGAATTCATCTATGTTTCAAAAATGTTTTCGGTGTGGCCTCCGTAAAGGCAAAGAATTTATTTGTTTTCCATTTTATTCATTTCTTTAATAACATAACTTACAAACAATTTCATCAGATCGATTCGAAATGTATGGCCCATTTCAAAAATGAATCCGAAACTTATTGTTAGTAGGGCTCTAACGCCAGTAAGTGGATGGTTGAGAAAAAATTGTGCTTGAATTTCTTGGCCATTTCTAGGTTTAACATTAAAATGACAGAAATATCGCTGAATTTGAAAGAAAATCTAGTACATCCTCACCTTTACGGCTTAGCTCAATATTACAAAGTTTTATCGTTCGTCAAAAAAATTGTTCAAAAATTGTATCCTACTGGGAAACAAACAAATTAAACATTGGTTATTTTGAGTTGCAAAGGAGTTTTGGTGGCAATACCTTTTTATTATCGCACGATTCATAAGAAACCTTTTCGCATGAAAAGAACTTGGTAGGAAGAATTAGTGCTATAATGGTCCTAGTGTGAATACTTTTATGAAATATACATCTTATTTATGAAAATGTCAACTTTACTCTTTTCTGCTAAACCAAAAATTTTGAATCAATCGAATTTCATTCTTTCGATTCTTTGCCATCATAACAGTATTTTTTTTTCTGTCGTAGTAATTTTATACTGCATGAGTCGAAACCGATTTCGCTCTTTCAATAAACCAGGCTTTTATAGTATATTTTAAAACAAGTTGCAGAATGAGCTCCTATTCCAACACGAATGCGAAATTCGAAAACGAAGGATTCGTGTTGGAATTGCCTTCTGTAACGAGTATTAGACGATGTTTTTTCTTTTTCGGTCAAGTTTTGTGAAATACTTTCGAAATTCAAATAAAAATTTTAGTGTCTTTTGTCTTGTATCTTGGCAGTTGGTGTGACTTACAAAATTTGACCGATTACGGAATTTGAATTGATTTGATTTGAAAATTGGGAAAATCTGAGGTCAGTACTGACAACCACAAAACGAAAAATATAACTGAAAACAATGCTGTAATGAGTTTCATTTCAGCACTACTTTTAGTACTGTAATGAACTCATTACGATACTGAAATAGAGAAAAAACATTATTATCTAAATATGGACTTGATTCCCATTCCTGATTACAATTTCAACTCTGAAATAACTAATTGGAAATATTCCTCTTTGGAGATTCGTCCAATGAGACAAGAATTTTATGAGGGTTTGAAGAGAAAAGTGGCACAGGTGTTCCAAATTGTGAGATATAACCGCTCAGCGAGGCGAATTCATCTATTAAATTGCCTTTTTGGGAAGTTCCGACGCCTCATCATCCCAGCTTATGTGACACATTAGAGATTAGGGACCGATAATCAGAAGTGTTCATTATTCAATTATGGATAACAGGATCCAATGCAGCATCGGTTTTATCATTGCAAGTCATATGCGACCGTGAAACAGTTCAACTAAATTATGACCATGAAAGATTCGATGAGCGAAATTTTCATCCTTTCAGTTTATCTAATTAATATTTCATGGACCGTATCGAAATTTTCCAGTATGCATTATATCTTTATAAAATGGTAATAACCAAGACACAGCCTTTCTGCCCAAAATTCTATCAAAACCAGCAGCTTTCCACTTTCCGAGATTTTGTATATTTGATAGCTGAATTTAATCCATCCATATTGAATGGGTTAGCGATCACATTCACGGCAGCGAGTAAACAGCAGGTTGATCCTGAATCATTGGCAACTAGTTATGGTTATTTCACGCTGAATGTAAAAATCAATAACAATTTATTTATTATACCTTTTTTGAATCAAACTATTATTAAATAAGAATTTACAACCGAAAATTTGAAAATTCGTGGCAATTCTAGTTGAACCTATCCTACTCATATTATAAATGCAAAAAATTGTGAGGACGTATCTGTGTGAGAATGTTCTTCCACATGGAAACTACTGAACGGATTCAGATAAAACTTCACAGTAATATAGCTTATCTATCAGAGTAACATATAGGCTACAGATTATGAAGATTTCGTCTTATTTGGCCTGAAAACTGCACCAAATTATCAAGCCATTCTGGGAGTTATTTAGGCGTACGCTGCCTACAACTTTGAAGGTACCCGAAGATAATGGGTTTGTTTTGCCCTAAAAAGATCTGAATGTAATCAACAGCATATATCTATCTTCTGTATGGAAACCATTATATCCAAAATATAGCCATAAATATAGCCATAAATATAGTTAAATTGGATACACTTTGTACAAAGCACTTTCAGTATTCAATCTAGTTTCAAAAAAGTTTTTTTTTTGTGAAATAGGAACAATTTAGGGACTAATATGAACGCCCGGTGCGGCGACATAGCTGGGAGGAGACATCGTTGACGATTGTGTTCATTTTGCGTATTTTCAATAGCTGATTCAATTTTCGAAACGACTTATCGCGTAGTGAAGTAGCCATGAATATTATCTCACTAAGTTTATTTGAGGTAGAAGAAGATTTACTTCTATTTGGATTTCAATTATATATATTTTTCTTTATTTATTAATAATGTTGTAGTTCCAGTCATTTAGGTACCTATCATCTTAGTGATGAAATTCGATATCCCGGATCCTGGGCAATGATGCATCTAGTTTTCATCATTCTACGAAGCCGGAGCCGCGGGCGAAAGCTAGTTAGCTCTAGCTAGATAATTGCAGAACACTAAGATTTGATAAACATCTTGTTGTAAAAGACTACAATTGACCCATTGAAGGAGAAAGCTGGGTCAAATTCAATTATGTAAGTTTTGGAATTCAACCCTTAGAGCGTCACGATGCTAAATACAAAATGCTGATGCAGGTCCTTCTTATGTTTTCCTGTTTGGACGGACTCATTGAAGTTTTGGAAAAGTTCGATATCATTATCTGACCCCTCACTGGGGACTGATTACCCTAAAAAAATCATCAAAAACTCCTCCATTGTTTGGTCAGATTCAATGGTCAGTTTGTTGTCTGCTCTGTAATCACTATTGGGCTCTAAATGCAATTTTCAAAACATAGCTTTTTAATATCTTGTACACTATTTTTGAAAAACTTTTGAAATGAGTGTGCTAGATGGGGGCCACCAAATTTTTCTCAGGTGATCTCCGCCGATGGCCGATACTGCTATATGGTAACTCCTTGCGGCGGATGTATTGGGTTCAATTCTCAAATAGAAAAGGATTTGAGTATGTATCTAGATATTTTCTATTTTCATTCACAAGATATTTTCATTAAATTGAGTTTCTGATCGTCCAACATAATGGAAAGTGTCTACAATAGCAGAGCAATGCAGTTTAAACTGGATTTATTGAAAGAATTTTTTTCCGTATTGGCTGAACCTGTTGAATTGCTGAATTTATTGATTATTGAATTAGTGAATTGTTTTCATTGTATTTAAATAGTCTTATTATTTGGATTGCCTTTGGAAGCTCCGGGCATTGAATATTTGTGCCAATTAGAAATGTCAACTTTATTGATGTTCTCATAAAATCTAGTTCAGCAAATAGGGTAAGGCGGAATAAGTACCTATAGCTAAGGGTAAGTTGGCCCATCGAAATATCTCTGAACTATTCCTACAGCGCCTGCTAAAGCATCGAATGATGAAATGAAGCGAGCGACTGCAGGTTACGAAATTAGTGCGAAATTGAATCACTTCAACAGTTTCAACGAAATAGAAAGATGTGTTTGTATCAATATCTTGTGCTGAAATGAAAAAGAGACTCCTGGAGTGAATTTGTCTTTACAATATTCACTCACACCACATCCATCCAAGTTTGGATAAAAATGAAACAATAAAAATTTGAGGCCTCACGACCGGATAAAATGACATTGAGAGAGTCTGTAGACCACTTTGAATTCGATATTTATGCGCAGATGTTCAAGCCGGCTTCGTCTTACTAGCATTTCGCATTCCGCTGAATAGATGGCTGCGCCGTAATAAAACATATAATTGCTAATAGATAAAGAACTATAAGTGTGCTATCAAAAATTTATACAGCACCAATTAGCACTATTAAGGCACTAAATATTTGACATAGTTACTGAATTATGTTTCCAACTTTTCACTAACTTCACACTTGCTGAAAAACAACACTCAATTACTATTGAACTAAAAATGATATAGCAGCCGTTTTAACGACACTAATAGACACCAATTAGGCACCAAATATTGGCATATAATTTCATGGTAATTTGAAACTTTTGGTGCTGAGCGTGAAGTCGGCACCAAAGGAAATAATCTCGGATTTCCATTGGTTCCAAAAGCACTAATAGGCACTGAATATTGGTATTTAAATTTCATTGTAATTTGAAGCTTTTGGTGCTGACTTCACGCTCGTTGAATCGACAATTTCTCGAAAACTACAATGGTGCTGTCATTGATTCGAACGGCACTGATAGACACTAATTATGCACCAAATATTTGACATAGTTTCAGAATCAGTACTTCCAACTTTTCGATAACTTCACGTACCTGTCATGACTGAATAATGGATGCATCCTACTCAGTACTCAGTGTCAAAACTTTCATCTCGATGTTTTTCAACAGATAACGTTCAGTGAATCATTTGAAAAAATGTGCCGACGTTTCGATTTATTTGAAATCCTTTTCGGAGCTCTGGAAGATTCACAACACGGTAATGAACCAAACACAACAATATCATTTTTGAAACATGTTTCAAAAATGTTTTCGGTGTGTCCTCCTTAAAGGCAAAGAATTTTCTGTTTACCATTTTATTCTTTTTCCTAACAATAATATCATTATGAAAAACACAATACACAATATTAAATTAAATTGGAAGCTACCTACATTTTCAGTTGGCCTTGTTGGTTACATTTAAAAGGAAAAATCGTTTTTTACGATGCATAAAATACATAGAACGATACATGCTTATGGGCATTCAAATTAAAACTAATTGTTGTAGAAGAAAAGGTGGAATATCAAAGAAAGTAATGATATGACATATGCTGCATGGGTATGTATGTATGTATGTTTGTATTTCCATGCATTCTGGGTTTCTGTGAAATCCTTTATAAGCTACTTAAGGCTTGTGCGAGTTAGAATAATGGGTGTGTTCTGTGTAGGCTTTGTAACTGTGTCCCGACGCCACCTTCGGCACAGCACTGTGTCTAACCAGAAAATTTCTTTCCTGGCGGAGACTCGAACCACGACTTGCCGAGTCGGAGTCCAGAGCCATATCTACTAGGCTACCCACACATTGAGTGAAAGGACGGAATTCAAATTTCGGTGTTTTATTCAACCCTCTCCTTTTTAGTTTACCTATTAAATTGAAATTCGCTGTGTTCATGTCAAAACTTTGTTCATAATTGAGTGGACTATATTTTGCCGCAGGCCAGAGGCTTATTATACCTACTTAATTGATTTGAAAAAACCATCAAAAGGTGAGAAATCTTATCTGAAATCTTCGGGACGATATGAGACGATTCAGTGGCTAGTTTCTATTTTCAGAAATCCAACTTAACTGGCCGTAGGACGGGAGTTTTGCCAGGAATTCCTCAAGTGAGGAGACAAAGATCTTCTAATGAAATATCTTGAATAATGGCTCTTTCAAACCAGATGATAGGAGGGTTAATTAAGTCACTACAGTTGACATGAGCAGAATGAGCAATTTGAGTAAAATACTCAGAAACTAGGTAGTATTATTCGGAAAAGCAAGAAAATTGGAATGGAAATGGAAACGTTACGAACCACAGATAACAGAAACAAATTATTCTTGTTAGACAGGGTGTTTCAAATGGAAGTTGAGCCCGTCTTTATGATAAATGAAAATAATTGGGGTTTGTCCAGTAAAAAATTTTGGTAACGTCATCCGTATTAAAAAAATTAAATATATATTTGCCAACTACTGGCAATATTGTAATGAAATTCTATAGGAACATGCTTTGGAAGTTGATGCGTCCAATGAATTTTAGTCCAAGATCCCAGAGCTGTCTGACTTATATTTACATGGCTGATTTGTATACATGTTTTGTAGAATATTATTCCTAAAATAGTATCATGATTGTCAGACACTTTCCATGGGCCAAAACTTGCCAGAGCTCCAAAAAAATGAATGAACTTATTTTCACATTTCTGATTTTTACATATGTTTTTAGGTAACTATAAAATTATATTATTTCATTAGTTGGAAAATTGTCGTGACAAAAAATCCCTTTAACACAAATTTTATTCAGCTGAATAGTTTTTGTGTTTGGGGGATGTTTAGTCACTACAATTTGTCCAACTAATGAATTATAATTTGATAGTTACCTCAATAACATATTGAAAAATCAGAAATGTGAAAATGAGTTCATTCATTCTTTCTGGAGCTTTCAAGCGTCTGACAAAAGTTTTGCCCATGGAAAGAGTGTCTGACACTTATGATACTATTTTAGGAATATTATTCTACAAAACATATATAAAAATCAGCCATGTGAAAATAAGTTACCCCAGGCAGCTTTGGGATCTTGGACTATTTGTTTTTATGTCTGATTCTCATAGAGGGGCCACTTACACCATTCGTACCTAGTAGTATTGAACATAATTTTTCAATATTAAATTTATTAGCAAAATACTTGAACATCATTTAATTTCGATTTGAAAATTATGAAATAATGACAGATACTGGTTATGATAAATGTATTAATTAAGAATAAAAATCACAAGATGAAAGTTTAAAAAAGGTCTCATTCCCAATTTTCTTCATGTAGCCGTTTTATTTATGGGATCTCATTCATTTGTAAGAGAAAAATTCTCTATTCACATAATGCTTACTAATAAATAATAATAATATTAATAGTTATTTATTATCCAAGGAAAAAAAGTATTAGATTTCAGCTCGAGGTTGTGTTGTCTCCAGACGCGATGAGAAGGCAGACAAAAAAGCGATAGCTAAAATGTAATATTTTTCCCTTGTATAATACACAATTATTTTCTGTAATGGGGAAAACGACTATTCGATAAAACAACATATTGTAGCCAGAAAATTATCATCGGGCAATTCAATTTTTCAAATGACAGGCTTTTGACAATTAGACCTACGTTGCTAAGGAAACCTATATTATATATATCCGGGTAAAAAGAACTCACTTTTCACCGGGAAAAAGTTATATCACAAAGTAATATTTTAAGACCTGTCAACAAAGACAAAATGCCAATTTTTTTTTTTCCGTCACAGAATAAATAGATTTATGAATACCAGCATCGGTTATTACTTCATAATTTTCAAATCAAAATATTCCGAAAACGGTACACAGTGTCGAGTATTATCGAGTACATTTTGGAGGTAGAATCAGATGATGTTTCAGTTCACTTGAAATTTTGCTCGAAAAATTTAATTTGAAAAAAGTTATGTTGAATACTACTTAGTACGAACCGAGTAAATAGCGCGTTCTATGAGAGTCAGACATGAAAACAAACATTTTCGTATAAAATGTCATTACAATGTTCCCAGTACTTTTGCCAAAATTATAAATAACATGAAGATGATCACACTGATGTCTTTCAAGATTTTCCTGATATTTAATATTTTATGTTTTTTTTTTACGGGGAGACAGGTTTTTTCGGCTGAGGTTTTTTCCCCTGGCTGTATAGTATCGTATGATACTAGTGATGATAGTATCGTATGACTCTATAGTATCATACGAAGAATGTTATGATACCCCGTTCTTTTTTTACCTCAGCTTAGGTACTTTTTGTTTCAACATTTATTGTATTATTTTAGCTCTCTTTTTCATAAGAATAAATATATATATATATATATATATATATATATATATATATATATATAAAGTGTAATATTTTTTTCTGCAACGCCCTTTATCTTGAATACGGATAGCGTTATGAACTTTTTTCACTAAAAAACCCCAAAAATCACGGGACGGGATCATTTTTTTTTGAACACCGTGTATTATCATGTTCTTCGAACGAGAAACTTATTCAATATGAGGGGTTTCATCGAAATTCAAGACATTGTTCGAATCTCGATAAGAATATTAATGAAATTTTGTGTGTTTCACTGCAACTTCATAAATCGAAATGAGTTATGAGGAGGAAGTCAATAATAGTGTTAACAATATTCCATCAAATTGATTTATTGCAAAGTCGAATTTTTCGTCTCCTGCACAATTTCACTGCGGCATATTCAGGCAAAATTGTAGATTTAGGGACTGTAAACCCGTAGGATTCAGTTACTGAGAGTTTATTTCGATTGAAATTCGATCACCCAACATAAGGTTTTTCTAAAGGAAGTTGAGTTTATGTAGAATCTATTCAGGATGCAATCAACGAGAAAATTGAAAGAGTGTGTGCATGACACGTTAGTTTTCCATCTGATGGATTCAGCAACGAATGCGACAGATTGCTAATGAGGAGGATTATAATTATGGGAAAAGGGATATCCCATCACAATCCATTAATTCAATAATTCGTAAAGAATACATGGTCATTCTTTTTTTCGTTTTTCTAACAACGACACCGAAGTAAATGAGAAAACCGGAATTTTTGTACACTTGATCAAATTTATATACAGGAGATTACTCATCTAGGTACCTGACCTGACCTGGCAATTCTTACATATGTGATATTTTGGATAATTGAGGTACTCTATTCCACACCTAATCCACGACCTCCATAAAATGTAACCCATACAGCAATCCAAAAGTCTGAGATTGACTCTACGGCTCCACAGATATCATCGAAGAAAATATACATGCATACGAGCTGTCCAAAAAAAAAAAACATGGAGAACGTGGATTAGGTGTGGAATAGAGTACCTCAATTATCCAAAATATCACATATGTTAGAATTGAAAGCAAGATTGTGAAAAAACGGTGGCTTATATCGAAAAATTATTCGAGACCTTTTTTCTAGGAAATTTCAACAGCTTTCTTTTTATTCGACTGTATTTTTGTCGTAAGTTCGATAGGGACCCAGATATTCACGAAAATTCACATTGGAGCATAATTTTAACCCTTTACAGCGTTGCCAAATGTTATGCGGTCACTCCCGGGACATTTGGGACACCGAGACCTATCCCAAAAACCTCCATTTGGTTTTGTATGAATTGGTTCGAAGGAAAAGTCTAATTTCAGTGGACTATAACGGAAATGGTAGTAAAGAGCAGGGACAAATACATACAGAACAGTTTATTCGTATGAGGATATATACATTTCGGCTTTTTACGGAATCAATTAAATAATACATAATGATATTCAAAACATTATCACATAGCTTTGGAGTTATGTCATCTAAAACACTCTAAAACAAATTATCACTCCTAATATACTCTCAGTTTGGCAACAGAACCAAATGATAGCAAATTATGTTGTTTTCCGATTATGTTCCTTTTTGTGATGTTTTTCCTATGAAATGCTGAAGTACATTTAGGTCGGTAATATTCATGACGTTTTGATTTTCTGACCAGTTTGTCTTTTGCTTTTTTTTTAAGAGTGTTTCTTCTTTTGATCTATTCCAAAGGAACATAACTAATAGACTGCGCCAAAAAATTAACGCACATTTTGAAAATCACAATTTTAATAGAAGTTAACTCTACATTGACTTTATAACTTATTTTTTATGTTCTCTCGGGAAGGTTTTGAACCAAACAAGACACATTAAATGGAAGAAAAATTCAGGATTTCACCGAATCTTATGTGAAAGAAGAGAAATGAACAATTTTCAAAATACTGAAATGCTGATAAGTGATTTAATACTTGGTATTTCCACCCCTTCCGTTAATTACAGCTCGGCAACGACGGTTCATTTTCAAAATGAGTGATCTTAAAATGTTCTGATCTAATCCTTCCCAAATTTCTCCGAGTTGGATTCCTAAGTAATTAAGAGTAGCTGGATGATTTTCTGAACTTCTCAGCCTTCTATTGAGGTTGTCCCAAACCTGCACAATCGGATTGAGATCGGGACTTCTTGCTGGCCATTCAATTCGAGAGAATTCAACGTCTTCAAGGTACTCCTGAACGATGCGCGCACGATGGGGGTCTGGCATTATCGTCCATAAAAATGAAATTTTCACCAATGTATAGGGCAAATGGCATTCATAGCTCCATTATCAACGACCACTAGGTCTGTGCCAGCAGTCAAAGATATTTCACCCCATACCATAATCGATCCTCCCCCGAAACCAGCAGTATTCAGGAAATTGCACTGAGCATATCTTTCATGTGGACGTCTGTATACAAGGAACGTCGATCACAATGGTAGAGGCAGAATCTAGACTCATCTGTGAAGAGAACTCTTTCCCAGTCGGCCTCTTCCCAATGGATATGCTCTCTCGCAAAATCCAAACGCGCCCTTCGATGGGCTGGGGTAAGAGCTGGGCCTCTTGCCGCGACACGAGGCCTTAAATCATATTCTCTGAGGCGATTTCTTATTGTCTGAGTGCTAATTTGCACCCCATGAGTTTGCTCAAGCTGATTTTGAAGGAGGCGAGTTGTTGCAAACCGTTGTCTCAACGAAGAAACTATCAAGTAACGTTCTTGAATGGCAGTTGTTACCCGTGGTTTACCCTGTCCTGGTCATCGGACATTCATACCTGTCTCTCTGAATAGCTGCAACATTCTGGACACACTTGTATGGGAAACTCCAAACCTTTCTGCAATTCTTGTGTATGTCCACCCTTCTTCTCGCAAAACTATCGCTTGGGCACATTCATCTTGAGTCAAATTGCTTGTTTCGCGTTGCATAGCGATCGAGTGTAGAAAATCAAACGAAAGAAAAACTATTGATCACTAGAATTGATCGAGAACAACTGATTTCAGAATGGAGCCAATACATTCAAAATAATATCATTTTTTTTATTCCTGCCGGGAAAAAACATCTGTATTGAAGAAAAACGTTGAAAGTGGATAACATATGCATGCATAATTCTGATAAGAATAATTATCATTCAGTTGTAGAATAAATTTGAGATTTCCATAATGTGCGTTAATGTTTTTGCGCAGTGTATATTGAAAGTGATCGATCAGTTAAATTTCTATTTGATTCATTCATTTGATCTGGTCATCAATGGACAGAATGTAAATTAAAACAGATTTCTGTTGAACTTTCTTTCTGCAAATTATCGATTGTTCGTTCATTCAATCATGCTCATTCGAGAACATTTGGCTTCATCGCTGAGTGAATTTCGTGAGTTTCATTTCAGGAAAAACGAAACTGCGAAATTGGAACTTTCTCTCGATTATAATGATTTAATCGCATTCGACTTTTCGATAATCCGAAGAAAGATTGGCCAAAAGTTATTAACCGATTTTCAATTCAGAAAATGAAGATTATCAAAGATTACTGGAAATATAATTAAATTTTGCTGAGGTCACCAGAGCCGTTGCGATGCATTCAGAGGCGCTTTTATGAATTTGGGTTTTTGATGGAATATTTGAATGTATATCCGAATGAAATATGGAATATTAATTAGGAGCTCTCTCGATTTCAGAATTCTACATGACTACCTAACAAGTAAAAAAATATTTTGAATAATTGTCGAAACCTCAAATTTTTCTAGTCTTCGTTTTATCAGATCGTTGTCGTACAGATATAAATATTTCTTCAACCCATCTATGCTATAGATTTCATTAACATCTGCAAGTGTTACTCAATAGATTAGTGTTCTTCATTAATTAATATATCAACTAAAGAAAAATTAGAGAAACACTTGCCTGAGAACACGAAAAGATTGTGTTTGAAGCTCGATGATATTTATTTGCACTTCCTAGAAGCAGGGTTGAGTACAACCCGAATTGTAAAAAAGCATCCTTAACACATTCAAGCGCAGTGTTAATTCTGATAATGTTTTTGATACTGTTAGGCTCAGGCTACTGAGATCTCAGTGTGATAATACGGTTATACAGGGTGTACAATTATTTTTTCAGGGTCCTTTATCATGAATACTGATAAGGTAAGGAGAATTTTTTACTGAACAAACTGCAATTATTTTTCAGTTTTCTGACTATCCAAGAGACGGGATCACCCTTTTTTGCAACACCCTTTATCCTTCATTCATCAGATAGAATGCAAAAGCATCACTCTGATAATACGTATTCATAGCTGTACTACATACTATCGGAATTGCTTTCGGAAATGAATTGAGTTTATCAAGAATCAAGAATATGTTCGATATTTACCTGGTTAATGAGAGGTTGAGCTATTTAATGCGTTAGAGGACTGAAAACATAATTTGACGCGAAAACGAGGAGAATACATGAAAAAACACTCTTCGGAGTCACTTCGATATTTATTTGGTCACAGATATATTTCTACATAGTATCGTTTGCGCAAGGAGTAGTTAGAGTCGCCTTGTCGTTTTTTAATTACTATGGAAATTTTTTGGTTTTGGTCTTCTAGATTGTGAGAGCGTATAACGCATACTCAGGTGGACAATGGGTGTTTCCGCTTTGTTTATCGGTTAACAAAGTTTGATATTTTTTTTTAATTGGTTGAAGATGAAATGAGAGGGGGATTTTACATTCTTGCACTTTTTCAATTAATATGATTAGTTAAGTTTCGAAGACTATAAGAGATTCTTTCATCAGACAAAAGCCTAAAATCTTTAGTATCAGTATTGATCTTTTTGATTAGACAAATCAGAAAAAATGAAGAATAAAAAAAATGAGAACATAATATTATAATCTTTGTTTTCGTTAATAATTTGCAATTTATTATCAGAGGGAGACACGTCCTGGGCGATTCTAATATTTCCACTTGGTTGAAAATTTCACCTCAGTTTGTAACTACGTGGTTCTTTTCAACGTTCTTCTGAAAGAGATCATGTTTGGACATATATTTTTACTCATCATCATGATGAAATTATTTCAGAATAAATTATTCATTTCATATTTGATTAGTATACGAGAAATTTGCAGCTTGTTCTGATGTTTTTCCATAACAATATTCAGGAAGGTGTTATTGGTGTATTATAAGAAAATGCAATAAATCTTATTAAGATCAGAGGATTTTCGGAAAGCTTTAAAATGTTCATGATAATTCATTGTTACATATTGAAAGACCACTTATCGTCTCCCGAATAAAAAGAGCTAGGGCCCAAAAACAATTTCGGGAGAATTCATCGAGCTTATATACATGTGTACCTACACATACACTCTTATTATGAAATATTTGAGTTATGTCCCGTGAGGGGAGAAGCAGGCTTATTCAGGCAATAAAACAGAATTCAAATCGCTAAACCACTAGAATAAATAGGCCGGGTAAGCAGTTGGAATATGGACCATGCATTTATATTCTTAATTCCGAACTGCTACAAGGAATTAAATAGGTACTTCATTAGTATTTGTGTGATACACGAAGACCGTTCATTACAATAGAAAATAGTTGAGCTTTGTTAGGAGAGATGAATACTTGGAAATAATTTCAGATTCGTTTGTTCGTTCACTTGTTGCATGTAATACCCAATTTTTTCATTGATAATCAGATTACCCATTAAATTCTTCATTGTTTTCATGATGTGTACATTTTATTCTCAGAAAATTCGTGTGCAATCTTAAAAAACCCTTAAAATTTACTCAAATAGGGCTTCATTCAAATGCCAATTAAGTTGTTGATTTTCGCACGAAAATTATTGCCCCATCGCACTATCAGTTTTTTTCGTTTTTCTTAGGATTTGCAGATGCTTAAGCTCTGGTCTAGATCGTTTGAGGTTTTTTTCGCTCAAAAATAAAAAATGCCACATGTTCAGACGAAATGGTATCCTGCGTGTTCATGAATTATCCATAATTTCAGGGCAGTACTCAGAAAATCTTGATTTTTATTTCAAGCTCCAAAATCTATATTTTTCACATTCCTCACAGAAATTTCGTTAGTGCCATAAGAAACTACACAAGTTATTCTGAAGAATCGAATTTTCACTTTGCATTGCACACTTGTCACAAGAGAATAGCGAAATGCGGTCCTGTTTTTACCCCTTTGAAGATGATATTTATTGTTTTTTGCCGAGATTTCAAATAAATTCGAATTATGTTCAAGATTTTTCCATTTTGAAACCTCACTTAGCACTCAGTGTGCATGAGAAAAGCGATTAAAGCAAGCATCATCAACCCAAGAATTTTCTTGGAATTACATTTTGAATTAAGGTTCAAATGAAGTAAACTCTCTTGGAAAATGTAATATGTGAGTGATTTCCCTCCGCAACACAAAAAAATCCTGACTTTTACTCCGCAAGAATTATGCTTTTATTCAATTATTGAAATTTTGTGTTGATTGATTCCAAGAGAAGAAGTTTAATGCTTCTCGATATTGTCAAAATCAGAGGTGGTCTGATTTTCATTCAAACAGTGGCGCACCCAGGCGGGGAGCCATGGGCCTGCAAACCACCCCCCAGATTAATTTTTGTCAAAGAAAAATTAAGAGTTGATCGAAAGACTTTCGATATCATATGTAAAAGATGCTTGTTGATAAAATGTTGATCCTTTTTAGGGGCGGCTTTCTTCATATTTTAGGATTTTTTTTATTTCAATCGGCTAATCAGGATGTTGTTTCTTACGAATGCAAAATACTGGAGAAACAAATCCATTTCATTTCACCATTCCGATAGTGGAATTCTAGGGCGAAAGAAGTTGTAAGAACTGTTTTTCATATCTTCTAGATACTATAACCAATATACATTTATTGTTGTTGATTGTTGAGTGTATAATGTATATGTACAAAGTCAGTGTTTCATTTTCATTTGGAGTGAAAGAAAACGGTGACGGTGAGATATGTAATTCGGAATTTTTCAAGTTTTTTTCAGCCCTGAGTTATACCTACGGTTGAAGCGTGGTATCATAAAATAAAATAGACTGATGAACCATCATACTCTCTTGTTCACTTATCCGTTGAAAAAGTACTGTTCTCAAAGAAATACGTTTATTTCTTCTAGATTGAACCCATTCAAGTTTCGATCTATCGAGAAGAAATATATAAAAAACTGGTAACTATATTTTTTATTGCGATTGCCATCTTCAACTTTCAATTTCCATTGATTCGAATATGAATTCAAGGAAAAAATTGAGTGGGTTTTCTTTCCGCAAGAAGAAAACAGAGAAGAAAAAGCGTTAACCAAACTCAAGGATTCATTTCGAAGATATCTGAAGGATTCGTGCTTAAAAATCAGTTGGAGGTAGGATTTCCAAATTTAAGCATCGTCCCCAGAATTTTTTTAACTCTGCCTATATCCGTGGCTAGCGCAGAGCGTAGTTTTTCGAAATTAAAATTGATCAAAGCCTACGTGAGAAATTGTATGCCATTAGAACGCCTCAGCGGGCTAGCATTTCTTGCCATTGAATCGGAACTGGCAGAATTGTTAGATATCAAAAATTTCGTCAGCAACTTTGCCAAAATGAAAGCTCGAAAAGTTACTTTCTGAAGAACTCGTTGAGATTTCGTGATAAATATTTCTGATATGTATACCTTGGTCTCATCTCATAATATTATCATTATCTATTGCACATTATTTTTTTTGTTCCAGTCGTATTTCAATTTTTGTTCAAGTTCAAGATAATTTATTTCATTGTTAACGAATATTTCCCATTTGTTTTTAATGAAATTTTTCGAAAAGTATGTCCCAAATTTTTTCACTCGAACTATCGAAAATTAAATTTTTGCATTCTCCAGAGGTAACTTTTGTTAGGGCGGTAAAATGAGTCTCTGCGTAGGGCGGTAGTTTGGCTAGCGACGGCCACAGAATTCGTTGTGTATGGCCTAATAATAATTAACATTAGACACATTCTAAAGTATCACAGATGAATAGGAAATGGCGGACCTTTGGCTTGACCACCAACCACCAAGGTCTCGAAAGAATAAAATTTAATACTTATTTCTGATGTGAAGCAAATACACTTATGGATATTATTTTCCAAGAGGGTTCACACAATCACTTTTTCACGCACACCTAATGAGAACAGAGGTTTAAAAATAAAAAAGACTTGAACAGAATTCCAAATCTCAGTAAAAGACAATGAATATTATCAAGGGTAAAAACAGGACCGCATTTCGAAAAAGATACATAAAACATTAATTCGTCCCTTTCCTATTCTCTTGTGACAAGTGAGCCATGCAAAGTGAAAATTGGATTCTCTAGAATAACTTATCTAGTTTCTCATGGCAATAACGAAATTTCTATGGGGAATTTAAAAAATTTAGATTTCGGGGCTTAAAAGAAAAATCAAGGTATTCTGAGTACTCCCCTCAAATAATGAATAATTCATGAACTATTTAAAGAGCTTCCTGAAGTGGACAAACCCGTAAAATTTGATCGAAATCGGAAGTTGCATTTTAGAGTTATATCTACCGCAAATTTAGGCTAATGTTCTTGAAACACCCCGTATCTCTGAAACTAATGGTCTTAGGATACGAAGCAACCAATTTTTCTGAAAGGCTTAGATGTTCTCTATTCACCATTAGGCTATGGCCAATGACTGAAACACCCTGTATAATTACTCGTTTGAAATTTGCAAGTATTAGTCTAAGAACAATTTGAAAAACAAAAACTTCAAACCATCACAGCTGACGCCCTTTTCTTGGTTTCTCTCAGAATCAATAATCAACATTTGGTCATCGAATTCTAGAATTTGAAGGGTTCATCTAAAATAGCTTCTCGGTGTTTGCGACACCACTTTCATCATTTATGTCGAAATTAACTAACCGTGTTCGCGTTTGCCAACCGCATGCCATACGAGCTTTGCCGAGGACTCAAGAGGCTACAGGCCGAAATTTTATTAATAATTCACCACGTTCGGGATTTTTATCGCAAATGAAAATGTCATACGGGGTGAAAGAGATGAAGAGAATGGGGAGACGTAAAATTGTTGCAAACTTATTTTATGATGTCCGATAGGTTGGGGCCCAGGGTATTCGAAAAAGATTTTAACGGCAGCTGGGGAATAGTTCAGGATTGTATTTCAGGAATTTTTTTAATCCTTTCGAAAACTTGCTACAGGTTCTGACAAAAACATTCAAATCAGCGTGAACGAATGACAAAAAAAGAGTCGGGGTTTTTTTCGCATTTGTTGTAAATGTGACATCCGTTCATGAACTGAGTCTCCTCAAACCCATAGGGGCAAATGTTGATGTTTTATATCCAAACATGGAAAGGTGGAATCACAAAAAAACGATATGTAGGGCTTTTTCAACGAATGGTTTCATTTCGATGTTTTAGAAAACAATATACTTCAGAAAAATCAATGGATATTTATTTCATTGTAAAGAAAAAGGAAAGCCATTTAGCAATGGAAAACGATATCAGACAAATGGTTGCCAAAGCAAAGATTGCAGCACTTTTACCATTTTCACGAAATTTTTCATAACCAATTCGCACATTTCAGGCTGTATGTCCTCGATTACTTCAAGAATCCCAGTCTTAACATCTTCAATCGATTGTGCATTGGTATACCCTTAACTGTAAATATACAGGGTGTCGCAGAAATCGACGTCGGGCCGGAATCGGATGATAGTAGTCATCAGAAAAATATGAAAAAAAGTCGTGTATTTTTCAAATTATGTATATTTCATTAATGGTTGAGGCTTTCGCGGCCATCGCTCAATGTCACCTGTTCTTTCGAGAATTTCGGCCGTCGTCGTTTATTAGTTCTGGACGTTTCGCCAGTTCGAGTGTCTGGCATCTTCAGAAGTTACATTTCAGTAGCTGTTTCCTCTGTACGCGTGGCTTATTTATCTATGCGCGTGGCTTTCGTCCAAATCCTGAAACACGCGCCGATGTCCGACCCGTACTGTCACCCATATTCTGTTGATTTTAATAGTTTCTATTGAAATTCGTTGGGTGTTTATGAATTTCGATTGCTTCCCTGTAAAGCCTGGGGTAGTATGCGGTAGGGGTAGGTAGGGTCGAATTCTATTCGACCAAACCCAAGTGTTTCATAATAACCCTGTCAATTCTTAGAGAATACTTGTTCGACATTATCTACCGAGCTAGAATATTCTTGCAGCCTGACAACTTTCAGTTATACAGGGGATGAAAAAAAGATTTCAAAAATTTGTTTTCTATTTTTTTGTTTTCCATTTCGATAGAGTATTTAATTGTGAATACATTCGTATTCAAATCGTTGCATTTGTCATAATGATTTCCAAAATATCGAGAAAAACTGGAGAAAAAAGAAAGGTAAGAGTATTCGGTATTATGTTTGTTTTTCCGAATCTAGATATCTTAGGCACAAACCGTTTTCACATTTTTGAAGTCGAAGACTGTTGAAATATTGACATTTTTATAATTTTGAAAAACTAGTCACAGGTTGGGTCAAAAATTGGGATCAAAATTGGCCCATAACTTTCGTTATTTTTCGAATTCTATTCGACCAAACCCAAGTGTTTCATAATAACCCTGTCAATTCTTAGAGAATACTTTTGTTCAATGGAAGAGAAATTCAAAAGTCAATCAGGAGCAATCAAGCAAAGTTCAGATAACACAAAACAACAAATTATAAATGAATGATAAAAAACCAATTTTCTGGGACGCATGTGACCAAAGAACTTTGATAAACTAAGCTTTAAATTTTGGCGACGTACCTATGAATTCAAATATTCGACGAACGAATATTCAATCGATTTTTTTGCAAGAAACTTAAAATTAAAAATCTCTAGAAAACCACTGGATAAAATTTTAAAAGTTTCAAGTATACAAAACCTTTCTTCAATAATTAGTTTAGCTGAGAATTAATCAATATCGTTTCAATTCTCATTCACAAATAACAATAATTATCACACATTTCTTGTGTATCAACAATATCATGCCTACGATTTGGAATCATTAAACGTCTTTTATCTTAATGTTGAACGAAGTTGGCAAATTTTCAAAGTACAGTAGAATTCGGATATAACGACCGTCAAGGGACCGACGATATTCGGTCGTACTAACCGCACGACGCAATAAACGGATGTAAATGCATAGAAATTTCCATGAAACCAACTTCGCGTTTACGTCGCTAAAAGCGGTTGTGCGTTGTAAGCGGAGTCGTTATATCCAGATTCTACTGTAGTTGGAAAAAATTTCAAAGCAGTTGGAAATAATTCCAAAGCAGTTGGAAAAAGTTCAAAGCAGTTGGTAAAACTTCAAAGCAGTTAAAATACATAATTCCGAGAGTGTAATGAAATACGGAGAAATCTGAATTAGAAAAAACAAGTTTGCAATCAGTACTTGGCAATATATGTATAGCCGGCAATAAATGGTATTTAACCCAATGTTTTTACCATCAAGTGTTGGGAAAGATGTGGCCTCAAGAAGTAGATAAGTTGTAAATTTTTCAGTTACGTCGCATGGACTGTGTGATAAAAAAACCATCTGGTATCATAAATTTGAGCTGTTACTTTCAGATATACCAAGTGCGACGGCCTATTAGACGGTTCTGGAGATCTTGACCTATTTTAATCTGAAAATGGGAATTATGATATTGTTCGACATTATCTACCGAGCTAGAATATTCTTGCAGCCTGACAACTTTCAGTTATACAGGGGATGAAAAAAAGATTTCAAAAATTTGTTTTCTATTTTTTTGTTTTCCATTTCGATAGAGTATTTAATTGTGAATACATTCGTATTCAAATCGTTGCATTTGTCATAATGATTTCCAAAATATCGAGAAAAACTGGAGAAAAAAGAAAGGTAAGAGTATTCGGTATTATGTTTGTTTTTCCGAATCTAGATATCTTAGGCACAAACCGTTTTCACATTTTTGAAGTCGAAGACTGTTGAAATATTGACATTTTTAAAATTTTGAAAAACTAGTCACAGGTTGGGTCAAAAATTGGGATCAAAATTGGCCCATAACTTTCGTTATTTTTTATTATTGCGTTGGATTGTGCGATGAAAAATTAAGATAATGTTCAAACATGTTAATGCTCCTAAAATTGATAATTCTTGAGATATTCAGGATTTCTTGATTTCATAGAATCTGTTTCATATCAACAATGATCTTGGTCATAGAAACTAAATTATTCCAATGACTCACAAGTGACACACCTCTTTTCTGAATTTATTTATCATTGTTGATATGGAACAGATTTAATGAATTTGACGTACGACATAAAATCAGAATTCCTAAATAACTCCAGAATTATTAAATTCAGGAGCATCAACATGATAGAATATTATCATAATTTTTCTTCGCACACTCCAACGCAATCATAAAAAATAGGGTTCCAATTTGAAAAAAGAAACTTATGGGTCAATCTTGATCCCAATTTTTGACCCAACATTTGGAACATCCTGTGACGAATTTTTCAAAATTCAGCAAATGTACAATATCTCTACAATCTTCGACTTCAAAAATGTGAAAACGGTTTGTGCTCAAGATATTTAGAATAGAAAGAACAAATATGATACCGAATACTCTTATCTCTTTTTTTTCTTCAGTTTTTTCTCGATATTTTTGCAACTATTTTGACGAATGAAACTATACGAGTACGAATGTATTCAGGATTGCATATTCTATCCAATTCGAAAACAAAAAAACAAAAACAAAATTTTGAAATTTTTTTTTCAATTACTCTTCACTCTGTTGAAATTCATCATTTTGAATTTTTTTTACCGAAACAAATATTATACCCTATAACGGTTTCCTGTTAATTCAATGTCCAGTTGGAAAATTTTCGATGGATTTCCCCCCCCAAAAATTTGGCTTCGGCCCGTCCCTGGCATTCTGTGTCGTCAGTGTAATGTTGTGCTGAACGTGTTAGAATTGGCAACAGTATATCCAGTCATGAGGTGTTCCCATAGACTTATGGGTCTTTGGGTGTTCCGCAGGGCTCACTTTTGAATAGGCGTCATTGACGCCTCGGCCCTCGATTCTTTTATGATTTTGATTTCTTGATGCCATCTGAAAGTGAATTCTGTATCAACAAGAAGCTTTTGTGATACTTTTCTGGAATTTCAATATATTTTAACGTATGATTCAAGACTATGTCAACTTCGTATTTGTATTTGTAACGGTAAGATAGAAAAATCCTAACCTAGTTCGTCCACATGTCTCAGTGTAACATTGTTATTTCAGATTGGCCTGAAGATGGCATAATTCGTGCCGAAATCGATAGCGCAGAAATACAGATTACTTTTCATCAAAAAACAGTGTGTTCTTCCTTTGTCCTACTAATAGAAACTACATACTGATGGAGAAGTTCATCAAGTTTATATTTTTATATACACTCTTCGGATACATACTCTTCGTCGAACACTTCAAGAAAACTATCTTCAATAGTTTTGGTTCGTTCAAAACTCGAACAAAATCCAGCGAAAAGAACAGGTTCACCACTTACGATGACAGGAGTACAATGAAGGTCAAAGGATGGGTTCTTACTTCATCTTGTACAATAGGAACTATCTAAGTTGTCAACTTAATACAAATTTCTTTCCATAAACTTGCATTACTAGTTCCAAAGGGTGGAAATCTTCGTCAGTGAGGTTCGATATTCGAAACTTTGCCCCATACGAAAAACGCTAAATTATCCTAAAGTAAATCTGGGTTCTACACTCATTTGGAAGAACCCTCATCTCTCATCTGTTTAAAAACCTTGCCTCGTTCAAATACGTCTATGAAAAAAAGGAATTCCAAATGCTACAACCAAATTGAAATCTTCTTGATACACGACTTCAAAATATTTTTGGTAAATTTACCAAGTGATATAATATATCTAAAAAATGTCTCCTACAAATTTTTCAACACCATCTCTTTTCTAACAAAATGATCGACTTACATCTCTAACTAAAAAAAAACCTGACATAGAATCCCCTAGAAACGTCAAAGGGACTACCAAGCAAAAGTTAATCGATGAATCACGGACACATAACAAACGAATCTACCTTTATTCAAAACCGCAAGAGAAAACTATAACAATTTTAGTAGCAAATCGTGCAAATACGACCGTTTCAAATGTATTTTTTTACTTTTTACCGTTGACATCTCTATTATTTTTTATTATTCTGAATAAGGGTCGTTATGGCTAGGTTCATCCTTCCGGGAAATTTGACCGCTGGGAACTTTTGTTCTTTACCCAACTTGTTCATTTAAACCCAAAGGAGGCCGTCAATGGCATTGATAAATCTAATGAGATCCTTAGCAGCTTTAGCTGTTACCTCATGAGGATCCAGAACCGACTTCCCCATGTGAATGGTTCTTAGTTCCGCCAACTCTGGACACTTGCATACCATGTGTTAAGCTGTTTCTCCCTCTGATCAAAATAGCCTGCAAATTTCATCTGCTGAATTTCCCATGTGATAAAAAAGATTTTTGTATCGGCAGTGTCCCGTCAGCAGACCTACCATTACTCGAAGCTCAGCTTGTGGCAGCTTTATGAGCTTCCTAGTGTAGGTCGGCGAGAATTCCACAAATTTCTTTGCTTGCGCAAGTCTATAAGTATTTCTACAGATGTTGTTCTGTTCACCGCTTCCCATTGTTGGACTGCTTTCTTATATTGATGCTTTCCCAGCCCACAGAAAGGTTCAGGACCAACGGGCTTCAGTCTTGATGCTTTCTTCGCAAGTTTATCTGCTATTTCATTTCTTTCAAAACCACAATTCCCTGGTATCAATAGTAGAGTCTTCTCATTGCTTCTGGTCGGTTGCTTTATGATATTACGGAATTCCCATGTCAGCTGAGTCTCCTGGGTATATGATTCCAGTGATCTCAGAGTGGTTTGACTATCCGTGGTGATATATATATATGCTCCCCTTTGGAATTCCTTCGAAGGCACTCTGAGCGCAGGTATAGACAGCTGGTGTCTTTGCTTGTGAGACAGAGGGTTCACTACCAAAGGGGCTTGAATATTCTTAATTTGGGTCATATACCCCGATGCCTGTACCCATTTCTGCGTACCATATGGATGACTTTTTGTCTGAACGCTTCACGAAGTTCATTGCACTAAGACGATCACCAATTACCCTTTAGAATGTCTGAGATTCCACATACACTGAAAATTTCAAAAGCTAGAAAGTATTTTTTCTTTTTCGGAAAATAATGATTTCAGGGCCAGTGATCTGATTCATTTGATACCATATCCAGCTAAATATTTGACAATACCCATATTTGGATATGATGATAAAGCTGTTTTTCATAGAATAAATCTCGTAAAAATTGGGTTGTCACTTTATTGAGTGAAGAGAAAAGTTCTCTACTTTCGAGCACCTTGATCACCACAATCATCACTATCAATGCCAGAGCTGGCTTCAAAACCCAATTTTTCACTAGTGAAACATCTAGTGATACCCTTCGTATCACTGGAAAATCTTTCTGTGTAGAATAAAAATTCTGTGTCATCTTCTTAAGACGACACAGATTCCACAAATGACCCTTTTACCGGCCATTATTTTGCCTAACTCCTTTTCCTTTTGTATTCCTGTTTTTTCAATTTTTTTGTATTTTTTCATTTTCCTTTACACTATTTTGACTGCATTTCTTCTATCAGTATGTGAAAAATTAAGGCTCAAATACTTTTCCATCAAATAGTAGGAAGCAACAAAAATAAAAATCATTGTCATTAACCATTCACAATAAAAGTAGCATGACCTCGAAATTAACATTATTTCACATCAAGCGGTCACAATTTAGAATTTTCATTGTGAATGTCGACTTTTCGCTTGCACCGCAGTAAATAATTGACTGAAGCCCAATATGTTAGGTAATGCAATATAATTCAAACAGATGATATTTTTCATGAGTTCATCTTACTCCATACCCCAGGAATTTAACTCATGCATCTTTCTCCTACAAAATATTTCGGATCAACGCAATTTTTTCCAATCAGATGTTGAATAATTCTAGAAATCTTTCTAGTACCCTCCTGTAAATACCATTTCTGATCACCATCCATTCCGAAGATATGATACACAGGATAATGGCACAAGGTAGTGCACTACAAGTTTAAACCTCAAAACGATGCCAATAAAACACGTCCGTCTCATCCTGACATCGAAAACTCGGAGTAGGGTCGAATTTTTGCTCCTTCCTGCCTTCTGTTGTTTCTGACGAATAAAGACTTTTGTCCTCAAGATTTTCTCATAGATAATTGTAGGTCATTTTCGAGAGCACGTCCCGATATCGGTTTGTTCGAAACATAAAGGATATGACATAAAAGCCGTCTTATTGGAGAACATTGAATAGAAAAACTGTTTTTGAAACTTGAATTTAATGAACGAGGAAATGGACGAATCTGAAATGTTTCACTGAAAAAGCTCGGAACAATATGCTCAACAAATAGGGTATTTATTGTCTTTTTGTGAAAATATTCGGAACTTCCTTGAAGTATAAGAGAAAATCAATTTTGTCCCAGTACTTGCGTGTACATTGCATTTCAAAGTCCCCTGAGGGTTCTTATGCAGCCGTTTCAGATATAATTCATGGGCTAATTGTTTATGACAGAAAATGTTAAAGTCTGAAAATTACATGGTGTTTTAGAAATTTCGAAGATACTGTGTATTTCGATAACCTTTTATAATATTTTCAAGATGAAAACTGTATTTTGATTTCATTGGCTTACACTAAAACTTTTTCTGGGTTATCGTTTTATAGTTATTACTATAATTTTTTTGATGGGACCCACTATATTTTATTTTACCCTTAATCAAATTGCATTTTTTTATGATTGGAATAATGAATAACACTAGGTATTTAAAAATGAGTGGTTTTCTCTCACGACTAGAAGATGTCAACATAGAAGCAGTATATTTTCAGCAGAATGGGGTACCTGTTCATACTTCTGTTATGTTATTATGGGTGAGTTTTTAGAGCAGACCTCAGGAACACATGGTCCGGTTTAGACCACCTCGTAATCCTGACTTATTAGTATTTGACTTTAATATATGGGCATTTATAAAAATAAAATATACTAGAAAAACTATAACACGGTGAGGTATAGCGGGAGCATTTCGCCAAATTAGAGCTTCGCATAAACCATCAATCATTTGAGGAGGTTTATGTTTAGTTTAGAACAAAGTTAATAAACCAAGCTTTCGCAGTTATTCTATTGCTTCATCAGGGCTGTGAAATTAACTTTCAAATCTTCAGATCTGACAAGAAACATTACCATTTTCAAATTTGAATTTGCCATTCGAAATTGAAATATTAATTCTTCTTGTTAGATATGAGGATTGAGAATTCAATTTCACAACTCTGATGAAGAAAGGAAATAATTGCGAAAGCTTGGTTAAAAAACAAAAATTTCGACACTTCAAAATTGGGTCGATAAATCGATATACCCTTAACAACATATTGAATATATAAACTCAGTAACGAAATCAAAAGGAATATTTTTTCAAAATGCATATATTGAAAAATTTCTCTTTGCTTTCAGAAATGTCCATACCTGCGGCTTACGTTAGCCCAATATAGTCCCACCATGGCGGCTACAGCAGATGCAGATCATCCATCCGATAGCAGAAAGAGCAGTTCGAATAGTACCAAAACCCAAGCTAGATCCCCCACAAATGAAAAATCGAATGACTGCAATGGTAAAAAGGTGTGTAATTCTATACAAGGTGTCCCAAAAGCATTTATATGAGCTTCGTGGACGAAACAAAAAACAATGCACGAAGCGGGTGGGGAGATATATGTAAGTTTGTATGTGCAGCGAGTACTAAAGAGACTCAGGTCCATGACCTATAACCAGTATCAAGTCTTCGAGAAGATGATACCAAGTTCTAAACATATTTCTTCAACTGGAGCTTGTTCAGAAGATAATGCAATGATTTGAGAAAATATTGTCCCCCACGACTGCTACAGAATATAGCTCTCCTAACATCGAATTTGTCCATAGAATGTCAGTATTCCATCACTACAACATTTCCAACTATAATTCAGAAACCGGCTATTGTATTTCATATTAGTCACTTTAATTTCAGAAAGCGTCCATTGAATTTCAGACATTCACATTAGTCAATTGAATTTCAGAACACATCTAATGTAAATCAGATCTATCAATTGAATTTCAGAGAATATTAAATGTAATTCAGATTAATCAATTTAATTTCAGGAATCATCATTTGTATATTTATGTCGGATTTAGAATAAAATATTACTCAATTTCATGGAAAGAAAAATTATGAGAGACAGTCAAAGGATTGTACTTGGATACTTTAGCGGTAACATTGGGAGTAAAGTATTCTGTCCGGATGCGTAGACATTTATGGATAGAGGAAGATTGTTCCATAACTTAAAGAAATAGTAAAGTCCAGGATAATGCAGCATTTTCGAAAATATATTTGTTTATCTATCAGCAATTTTTTCAGAGGGAAGGCTCTTAACTCTCAAACAAGTCCATCATATACGAAGTGAAAAAAATATGAAAAATTATACCTGATTAGAGCAATGTGTATATAGTAGCCATGGAAAGAAGACGAAGTTCACTCAAAGCGTTTTCAGCAAATGAATGGGTTGATGATTTTTTGCAACAGTGGCAAGATATGGGAAACTACTTCTGTAATTGAGCACTCATTCTCCCATGCTGAATCCAATTGAAGTTTCATGGTTAAAGATAAAAACTTATGTAAAAACAAACCTCAGAATTCCAAAATCTGCGGCACCAACGGTTCTCGAACAAAGACCTGGAAAAAGTTATGACCAAACTGAGGAGACAATTGGTGAGGTGATTGTGCTTGAGCAGCACAGCATAGCACTATCTCCCCTGCAGCTGCAATCATAATGGAAGACATGCCTATAAGTACCTGCGTTAGAGGTAGAATTTTTTACGTGAAAATAAAGTGATTAAAATAGATTTTTTTTATTTAGCCAGAATTGATATTTTCTGAAATACAATCTGATATCACTTTGTATATAACCTGAATTTCAAATGGCTATTTTTGGAATACAATTCACGATATCGTAGATTCAATTGACGTAATCTGAATTACATTTTATACTTTCTGAAATACAATTTATATTTTTTGAAATTTGAATGACAAATCTGAAATACATCTGATGTTTTCTAAAATTGAATTGACCAATCTGAATTTCATTTGATATTTTCTGAAATTCAATTGCCTGAATGTCAATTGACTATTTTGGGATTAAAATTGGAAATGGTGTTGATATGGAATATTGATTGTACAACCCCCCTAAATCGATTTCAAGCAAATAATCAGTATTGTCCGCGGTTGATGTTCAGTTTTGAGTTTGGTCCTAAGTTTTTGCCTTTTAGGATTTTCCACGAATAACCAAATTGAGCTTGACTGTTACGGGTTATAGAGAATATAATCGATCCTGGATGTCATATTTATTGCGATTTTCAAAACGTCATATTCATCTTTGTATTAAATGATTCGATATCTAGCGTTACTTCAACAGTCGTGGAAAAAGAAAAGTCTGTTACTCGGTTACAATGAAAATTCGAAACTCGCGATTCTTCAATCTCGTCTACGGCGAAATGATTAATTAGGCAACTCGTATCGAATTTTCATTCTGCCCTTGTTACAGAATATAATATTCTGGTACAAATCAAAAGTAGGCTGAATAATTAGAAGAAATATATGATATAGGAAATTTTGAATAAGAAGGAATATCGAATTCCCTAAAAAGCACCCTCCCGAGCAGGACTCGAACCTGCGACATCCGGATTACCGGTCCGGTGCTTGATCCGCTACGACGAAGGCTGATTTTCGGCTGACGACTCTCCCGGAATCCGTCAATATTGTATTAACTACAAACTGAGCCGTTCCTGAGGAATTTTTCGAATTAAAAATGAACAAAGTTGTCACCATGCTCATAGAATCTTAGGTATATCTTGGCTTTACCTGAATTTCTTTCACCATTTGTGATCATAAGTTCCTCTTCAGAATGATTTTTAGAAAAACCTGTTTAATCGTTACATAAACTTTGGAATAAGAAATATTAGGATTATGAGGGCAATATCATGTTTTGCGTTGAACCCTTAATTTCTCCATTTTTTCGGCGTATATTTCAATGTTAAATCAATTTTTCAGAATGGTAATGGAAAAAATTCCAAAGAGGCGAAATCAACGAAGGCTGTGAAGGATAATGTTACGAGAGTTGTGGTAGTCGCATTGACACCTGATAGAACGAGAGAGACATGGGACAAAAAAGTCGAGTTCCTACTTGCTGTTGTTGGATTCGCTGTTGATTTAGGAAATGTTTGGAGGTTTCCATATATTTGTTATCAGAATGGAGGAGGTAAGTATTTCATACCGGATCTATCAAGGAAATATTCTTCGAGATTTCAAACCATAGGTCTGTGTTTCTTCGGGTGTGTCAGGTTATATCTTCAGACCAGAGGAATCTTCGATTAAGTTTGTTTCTCATCAGAACTATTCACTTCTGATTTATTGGTGACAAAAAAATTCACGAGCTGTGCCTCAAACTCGTTATATCGAGAAATTTGTTCAATATAAACACAATCTGATGTTTTAATGTTCATATCATTGTGCAGAAAAATAATTCAATATTTTTATTTCGACCAAAAGCAGGTCACACTTCATACAATAGAACTCTGTTCAGAAAATTTATATTCAATTATTAATAAATAATTTTTCCTTTTTTGAAAGCACTCGTTGAAAACTCGTTTATATTACTCTTGGTCTGGGGTGCAGTTGAATGGAACCGTATACAGATTCTTCATAAAGGATTATAACATTATACTGAGCTCCGATGTTTTTCCAGTTCACCGTTCCATATACACATTTTTACATTTGAAAAAAGTCTCCTAATGAAGATTAACAACAATCCAAAGTTAACTGGGATGTTACAATCATTTATGAAGACCCCTTATAAAATCGGGTACACATACAATATACAGGATGTGGCAAAAATTCAACAGGTTTTCCCTTGGACTATTTTAAGGATATTTTATCCTTTGACTATTTTTGAAAAAGCAACATGGGACGAAACAAATTTTCAACAAATAACAATTTATCACTGAAAAACATTTCTTAACCTACAACAATTGTTTAAAATTACTACCACCAGCTCGGGTGCAACCATCCAATCTTCACCTGATTGATTGCCGAACTCTTTCAAAAACACCAGAGCTGTTTCTTATTGAGTTACTCCCAGCGATTATCTGATCTCTTGAATCATTCACGGGCCTAGTATAAATTAATGACTTAAGAAGATACCATCGAAAATAATCCGGTGAGTTCAAGTCCGGGGATCGATCAGACCATAGGTAATGTCTACATCGACCAATGTAGCGATTTCCCTATGTTGGTGTTGAAAAACTCACAACAATGAGCAGGTGCACCATCATGCATTGCCCTCCTTGTACCCAATGGTACATCCTCCAGAAACGGAGGTAGCGTTTGTTGCAAAAATTTACGGTAAATCACAAGGAGGGGAAAAGGAGCATACAATGTAGAAAATTCGTTTTTCTTAGTTTGGATTGAACTCCGTACAGAGTTGGATTTGTTGAAAACGTTTCTCACCCTAAATCTTCGCAACAAAGCGCTTTTTCAATAATCACAAAAGAATAAAATATCCTCAAAATAGTCCCAAAATAATGAGGATTCTTTTTATGCTTGTTTAAAAGAGAATAGTAGATTTCGTATTTCGTTAACTACAGGTGCCCTTCTAAGATCCGTTTGCACCATCGTTCCTTAAAGTTAAGGATCCCTTAAATATTGACAGTTGCACGAGTTAGATACCGTCAATTCACGGAATCCCGCACGTGTGGCTGCTTTCCCGTGGGATCCACATCGTCAGCACTTTTTATTTCTAGTATAAATGTTTCACTTAGAATATTTCAGACAGTCTTGACATAGCTTTGTAATCGTCGTGTTGAACCCTTGTATTTTTGAAATAAAGTTCTTTTTTAAAAATCGCTTTCGCACCCTGATTTCATAATTGGCGCAGTCGGTGGAGTTTTCACGAAAGTTTTCATTGTGAATAACTTTAGAGTTTCAACTCTCTGTGGTGAAAAAACATTTGAACCTACAATTGGTGCTGTGAAATCAATCAAGAAATAGAGCATGCAGTTGTGGATTACACTATCTGGGTGGTGAGTGTATTTTTATTGAGATTCGTTTATGTCAGACTCCTCTTTATCACCTATTGATTCACCCTTAGAAACCAATAGTTCCGATTTAGAGTATTCCCCTATTGATTCACCTTCAGAAAACAATAGTTTCTTTTTAGAGTACGAGTTTTTAAATTCATTTAACAACCTCTCAATAAACGAAATGCCAAACGTCCCAGATTTTGACGTTAAAACCTTAAGTATAGTTCCCGAATTTGATGGGAACCCAAACAGGCTGCATAGGTTCATACAAGCAGCCGAAGCAATTTTAAATCAATATTTCGATGTGAATAATGTAGGAAATTTTCAAAATATTTTAATATTAAACGGTATTTTAAACAAACTTCACGGAAGAGCAGAGGAAATCGTAGCAATACACGGCACCACTAATAATTGGAATGATACAAAGAACGCCCTATTGTTACATTTTGGGGATCAACGTGAAGAGAACTGTTTAAATCAGGATCTCGTCAATTTACGGCAAAATCCTGGTGAATCTCCTCAAGATTTCCACGAAAAAGTAATGACGTTATTGAATACTATTTGCAATTATATTGACCTGAAATGTGAATTGAATTTAAGAGCCAGTAAAAGAGAATTTTTTACCAAACAAGCATTAAAAACATTTTTAGCTGGTCTTAAAGATCCACTAGGACCAATAATAAGAGCCATGAGACCAAACTCGCTAGCACAAGCCCTTCAATTCATAATTGAAGAAGATAACATTAAACATTATCAGAAAGGCAATTCAATGCCTAATTTTACTAAGAAAAATACTTCTGTTAATGCTCAAAGAAATATTCAAACCTACGTACTACCACAAAGACAGAATGATTTTCAAAATCAATCATTTCAAAACCAACCATTTCCTAGTAGACCTATTACAATTCGCAGAAATATCAATTATACTGAACCTAAATTTTCCAATAATTACCAAGTCTTTGGGAAACAAACTCAACCTAACCCGACTCCTATGAGCATATCAACCAACCAAACGAAAAGAAAATTTCAACCTATGAGCATATCGACAAATCAAACGAATCATCAAAGGAATTCCAGACCATTCCATACCTTCAATAAAAGACCCGACTTCGTAAGCGAAGAATTATTCAATACTGAACATTATGAAGATGAAACTTCTGGAAATCAATTACTAGAATACACAGAACAAAATTACCCCGATGAATACCCAAATGATGATGGGGACAATTTTAATGATAACGAAAATTTTCAAATCAGCCCTATAATAGAACCCAACTCATAGAATACCATTTGTCAAGTGATAAAAAAGAATTACCCTATATTAATATTAAAAATCCCCCCTTGAAACTTTTAATCGACACAGGTTCTACAAAATCTTTTCTAAATCCAGATATTGCAAGAAAATACTATTCAAATTTCATCTTTAAAGAACCATTTACAGTTTCAACAGTTTTTCAATCGGCTTCATATGATTATTGTGCTGAAATTCCCATATTCCCTGAATTTCGACATGATGATCAATTCAAATTCTATCTTTTCAAATTTCACAATCTTTATGATGGTTTAATAGGTCTTGATAATTTGAAACTATTGAACGCAAATCTAGACTTTAACAATTCAAAAATGATAACTCAATTTGCTACATTACCTATCAAATATCAAACATCGCAAAATAAAATTCCATTCAAATTCAAAATTGACGCAAATACCAAAATTATCACCAAAATTCCCGTAAAACAGAAAAATGGAGAAGTCATTGTACCTAAACAAATCATTCAAGAGTGTGAAATACCCGAAATTTTGACAATATCAAAAAATGGCTTTGCTAACGTTGAAATTCTGAATAAAACTGATCAAAACATTATAATCATCTTGAACGATCCCATAGAATCTTACCCATTTTGCGAAAACGATTATGAAATTTTCACTCTAGAAACAGAAACCTATAAAAAAAACCTGAAATAGAAAAATACATCAGAACATCCCACATGAATGAAGAAGAAAAACACCATATATTAAAATTATGTAAAAACTTTTCCGATATATTTTTATTAGAAAATCAACCATTGTCCTTCTCGAATCTAGTAAAACATTCTATCAAAACGAAAGATGATGTCCCAGTTTATACTAAATCATACAGGTATCCGTTTGTCCATAAGGAAGAAGTGAAAAAGCAGATTAATTCCATGTTAAATCAAGGAATTATTAGACCGAGTGAGTCTCCTTGGTCCTCTCCGATATGGATTGTACCGAAGAAATCAGACACATCTGGCAAGAAAAGGTGGAGAATTGTCGTAGATTTTCGAAAGTTAAACGAAAAAACTATTGACGATAAGTATCCACTTCCAAACATCACTGATGTTTTGGACAAATTGGGGAAATGCCAATATTTTTCAACTATAGATCTGGCAAGTGGATTCCATCAAATCGAAATGAATCCACAGGACATACCCAAAACTGCCTTCACGGTGGAAAATGGACACTACGAATTCGTCAGAATGCCATTTGGACTCAAAAACGCCCCTTCTACCTTTCAAAGGGTAATGGACAATATGTTGAGGGGATTACAAAATGAAATTTGTTTAGTGTATCTGGACGACATCATTGTTTTCTCAACATCTCTTCAAGAACATTTGGTGAACCTCAAAAAAGTATTCGAACGACTTAGAGCATCAAATTTCAAAATTCAAATTGATAAATCAGAATTTTTGAAAAAGGAAGTTGCTTACCTAGGGCACATAGTGACGCCCGAGGGAGTGAAGCCGAACCCAGAAAAAATAATCGCCATAAAAAAATATCCGATACCAAAAACAACGAAAGAAATAAAGGGATTTTTAGGACTTTTAGGCTATTATAGAAAATTCATCAAAGACTTCGCTAAGATTACAAAACCATTGACAGCTTGTCTAAAGAAAGGTGCCAAAATTGAACACACACCAGCTTTCATCAAATGTTTCGAATATTGTAAAAATTTATTAACAAATGAACCCATCTTGCAATACCCTGATTTTTCCAAAGAATTTATTCTCACAACCGATGCTAGCAACTTTGCCATTGGAGCTGTGCTATCGCAAGGAAAAATTGGAAGCGATAAACCCATCTGCTATGCATCTCGCACCCTAAACGAAAATGAACAAAATTATAGCGTCATCGAACGCGAACTCTTGTCATTAGTAAATTTCACTAAATATTTTAGACCTTATTTATTTGGCAGAAAATTTAAAGTCGTTACGGACCATAAGCCTTTAGAATGGATTATGTCCCTTAAGGAAACTAATAGCCGCCTTTTGAGGTGGAGACTCAAACTTCAAGAGTACGATTTCGAGGTCGTTTACAAGAAGGGTTCCAAAAACACAAATGCTGACGCTCTTTCCAGGATAGAAATTCATAATAAAGAACTTTTCGACTATATGGAGAAATTCAATGAGGGATTTTCAAAGCAAATTCAAATAACGATAATGTATCAATGGTTGTCAATCTTGATGAACAAAATGATCCACTCACAGAAATAAATTTATCTTTCAAGGAATTCCTGAAACTCTTTGATGCAAATAAAATAAAGCTCTCTCCTAACATTCTTGAAAGGGAAGGCGATATATTCGATTCTCATGAAATTTATGCTTTTGCCCATTGCGTATCCGAAGACCTAAAAATGAATAAAGGTATTGCTCTTACATTCAAAGAAAAGTTTGGTGAGGTACATGAACTTCAGTCCCAAAATAAAAAAGTGGGAGAAGTGGCAAAAATTAAAAATAACAACCGTAATATTTATTACCTGATTACTAAAGAACTCTATTATCTTAAACCAAAATATGAAGACGTGTTTAAATCACTTTTGAATCTGAAAATTTTATGTGAACGAAATAACGAGAAGCATTTGGCTATGCCGAAAATCTCTTCCGGTTTAGATAAACTTGAATGGCCCAAAATTCTTAACATGATTCATTACATTTTCGCAAATTCCGAAATAAACATTGTCATTTATCATCTACCTTCAGAAAATCCAATTAATACACCAGAAGTTACGGAAGAAAATGAATCCGAAGGAAACACTGTTCACTCTAATTACGAAAATCCCATACAAGAAATTCCAATTTCAGAAAAGGCCCTAAACACTTTTGATAACCAAATCATATTTGATTTCGTATACCACTCTCCAACAGAAGTAAAACGACAGGATATTTTTCAAAACAAGCAAAGAATTTTTGTACAACTATCCACTAGCAATTTAGAATACGAAACAGTTAACTTTTTCAAAACATACTTAAGACCAAAAATATTATACGCCCTTCATTTTAAACAGGACGAATATTATTCAGAAATATGCGAAATCCTCCGAAAAACCTTCGAACAATCATTCAAACTCATCAAATGTAACCATATTCTAGAAGACATCCCGGATAAAGATCAACAAATCCAAATTATACAATTTACACACGAATCCAAAACCAATCATCGAGGTATTACAGAAACGATTTCTCGAATCAAAAGGACCTACTATTGGCCTAGTATTAAAAATGATGTAACCAATTATATCAACAATTGCGAAATTTGCCAACTCAGCAAATATGACAGAGATCCGCCAAAACAAAAATTTATGATCACCCCAACGCCGATAAAACCATTTGAAATAATCCATATCGATACTTTTCAGGCTCAAAACAAAAAATTTGTCACTTTAATCGACGCTTTTTCCAAATACGCTCAGGCATACCCAGTTATTTCAGCTTCAGGCATTGAAGTAGTAAGATCCCTCTTATTATTTATGACCCATCATGGTGCACCTTCAACCATTGTTATGGATAATGGCACAGAATTCAAAAACAATGTGGTCGAAGAATTCTTGAAACTACATAGAATCTCCCCTCACTACGTTACAGTAAACAACTCACAATCAAACGGAACAATTGAAAGATTTCATTCAACCTTGTTAGAACATTTACGTATATTGAAAAGCACAAACAAAAATTCAGACGATATCGAAAATATTATGCCTTATGCAATATTCGGTTACAATAATTCAATACATTCAGTTACTAACCAAAAACCTATTGACATCATTAACGGACACCTCGATACTCAAGACCCCCTGAATATAAATATAAACGAAAAAATTGTGAGTAATTACGTCGAAGCACATCGTGAAAAAACTAAGGAGCTCTACAAAAAATTGAACGAAAATTTGGTTCAAAAAAAGGAATCTATTATTCGGAAGGTAAATGAAACAAGACACGAACCCCTTGATTATCAATCAGGATCTGTAGCCTATAGGAAAATTAAATCGAATATGCGTAATAAATTAACTCCAAAATTTTCTAAAGACATAGTAATTCGTAATGAAAAAATAAAAATACAAGGAAATAACAAGGTTCTCCATAAGCAAAACCTCAAAAGACCAAAAATTAAAATGAAAAAAATTTTACAGGACCCTTCTGTCCCTAATGACGGCTCAAGAGATAATGATAACAGACCTGAAGGACAGCCCGGGAATTCTTCCTATTCACCTGGGGAAGGCTCTAGTTAAGGAAAAAACCCATAATTTTATTCACTATTATGATTTATTACCAGTATACAATCAACTAACTGATCTTGAAAGTCTATGTCAAGAAATATCAAAATCTTCAAAAGAAAATAACACCTTTTATTCTGAAATTCAAAATTATAACAATATTATCAATTACCAGTTGCAAATAGCCAAACAGAAACTGAATGGATTGTTGCCACACAGAAGAAACAAACGAGGTCTAGTAGACGGTTTAGGGACAATTATTAAAAGCATTACAGGAAATTTAGATGCAAATGATGCAGCCCATTATGAATCTGTTTTAAATTCACTTCAGAGAAATCAACAGGAGATCACAACCAGATTAAATTCCGATATTTCATTGGCAGGTGAAATTATCGAGAACTTCAATAAATCTGTCTCCGTTCTCAGTCAGAATCAAGAGATAATTTCAAAACAGTTCCAAAAAATTTCTGATACAGTTTTTAACCTGAAGAATAACATGTACTACTTTATTCAATTCAAAAATTTAATTGATCAAATGGGCATATCCGCCAATATAATATCACAAATTATTAGTGACGTCGAGATTGCTATGAGCTTCTCAAAACTTGGTGTTCTTCATCATAGTATAGTGAAGTATTCTGAATTAAAATCGATTGTTTCCAAAGTCTCCAGTCAATATTCAGAAAAACATTTAATTTTCACAAACGAAAACGAATTTCGAAATTATTACGAATTAATCAAGGTTGATGCATACTACGTGAATCTCAGAATAGTTTTTATTTTGCATTTTCCGCTTATTCATGCAGCATCATTTTCTCATTACCACTTGTACTCTATCCCTACTGAAAACAACACTATTATAATCCCTCCCAATACCTATCTGACAATAAACGAGAATAAATATCAATACACCGCATCACCTTGTATAAGTGTTCATCCACATTACTACTGCGAAGAGAACAAGTTGATGGATGGAACCTTGAATAAAGACTGCCTTTTCGACATATTACAACTCAAGAAATCAATCGAAACTTGCCAACATCACACTGTGGAAGCAACTGCCAACTTCGTTCAACCAATTGATGATTCCAAGTACATTGTGGTAGCACCAAGCAGTTTGAAAATCCGAATGACATGCCAGAGAAACGATTATACAACACTCAAGGGAAATTTTCTCATCAGTTTACCCAGAGGATGCCAGTTCGAAACAGAAAAAGAAAAATTCTTGAACACTAAAGATATCATTAACAGCCAACCTATGTTTCTTCCGAAAATTATATCAGACTCCAATTGGACACGGACGAATTCCCTGAAGATAAAATTAGAAAATATTCCACTGGACTCACTACATGAGATCAAACAGAAACAAGAAGAAATGAAACCCCTGATTCACCCACAGTACGAGGCGAAAGTACATGGAAATTTAATTGGAGTTCTTTACATTGTGATGATAGCTGCAGGATGTTACCTTATAATCAAGAAATTGTTCAAATTCCTTATGATCAAGAAGAAATCTACAAAAAATGAATTGGAAGAAGCCAAGCCGTCACAAGAAGCCTTTTTCACGCCCTAAAGAAATTTCTACGGATGGAGGAGTTAGATACCGTCAATTCACGGAATCCCGCACGTGTGGCTGCTTTCCCGTGGGATCCACATCGTCAGCACTTTTTATTTCTAGTATAAATGTTTCACTTAGAATATTTCAGACAGTCTTGACATAGCTTTGTAATCGTCGTGTTGAACCCTTGTATTTTTGAAATAAAGTTCTTTTTTAAAAATCGCTTTCGCACCCTGATTTCATAATTCACGCTTCTTCTTCTTCTTCTTCCTTATTCTTAAGACCATGTCTTGTTATCTTCTGTTCATTCAGACTCCTGCGATGTGGACGTCCAACTCTCATACCATCTCTTTGGTGGTCGGCCGGGGGGCGCTTTGAGTTTGGCTTTTCGTTTTTTGCCCACTTTGCCCATCGATCGTTGCTCATTCTTGCCACGTGGTCTCTCCAGTTCCTGCGTCTTGACCGTACAAACCGAACAATATCCTGCACTTCCAGTTCTTCTCGTATAACACTGCTTCTTATTTGGTCCCGCAGTGTTACTCCCTTTATTGTTCTTAGGATTTTCATCTCCGTACTTCTCATCAGAGCCTTTGTTTTGGAGGTTTCAGCACGGGTTTCTGCTGCGTATGTTAATATTGGTCTCACAGCTGTTTTGTATATACGGACTTTACTTTCTGCTGTCATATGTTTGTTCTTCCATATTATTTCTCTTAAGCATCCGGATATTCGAGATGCTTTATTCGTCTGAGTCCGCACTTCTTGATACAAGTTCTTGCAGCTGGATATTTCTACTCCTAGATAAGTGCATTGCATGGATTGTTTGATAGACCTGTCATTGACGGCCAATTTGCATCGGATAGGTTCTCGAGATATGACCATCGATTCCGTTTTCTCGAATGATATCATCATATTGAATTTTTCGGCTGTTGTTTGAAATCGATAGAGCAGACGTTGTAGATCATTTTCGTTTTCGGCCATTAGAATAGCATCATCAGCATAGCATAAGATCTTCAATGCCCTCGATCCCATTCTATATCCTCTACTGGTTTGGTTGACACTACCTATAATTTCATTCATGATCAGGTTGAATAGGGTTGGGCTTAGGCTATCGCCCTGGCGAATTCCCGACAGTACGGGTATGTCTTCTGTTAAGCCGTGTTGAGTTTTGACCCTTGTTTTGTTGTTCTTGTTGAGCTGTTCAATGACTTTTATGTGTTTAGAGTCTATTTTGCCGTCTTTCAGAATTTTCAAGACATCTGGTAGCCGCACTCGATCGAATGCTTTTGTAAGGTCCACAAAGCATAGATATAAAGGTTTATCAAACTCCAATGATTTTTCAATCATTTGTCTCAAAATAAATATTGCATCAACTGTTGATCTGTTGTGCCTGAATCCTTGCTGTTCTTCCTGCATGTACATTTTCTCGGTTATTCTTTTTGATAGGATCTTTGTAAAGAGTTTGCTTATGCTGTCACTCAAATGGAATTCTTACGTAAGGGACCTTAGAATATAGAACAATATTTTATTATCTATGTTGGGACCCTTAAATAGTTCTATCTAGTGATATTTCAGTTTTTCATGTTGTTTAACTTCACCCTAGTTCAATAAAGCCTTTTCATTGGCTGGCCGGATACAGATGATAGTTGTCATTTCCTTAACCTAGCTTTACTGTCATGTTGACGATTTCATGCTAATTGAAATTTCGAATTTTTTACTATAATTTCATAGAAAACAACGAATGTTCAGTCAGTTTGACAAATTATTTCAGGTTATAATCCCATCCTTAAATTTGAGGTTAGGTTTAAGGATCGAAACGTCACTTAAATATTTAAGGAACGATGGTGCAAACGGATCTAAGAGTCATTCCTTGTGCGACATCTCGAAGAGATTTTTATAATATTCCGGGCTAAACTTCTTTATGTATTCTGATGTTAGCTAACGTAATCAAACAGGTTGTTTGTTCGATCACTAGAAACAAGTATCTACTCGATCCCCAAATTCATGACATTCCGCTAACAACAAATTTTCTTCTTTATTGGTATTCAAATCACCAAAAATTTTTATACTCACAGGAACAGAACCTAGGCTATCATGTATGAAGCTAACAGAGAAATGGACACTGTAACCTTTGTTTTTCAACACCTTCCAAGCAAAGTCAATTCGTTACCAAAAATTCACCGAATAAACAACTAAACCTGGTTAGGGAGTGAAGTTTGAAACTTTTAGACTCGATAACTTTCTTAAAAAATATGGCACAAAGCATCCGATAGGTTGTTGACAGTCCTCCAAAAACAGGAGTTCAAATCGATTCAACTTCATTTGCATCATTAGTCTTCAAAAAAATGTGGATTTTTTTGAATTTTTGAACAGAACGTAATTTTCTTAATCATATAAGAAATACTGATCTTTCTCATGAGGAGCAACTGAAGAACCAATGATGCCCTTCAAGTGAATTGAAATTTCAGCAAAATTCGAATAATAGAATACTATTTCACAATTCATCCTCACGAAGAGTCACACAGCCTTTTTGCAACGAACTACAAATCAATAAGCTCAGTATTTTAACAATTATTGAGCATTCATAAATTCAAGAGCCTGTTACCTGTTGACAAACACCACTTGAATGAGTTCGCCCTGATTATTGAAGAACAAACTGAAAACTCTTTTATTCGTAGAAAAAAGCAAATATAACGATCCGGACACACAAAGATCGATATATCGCGATCACGTTATAAGTATCCATAGCTGGATGACAAAAGGGGAACCAGCTGAAAATAGGCTTGTTGTGGGATTGGATGTCATTGTCGAAAGAGAGGTCCAAATGAAAGACGGTTTTGAATAAAAAACTTCTTAAGAATCTTTTGTGATCACATTGAAAGAAAAGGCAAATTATGAACTCAGCCAGGACCCCTCCCTGGGTTGTAGAGCTACTAGAAGAAGAAGCTGAATCGGCTTGATGCGAGATTAACATCCATATACGGCGCACCTCAACCCAACAAAAGTTGTCTGAATGGAATGAAGACATCTGAAAAATGGAATGTGGTCATCTCTTTTATTATTGTTGCGGGCCGAATGCTCCCTGCCCATAACAGAATTCTTCTAACGCTCAGGTATATTCAGTTCTTCTTGACGAAACAATTTTTCATTCTTACAATTTTCTGGAATGAATGGAATGTATGGAGTATGAACTTGACAATTCAAATACGCTGTGTCTCATCTAGTGTTACTGACCAATACCTTGAACCCAATAAAATCAGTATAAAATGAGATATTCTTTGCGACGATTCAAAAGGAGAACTAAAATTACATATTGACCTCTGTGGTAGGCATTTTCAGAAGATTCTTGATCTGAGATTAGACATTATTATAAGAACGCTGAAGTTCTGATACTGACGTGTTCGATCCGGAGGTCTCATCTACACCCCGGTTAATGGCGGGAAAAGATACTGAATTTACTTGAGCGATGTTGATTGGTCCATCGCTCCCGCTCTTTATCGGCTTGATCTTGATTTTTTCTAAGATCGGCAACCATGCGCTACGTACCGAGGGTCAATAAAAAGGTCAATTTATAATGCTCCTAGTTCTGTTTTTTTTTCAATGATTAGATATGAGAGTAATGACATTTTTGTACAACTGCCATTAAAAGTGACACTCTAAATGACAGCGAACAATGTTAAAATTGATTGTTTATGTGGAAGCGTGTTAAAAATATTTTCAACATTAGTGTTAAAAATATTTTTAGCACTCCATTTTTTTTTTGATGAAATGAGATGAAAAAAATTCAGCAATTTTATTATCAGTATTTAACAATCATAACTTATGAACATTAATATTAATCGTCAAATTAGAACAATAAATAACATTAATGCCCTGTGACGTTAGGGAGCTTCGCAACACATTATTAGAATCCTCAGCACCATCAGTATTTGTAGAAACCGGAAGTACAATAATGATAATCCAAAATCTGTTGAGGTTGGGAGAATTTTTTCAGCAATGACATTTCTATATGCAATGGAATGATCAACATAGCCCTCGGCTAGCGTCGTAGACTTCCATCCACCATGTTTTTTTATATCCGTAATATTTGCTCCTGATTTTGCTAGCAATGAAGCAGAGGATCTTCGAGAACAGTGTCCTGTATATTGCTTTGGTTCTGGCAGTTTGAGGAATTCGGCAACAATAGATGGAATTTTTCCAAATGTATTAATATCAACTGGATTGGCAGTGCATTTATTATTCATGTATTTCAGGAAAAAACGACGATGTTTGATGACAGAAGGGCGCAGTGCAAAGTACCTATGAAAAAAGTCTGCATATTTTCCAATAATACTGAAAGAACGACTGAATTTCGATTTTGTATTTGGAAGTTGTATAACCAATGGTTTATTTGTTATTTCGATGTTTTCCACTGATAAATTACACAATTCTTCACGCCGACAGGTTCCAAATCATCCGAAAATAGTTGCAACCTCAACCATCAAGTATTTCTCATCTGGTGACTCCTTTATAAATTTTTCAACTTGTTCACGGGTGAGAATTTTCGATTTTTTGGGACGATGTCCTTCACTTTTCCGTTTTAAATATACTATTACCTTAAAATATTTACTAACATCCACACCATTTTTAACAAGGGCGCTTGACTTTATCATTGAAAATTTGCTCCACAAAGTTGATGAACTCCATATTCTTGATTTTTCTTCTAAGTATGCCAGGTTTCACTGAAGTTCCCTTCTACATTTTTCAATTTACACCAGGCCAGGAAATTGTTATATGTAATATCGTACTGTGAACAGATTTTTTAGGGAGGAGTTCCAGATTTGCTCTTCTTGCAGACTCTTCAATATCCAGAGTAACAACCAAATCATCACTTTTAATAATAATTGGACTCTTGACAAACATATTAAGCAGTTGAAAACCCAAGACGAAAATTGGACAGGAACGAAATTCAAATGACAGCGTCTTTTCTCATTTGTTAGTAATCATAACGTTGGCAACGTTTGCCATTCACAACAACCTTTTGGTTATTTGAATATTAAAATGCATTTTGAAGTTTATTGTCATTGCAAATTCGCCCATTTCATTAAAATAAGGCAGTTGTACAAAAAACATTGGATGGTATTTGTGTTAAAAGTGATTTTATTTTGTTCGAGAAATTGTTCAATACCCGGTCATTTCACAAACTATTTCACTCACAAAATAAAACGTCACTTTTAACACTCATATCATAAATAACTATTATCTAACATATATTCGTAAAACAAGTTTAAACTAAAACTGAATAATAACTCCTTTCATACAAATTAGTTTCCCAGGGACTCATGCATCAACGTGCGAGAAAATTAAATTTACGAATCATCTTGATATCCATTCATATAACGGGAATCATTAGCTTCTATTCATCCAGTAGTAATGTGTTTCACGAAGCAAAATTTCCTGTTTATTCATAATGTTATCGGATTACTCTCTATAGCCCAGAGATAAGGATAATTTCATCAATTTCGCAGAGCGGACTGATAACTCACTTGTGAAATTCAAAAGAGGATTGGTTCGATCATATTGAATTTAATCAGGCAGGATCATATCATTCATATGCGAGTATTCATAGCTATCCTCTCCTTTTTCAACGGGAGATTTGGAAGGTACAGTGGCTAAAGACCCTTTTTTGAAAATTTATTCAGGGCAGTATTGAGTAGAGAAAAGGAGACGAGTTATAAAGAAGACTCCGATAATTTTTCAGAAATAGTTTGAATAAAAAAATTTTTCTTCTACAATCCTCAGAACAAAAAATTCGCTGAATGATGAATTCGTTTTCCGGAGCTTCTTCTCTTAATAACAGTGTCGTTTCTGAATTTCATTTTAGGCCAGAGATAGTCGAAGAATATTAGGTTATACAGGGTGTAAATTATGTCCCGACAGGGATGTTTTGACAAAAAATGCCGCAAGAGGTTCATTTTTATTCGGAGGCGGAGAGGACATATTTTGAGCACAATTGTAAACCACAATCTACTCAACCTTAGGGGTGTAGGGGTTGTCACCCCTTAATTTTTAATGGGGAATAGAGGGCTGCTTAGACTTTAATCGAAAAACAATTTGTCCCTCTCAATGAATACTACAGTTTGCAGGGTTTTTGTGCTGCTCGGGATGTTATTTTTCACGTATATAAATCAAAAATGATGAATTGGCAAATTTTTCATTTGTAAAATATCTAAATCGCTGCAGTTTCGAGACTGAATTTGTCTCTACTAAAAGCTAAAAAAATTTCAAGACATTGTAAAACAGCTGTAACAAACCAAACATGCACTAAATCTTACTGAAATAAACAATGCTACGATAACTATGTTGATTCAAATGTTTCAACATCTCTCAACACGGAAAAGTGAATCAGAGTCTTCACTCTGATCCTCAGATGGAACCTTCCAGAAATACTGCACAAAAAGAAGGAAAAAAGCATAGCCTACTCAAACATGTACCAAACTCCATTAACAGAATTGTGTTTTTTTCATCTAAAACATTTCAGCAAAAAATCTTTTCATGTATTTTTTTTCCTTGTGTAAAATTTCAACATTCTCAAGATCAAAGTCGAACATTTGTCCCGTACTGAGGTGATGATAAACTAGAGCCGTTTTGTTATCGCAGCAGTAGGATGTCTAACAGAGTATTTGTGATAAGATATTCTCTTAAAAAGATTTCGCCTATTTGTTCCTATATAAATTTGTTGGCAATGTAGTCAATTAATCTTGTATACAAGATGAGATTCAAGTTTTGTTTTTTTTCTTCAACACTTTTTGAAAGTGTAAAGTTTAATCTCAAATTCACATTTGAATTAGAGAATGAAGTAAATCTCTCATTACCCTTTTCAGAAATTATGTTAATTATATCCGCTAGAAGGAGAGTTATGAAAACAAATTTATATAAAAAACCTACAAGTCCTTGTAGAACTATCAATTACTGGTCTCTACATCCATTACATGAAAAATCAACATTAACACAAAAGAATTCTTCAAAGTATTCAGAATGTGTGACACAGAGTTTGTATCATCTAACTTAGATAGATTAAAAAAGAACTAGTAAAGAATGGGTAGGTATCCAAAAAAATTAATTAATAAAGTTATAAATTCTAACCCTGACAACGTTACCTCTAACAATATAATCATCCAACGAACTTGGACAATCAACGATTTCAAATTTGTTAATCTTACTCTTATTCTAAGTTTAACCCATTGCTAATTAACCATTTTTTATTTATATAATTGTTGTTTCCTGGCAATCTAAGTATTATAGCAGTTATTTTTCACTCAGACAATGTGTCAAATCAATTGATTTTAATTAAATACGCCGTTATATTTGCTTCATTTTTATTTGAAATGAATACCTACATTTCAAAAATTCTGGTACATCTGTATTACATAATTATTAGAACAATTTGAAATCAACTTCAATTAAGGCAACTCATATTAGTTACAGAATATTCAGAACCAAATTCCAAAACGAAAACATTCAAGACATGTACAAGGTGTAATCCGAACACATTCTTCGGTCGGGTATGTTAGCCTAGAATGAGAATAGTTTCGTTTATGTTTCTTTATGTTTTTAGTATGAGAACTGCATGACACAATATTCGAATCGATTAATTAGTAAACCACCGACTAGTCAAAGTTCAATTATTCTTCACTCAGAGCAATTTCATCGAACATGAAAGAAGAAATTAATGTTTTCTCCTGAGAGTTTTTCGAGAAATACAACCTTAAATATGATATCATCGATGAATATTGACGTTTATGAACTGAATGAAGGATCTTGAGTGCAAATGTAGGAATTTTTTCACAAATAATATCAACGAGTGTTTTTCCATTATTATTAATTTTCACGATAATATTCACGAGTCGGAAGTATGTTGATATGATTTTTCTGATCATTATATTCGCTGAAAATGACGATAGAAGAGTACCTAACCGATCGTCAATACTCGAAGCATTTAGACACTTATAGAAAAGTGCCGTCGTTCCTTCAGCAAAACAAAAACAGAATATACCAAGCAATGAACAAGAGAGCATCTAACAATTGGGAGTGTTGAAAAATAGAGTGAGGAAAATACTGAAAACCGGAAAAAGGCATCCGTTTCATTTCCAGACAAGATTGGAAGAAGCGGACGAAATCCCTAGAATAAGATTTTCCAAGTGGGGTTTGAACAATCACTAGAATCTTTCTCGAATATTGTTCAGAGATGATTCGCAACTCACTCTCGATGGCATAAAACACTTGAGGAATAAACACGTTAAGACCGAAAAAGAACACCCTCAGAGGCGAAGCTGGCATAAATTTACAATGTGAATTGTGTGAAGATTCGTTGATTGGACCAAATATTCTTGTCGAATGGAAAACAAAATGAAAAATACTGTATTTGTCAAACAAATCATCACAGATCAATGAAGTTTTGTAGGTATGTAGGAGAACAAAACTGATACGGATGAGGAAATAGGTTATCAATTTCCCGAACCGTACTCTATTAAGCTGATAATAATGGAATATCGTAAATAAAAAAAAATGACCCCTTATGAGCATTTCTTCGTTCTACTTGCATTTAGAAAACCAATATGAAATGTCCGTCCCTGGATATTGAAACAATTTTATTTAAGGAGGATCTAAACTGAATATAGAGCATTTCGGAAATATGACCCGAAACTAGAAATAACCCTGTATAATTAAAAAAAATTATAATAGACCCTTCATGTTTGTGATTTCTGAACCGGCTAAGGCTACTTCTGTGGACAGGATTCTTCCTGTATACGATAATCTTCCGCACTTATTAATCGATATTCGAAATAAAATGTCTGATCTTGAAATTTCATTTGGAAAAGAAATAGTATCATACGGAAATACTATTGTTTTTAGATGGTCTTACATACATTTATTGCAGGTGCGTTCCTTATACCATACACCATAATGTTGATTTTTGGTGGGTTGCCGCTTTTTTATATGGAGTTAGCTCTAGGACAATTTCATCGTAGTGGATGCTTAACTATATGGAAAAGAATATGTCCCGCCATAAAAGGTAAGTATCTATTTTTTTCATTAGATAGCCAAATTATCAACATTTTGGTTCATTGAATTACTCAACTCTGCTATTAGAAAAAATATGGATATTCGAATTATCGGGAAAATTTACCATCTTTAATTACACTCATGACCATTTGAAAAGTTTCACTTGAAGATAATAAATTCTCACGCTTGAACGACCGCGAACGTTTATTCTTTACTTGTTCTGTTATTTATCGTCTAGGAGATGTTTTTATGGAAGTTGGGAAGAAAGTTGAAAACCAATTCGTAATCAAAGAATATCGCTCAGAGACAAAATCTTCATAAGAAACTTCTACTTTTGAAGCCTTCTAGTTTAAGCCTTCTGAGTACAAAAATATGAATATTTTGTCCCTGGGGTGTATGGGATACTGATTATGCCAAATAAGGCTGCAACCGATATTTCTCTTTCAGCTAGGTACTTTTTTGTAAGAATCTATCTTCCCTCTCAAACACTTTAGATTTTTTGGGTTTCTTTTTCCCTTCTTTTTAAAATTGTTCGAAGTTTTGGATACTTGAGAAATTGTATGTTTTCCTATTTGAAAAGGATGGTCTTCAGCATAGAATATTCACATCATAAGCTTGATGGATACTTCAATACAGCAAGTAGGTCCAAATTATGAAAATCCAAGAATAAATCAATTCTACGGGGAGGAGGCAATATATTATATTACACTTTACGGGATGCACTATACATACAGGGTGGGCCATCCATAACTCTGCACCCCGAATTGTTTAGCTTTGGGGTGATATAACCATATAACTCAGACAGGTCAAATTTTGTTGAAAGGGGGATAAATGGGGGTGTTCAAATGAGTCTGTTATCACTACCCCTCTAGCAGCAACCCCTAACAGCTCTCATTTTTGAATAGGGAAAAGGGGGCTAGCAGCACCTTGTTAGAAAGGCAATTCAATTTCCTGCATGAGTGTATTTTTTTCATCGCTTTATTATTATAAAGTGACTCAGTATTCCATCAATAACTTTCACACGCCGAATTTGGATCTTTGAGATGGAAAAAACGCTCGGACGGGTCAAAAAATGAATTCGATATCACTTGCTGTTAGGCTAGCGGGTAGAGAGGTAGTGATATCGAATTCATTTTTTGAACCGTCCGAGCGTTTCTCCCATCTCATAGATAAAATTCGGCGTGTGAAATGTTTTGATGGAATACTGAGTCACTTCCAACAAGGTGCTGCTCGATTCCTTTTTGCTATTAAAAAATGAGAGCTGTTAGGGGTTGCGGCTAGAAGAGTATTGATATCAAACTCATTCGAACACCCTTATTTGTCCCCTTTTCAATAAAATTTGACCTGTCCAGGCGTTTTCTCGTTATTCCATCCCAAAGCTCAAAATTCGGGAAGGAAAGTTATGGATGGCCCACCCTGTATAGAATAGTCTCAAACTTGAAAGCATTCTCTATCGCTCGGGTACAAAATCGTTTTCGTCTCCCCTTTAACTCGTAGTATAAACAAAACTAAAATTTTAGTTTTACCTACTCTGGGAAATTCTATTGTACTTGTCATCCCCTCATTAGCACAGACTGGCCAGTAGGTTACGAATTCAACTTCACACTTGGGTCAAGTGCTTCTCAGGAGTCGAAGACGATTAATTCAATAGCTATGAATCTACTTTTGTGTACCCATTTCCTACGTTCTGCGGAAACCCCCCAATCTTAATGATCGATCCTCCAGACTCTTAGCATTGTGGAGTACTTCAAGTGATAAGGAGATACTCCAAGTCTATTAATTCAGTGATGCCGATGTAAAAACGACGTCGAGTCCAAAATGAGGTTGATTCGGTTTAGTGAGAGAGGCATCAGACAGCAGAAACGTTTTAGTTAAGGATGGTAACGCTTGGGAGCTCATGTTCGATTCATTACTGCCTTATCTCTGCCAAACATTCATATGGATAGGAGGGTATCGGTTGAGGCAACAGGCCTGGATTTGAAAAAAAAAGGTGCTTTCAGTTTTTTGGAATTTTCAGGGTGATTTTGAAATTATTGCGTTTTCGGGGATACCCGGATACAGTTTCACGTAGAATTCATTGACGCTAAAATTTTTCTGGGATATCGTTTTCGAGTTCTTACTCAAACACCCTACAGTTTATTACACCATCAAATTGCCTTTTTTGGTTTCTAAAAATAATTTTCATAATCGAAATTCGAATTTTAAACTTGAGTTTTTTCTTGCTCTGTTCGAAATTTGAAAGCTGCATTCGCTGTATACGACATAGGTATAAATACTCGGAAGATATTGAGAGATCATCAGAATGAACTTTGATAATTTCTCAAGGCTAGAAGATTTCAACACAAAAACACTAAATTTTCAGCAGGATGGGGTAACTGCTCATGATGCTGTTGTTGGACCTTGTCAGTGTTAGACTTTTTTCTTTCGGCATTTTTAAAAGATAAAATATATACCAGCAAACTTATAACAACGTGCAAGCATTTGGCTAAATTAGAGCCTAAATGTTATCAGTTATCAATCTAATTGTTTTAGAGGCAGGTAGGAGTTATGGGGACTAAATTTCCGACAATTTATTTATATGTTTAGGTCACAATATCTGTTGTTAAGGATTGTTTTTGTTCCTTTTTTCTTTTGAATTTTTGATAGTTCAAATGATAGAAATTTAAGTATGAAAATCCAACTTCAATTGGAAATGAGTGTTATATATAATTTGCATCAGAAAAAAAATTATGTAAGCCAATAAATTCGTGTTGAAAATATCTATCAGAGTTTTCATCTTGAGAATATAATAAGAGGTTATCAAGATACAACAGTATTCCCGAAAACGCAATAATTTCAAAATCACACTGTATATTCCAAAGTATAACACGAGTTTAACATACATCAAAAAATCGAAAGCACTTTTGTCCAACGGTTGCAGAATTATTCTCAGGGGATATCGATCCGATTTTAGTTCAGTTAGAAAAAAAATTTATAATTAGAGATGTAGGAGTCGTATCAGATTTCTGTTATTTCTTTCGAAACTCATATAGAGAATGTCCCAATTTGATTGAGTACCTAATTCTGAAACACTCTGGAAAAGTACAGAAATCCCAGCTCTTATAGAAATATATTTTTTCTCAAAATAATGATATCCACCATACCAAGTTTGGCGTTTATGTAGGTACCGCTATTACAAATAAATCATATCCGTCGGTTTTTCCGTGCTTAAATATTCTTCATAAAATGAAAAAATATCCAGTCTGAAATTTCACCGTGAAGTTAGATGACTATTTTATTTTGTGAAGTTTAGCGTTTGCCGTGTGAAAAGGGTGGTAGAAATAATTATTTCTGTCCTTCTACAAAGGATTGATTTTTTTTGTTCATTTTTCAATTCATTAATTTTTGGACACTATGTATATATAAGACATAAGTATAGAAATTCATAGTTTGATTCTACATTCTTCATTAAATACTACTTTTTTTTATGAACAGATCAGAAGTCTCTTTATGTGTGACTCAAAACCATGTTCTTCGGGAATAGAAACACTCTGAAGGAATTGGAAATGAGCAACACTTAGTTCGAGGTGAAAGCATTTATTACCAGTCCACTCTGTGAAATTTCCTATAGAAGCGTTCTAGTCAAAGCATAAATAACAAATAGAATAAATAAACCCTTCGAGTTTCCTTGATAAAATAGCAGTTGTCCTTTGCTACCCCAATTCAATCCCATGGCCTTGTTGAGTGATTAAATTTGAGATGGAAAACTATTCTTTCTCTGAAGGTACGAAATCGGAAATTTCGATTCGAATGCAAGAATCGAAGAAGTCAGAATGATAATTGCGTCATAAAATTGACGTTTTTCTCTTCTGCGAAACGTTGAAACTGAATTCATTCATGTATCATAGAATTATTTATTTTCCTGAAACTTCAGATCATAATTTCAAATTCAATATCCATAGTTTTCCATCAGTTTCATTTTCAGATTTTTCTCCCCAAAATTATGCCGTCTGAACCTATTCGATCAAAGTATGCGTAGTTTATACTACGGAAATATGAAAAAACTCTTCTGTGTCTGCTTGTGTTATGTATGTCCTTGGAATTTTGAATTTGTTCCTTATTTACTTGTAGAGGTACCATAAACCACCTTTCAATGATCGGGTTACTAAAGTTTTTTTTTGTTTCGAAATTCAGAACTGTCCTAGGACCGTTCTAATTCAGCGTCGAACCGATCTCGATTCTAAAACTGTCCTGATAATGATAAAAACAAAACATATTTCGGATAGTTCAACAATCTAGATTCAAGAATTGAAGGTTGAAATCTGTTTTAACTCAACCTCTATTCAAAGAATATAAAGTCATCTATATATAATCTTTGCCTGTATCATTTTCAGGGGTCGTTTATGCTGGTTAATTCTCTAATGCCTTGACTTTAGTTTTTTTTAGCAGAGGCAACAGATATCGTTTGGGTGAAAACTTGGGTCAACTTACGAAAGAAATTTGAAATAAATAATTTATTTCTGGGATTACTGAATTACTAAGCCAAAGTGCCAAAGATTAAACAATAAATAGTCAATAAAGTAAAACCTAAGGAAGGACAGTTATAATCAATAATACATTCCAAGTTTCTTCAACAACTTGCAATATAATTCCTGAAATTAAATCACAAAATACATCTCCTCATTCATTTCAACACCATCAATTCATGATATTCCTCATCGTTGTTTTCAGGGATCACATTTTCTGCAGAAAATTCATTGTTCTGGTGATGTCCCAATAATTCCTGTATACCCATGAGCAAAAAACCATCTTCATCACTATTAGAGGATGATGAACTTGATCTAGGTTTGAAAAGTTCCGAAGCAAAAAAGTAAAGATTAGAGACTATTATGAACAAACATATATAGTTAAAGGGTCTTCGCATGTTTACCAAAATTATAACTTTTAAGAATAGTAAACAAAAAATTGTGTTTAGATAGGAGAAACTGAAAGAAGGTAGATAGAGTTAATATTCATTTTCATGAAAAAAATTGCGTCGTTCTGTTTTCATACCTCAATAATTAGTCCAGTCAATGAGGGCAAAAAGAGGGCATTACCACCGAATTCTATCGTAATGCTTCGATTGTGATGAAATTTTGGCAATAAGTTCTACTCACCTCCTACTTCAAAGTCTATGCCGATGTACGCTCGATATTTTTTAGGGGTGAAAAATACCGCTTATTGCCGAAATTGTTGTAGCGTAAAAAAAGGGATTTTTAGGCTTCAATAGCGTTTCATGAAGTTGAATAAAGGTCTTCATATACTTTAAGACCGTATAAACCACCCCCTTTCAGCATTGAATGTTTAAAAAGGGGATTTAATAATATTCAAAATTAATTCAAATCAATTTTATAACAGTATTTTGTGTCAACATTATTTTTCGTTGTTTCTATTTTTCAATCCCCGAAAGCAACCCCTATCAGTATAAAATAAAAAAATTAAAATTACATTTATTTATCACTTCATTTACATGAAATTTATACTTTTTTTGTCAATAATTTAATTTAATTCTGACTCACTGTCGCCACTGTCCATCGTTTCTTCATCGTCTTTGCCAGAGATTGGCTTACTTCTTTGACAGTTAACACCTACCTGCACATTTCCCACATGGAGCGTTACAAAAAAGAACGAGTTTTCTGCAGGCGCATGACGCACTGCATCCTTTTTTGAAGTTGCAAAATTTTATTTTTAGCAAATCTTGTGGCGCAGGGAATTTCGCATTATTGTGGTCAGCAAATATCCATTTGTATCATTCCATCTCCAATCAATTGAATTGAGAGCAGATTGACTATTGATCGCATTCACATCTACGCCAAAATTCGTATTTGCTCCGAAATTGAAAAAAATTGTTGGGTTTTTTTACAACTTCCTTCATTTTAAAAATACCGTATCAATTCAAAAAACCTTTTGAAGAAAATATGAAGGACTACAAGCTATATTGATCACATCAATTCAAAATTTCTAGATTTAAAAAAATAACAATTCTGCATTCTGCATCTTCGAAATCGGCTCTTCCACTGTCATGCTGGCTGTTGAAATTCCTGCTCTTGAAGCGCTGAAACCACTCTCTGCGCGTTATTTCACTAATAACGGCCTCACCATAGGTATTTGAGAGCATTCGATGAGCCTCAGCCGCAGATTTCTGCCTATTGAGGCAGAACATTAAAACCTCCTGCCAATGACTAGAATTCGGCTCGTAAACAAGACATGATTAATCGAGAAAAACTTGATGATACAGACATAAATCGACGAATATTTCCATGGCGTTATGTTAGCAAATACCTAAGTTTATTGTATGACATGTAAGATTAATTTTTTTCAACTACCTCTTACCGCTACACTCAGCTATTGCAAAACGGCGGAAGAAAAGTTATACACCTAATACATCAGCAAGTATAGCGTCTTCAAATAATCGAATGACTTTAAGACATTTTGAATCATTCCTACTTCCTACTTCAACACCTTTTTCGTCAATAGAAAGAATTGCAGATTCGAGCTGTAATCTGAATGACTGACGTCATTGCGTTGAGGAGCGGACAATACGCTTTATTCGTGAAAGCATCGTCACCACCGAACCATGAAGTGCATTGCCAATCATTCTCTCGTCCCAAGGACACAATTTCTACATTAACGTTTTGAACGACTCGACTTAGTACAAAAGCTTAAAACACACCTTTCTTCTGCTTTGTGTACACTCCTATTCTTTCCTGTAATTGCCACTCTAAGAATGTTTATTGGCCGATCTCACGGGAATCCTTTTTGTTGTATTCCGATATTGTGCTCTCGATGAAGAATATTTGAGGACAAAGAAATTCAGATGAAATTATTGCAGTCAATGCGTTTTCAGGTTCCGTGGATTATATTGATCGGTTTGTCCTCAGATTTAAAGGAAATGTACATCTGCATGTAAAAAAAAAAATTCTCAAAATTTCCAGCTGCAACTGTTAGACTTAAGAGAGTGAATCCACCTTTTATCTGAGTATACAAGGTGGGCAAAATTGGTGATACATAACCTACAACTTTTCAACCCGACGAGATAAGGGAAGATAAATGTCACATTACTGCCGTCTTTTTCAGAGAAACTAATAATGCCATTCCTCTATAATCATTTGATTTCGAGTTATAAGCACTAATTGAAATTTCGGAAATTTTAACTTTGGTCATTATCTCCGTTTCTGTTTGTGATAGAAATTTGAAATTAAAACCTTATACCGACACTTTTTTCATAGCAATCCAGTGGCGTACTACGTTTTTTAGAAGAGGTTTCCTTACTGAGCTATAACATGAAGTTGTGTTTTCTCTTATGAAAACAATAGTTTCTTATCGCCCAGAAATAATCATCATTCTTTACTGTTTCAAAAATATATACATTATACAGAATGATTTCACCCCATATTTCTAATTAGAAGATTTGAAAGAATAAGTCACACTCTTCGGTGGATAATAGGAGATTCTTGTATCCGTAACTGTTTTCTTCAAAATACTTCAGTCTGGGAAAACCCTATATCTATGCCTACAATAAAATAACATATGGTTTCAATGTTCATAACTCCAATATTCGTTTCAAGTAAGATGCCTAAATACATGATGTATGCACTTGTCACCAAGGGCGCACCCAAGATTAGTTTTCGGAGAAGGGGCTCCATCCACATGCATTTTTGACGTTGGTTACACCATTTATAACTCAAGATTGGATGAACTGTTTTTTATGAAAGTTTTTTTGTTGGATTCTTCTACGGCGGGGTTAACATAAAATACCATAAAACCCTGAAAAATTTGATAAAATTGAAAAAAAAAATAGGAAATAATTTTCTTTCTTGAGAATAACGCCAATAGATGTCGCTCCGAGTAACAGCGGTAGAGCTCTTTCTTCTGATTTCAAATATATACACCTTATTGAGAGTATCTTTGACAGTTTTCTATAAATATAGATATTTTCTTCTAAATCAAAGGCAGTTGTGTAATGCCCATAGAGATAGTATAGAAGGAGACGCTGTTGCATTCAACGATTTCCACATAAAACGGGTCCACTGGGCGGGGCAAAGTGTCGTACCAATGTGGCGGTTTCGGCCACAGAACCACTAATTGGACAGGGTCGGACTAAATAAATTACAGGCTAATTTATGGATGAAGCAGAATAAACATCATGATTTTTAATATTTATGAAATAAAAATGAATTTCAACAGTTTATATACTAAATCAATACTTATCTCATTTTGAGAACATTTTAATGGAGATTCAATTCTTCTGAGTTTTTCTAATGTTAAGGGAAATTTTGTCTTCTTTCATTAGCGAAAACAACTAGTGATATTCAATAACAACTCTGGAAGTTGTACTCGTTAACGTTCCTTCAAATATTGAGCTACTTCTTCCATCATGACTCAGTTTGTATAGGTGGAAGATCAACAATTTTTCCCTTATATTAAAAACAGCTAGATTTTTTATTATAGAATACCTACCCTTTTTTTGGTTTGAAGGATATATACAAGAGTAGATATTACTTTCTCTTATGGTAGGTTCTCGTATAATAATAGGCAAAGTACAGATTTTGTATAAGGTGAAAAATTTATTTAAAATATAAATAATGAATATAAAAAATTATATAATATACCTACATATATATTAAAATATGTACACCTAGTTAAAAAAATTTATATTTCCAATTCATATTATGACAGGAAACTTTTACATAAAATCTTAGAAATATCTGAATGTTCCAAACATTTTCTCATATTCAATAACTAAATTCTCCTTTCACAAACAAAAAATTTACTCGATAAACAGTTTTACTGTCCCTCAAACAGTACAATTTTGTTATTTTGGTGCCTCATACCAGTTGATTTGTCAAATTTATACTTAAAGAGAGAAATCATTCTTATATTGTAATATTTCTTTATTATGCCTTTGATCAATAATAATCGATGATTATTCAAAAAACACTGATGAAAATTGTGATCAATTAAAAATGAAAAGATGTTTGATGAAACAACTTCATTAAATATCCTATTATTAATACTTGTAATTGACACACAGTTTTGACCAACTATAATGATTTCTCGCTTCATGATTTTTTCGGTCTTAAAGCAAATTTTAATGACATCCTCTGAAGGGTATTGAAGACCCTTTACATTCTTCAAATCTCTAAATGAATATAAAAAGGAATCTCTAGTAACAGACATGAAATCTACTTAAACCGACCCTGTACATTGTTGATATTAACCTATGAAATGTAATTCCTGATGATTTCTTCTTATCCACGCCATCCCGGCTACAGCAACTTCGCACAGCATAAGAAACCATTTTGTTCAATTAGTTCAACGAAGATTGTCCTTCAAATATAAATAATTTTCACAAAACTCACAACCGAACACGAACATCAAGGTCAACGACCGCTTGACAAATGTGTCGTACCAATGTGGCGGACCTGGTCCCGTTTTAGTCACGAAATCGCATCTCCCCTTATACTATCTCTATGGTAATGCCAAACGAGAACGATGCGATTTTTTTATATCAAAGGAAGGGTGGATAATGACACCTGATATTTATATTATTTATTTATTTACTGAAAGTTCAATTAGGGATTCAAACGACCCCTATTTACTTCTAGACAGAGTCGATATCTTTTTTTAAAGTTTTTGAAGATTTTCCTTAACATTTATGGAATATATTGAGGTTCTCAATTTCTTCCTCTATTCTGAATTTAATTTCTTCAATATTTTGAGGACGTGCATTTCAAATTTCAAATATCCCCATAAAAAAGTGTCCAATGATGTTAAAAAGGGACTATCAGGTGACCATAGAATGGAACTTCGATATAAATAAATCACAGCATTCTCGAGTGGCATTCTACAGCTGCCTTAGATTTAGACAAAAAAAAAACACTAATTTTCAGAAACTGCCGAAAAAAACCTTAATTAAGTATATATAAATATTTGAAATCAGAAGAAAGAGCTCTACCGATTAGGAAAATAAAATACACGGTGTGCCATTTGAAAAACAACAATTCACATAGAATTTTTAGGTTAACGGTGCCTTAATGCAATTCTAACTACTGAATTCTGAATGCCCAAAAAATATACTGCAAATTTGCCCGTTTGAACTATTGTGTACTACCAATATTAACTGAGATAGCTATTGTGTAATATATAAACAATCACCCTGTACATACCCATTTCATTGCAATTAAATTTTTTGTATATTTTGTCCACTTTCAAGATATTATACCATAATAGTTTATAATAATATTAAAGTTGCTTTTTTTGAGGCGGTACAAAGTCTGCCGGGTCAGCTAGTTATTAATATTACCCAACTTCGAAAAAAAAACTTATTAGCTTTTGGTGTACTCATCTTTTTTACTCCGCTCAGCTTGAGCATCATCTTGAACACCCCCATTTACTTCTTTAACATCATATCATAAATGTACAGGGCTTCGACGGTATAATCAGGGTAAAAACCACATAATTGCAAAAAAATTGTGAAATTCGACAAAAATGATAAGCTTCGAAAGACTGTCTCTTAAACAATATTGGATCCACATAAACAGTTTGGGTATCATATTGTAGGAAATTTAGTCTTCTTCGAAATCGCAGAAGTTCTTTCAAAAAGCACCTCTTCAGGGTGTTATTTGCCAAAATTTGAAAAAAAAAACTTTTTTTTTTCGGTTTTTTCGATTTTTGACGAAGTTGCGTTCAACGCTCGAGGTCACAAACTTGGATTATTCATAAGGCAGAAAATCTATACATTCAGGCGACAAAATTACTGGACTATATTGGAAACATACGAATATTTTCGTCTGTTTTCTTAGACTGTTCACCCAAGAAAACATGGACCTTACTGTATTTTTGCGAAATAACTTTTCATCAAACTCATGAGACATGACACCATTTATTATATTTTTCAGTATTCATCCATTATGAAAGTAAATAAAGTGGAGTTTTGGACTATTTTATCTATTGTTCTTGAAACGACACCGACGTTTCGAAAATAAATAGGTTCTTTTTCAAGGCTGAAATTAAATTTTTTTTGAATAAAAGTTATACACATTAAAAACTTATTTCACATTTGTCATCAAACATTAATAATAACAAACCGAGTTTTCGAACCATATCGTCAATTCGGTTTTAGGTGGTATGTTTTCAATTCAGAAATTTTCAATTCCAGCCTTGAAAATGAAACGATTCATTTTCGAAAGGTCGTAATTGTTTTAAAAACAATAAATAAAATAGACCGAAACTCCCAATATATCTCACTTTATTTACTATTAATTACGTTTGAAGACAAGAATACATTCAAATATTTGAATAAATTACCAAATTACCATAACTAATCGAAAGCGTCACCTGAAGTTGATTAATCGAAACATTCCTGATCAATCACTCGCTTGATTATTTGACGTTATTTCATGGTCAAATCACAAAAAAATCTTTATAAATTGTAGTCTATGTATTATTCTGATAGATAAACTATATTGTTTTGAAGTTTCGGTAGTTCGGTAGTTTTTACATGAAAGAGTAACAATCATCCTAACAATCTTTCGCATTCATAATATAAGTGGGACTAGATCCTGATTGGAACACCACATACCAGATCCAATTGTAAGAATTTTATGGGTGATTTGCGACATATTGGTATTGAGGAACCGAGTAACGTGTGTCTGAATATCTCTCAGAGAGCAGGAATTTTTCCGACTTTGACTTAATTTTATAGTCAAATTACACAAAATTTTCATAAAGTGTAGTCCAGCTGTTATTCTGATAGATACACTATATTGATGTGAAGTTCCATATGAATCCGTTCAGTAGTTTTCAAGTGAAAGAGTTACAAATATACTTATTCACATCCCCACAATCTTTCGTATTTATAATATTAGTAGGACTACAAAACCCTTTTTATTTAGTATAGGAAAATCCTTATTCACATCCTCACAATGTTTCACTTTTATAATATTAGTAGGACTACAATACTCTTCTTATTTGGTATAGGTACTATCATTGGTCAATTATATTTTAAGGTGTTGGCTACGCTATTTGCTTGATGGATATCTACATGGGAATGTACTACAACACAATAATTGGATGGGCTGTGTACTACTTAATAGCCTCTTTTCAGTCCGAGCTACCTTGGGTATCTTGCCACAACAGTTGGAACACCCCTGAATGCCGTCCCATTACTAAGCTTCTTCCTAACGTTACGGCCTCAAGTCCAGCTAGAGAATTTTTCGAGTGAGTGATAATAAGATTGATGTTGATAACTGTAACCCCACCAAAACTTATAAATAGTAAATATTATTTATTTCAATGACGTGAAAATTAAATTAAAAAAATATATTATTACTCATCGATTTATTAAAAATAAATAAATAACTGTATTTAAGGCCATTGACCTAAATCCTTCAGGCCTCGATTTATTATTTTCCATGCATTTTTCAAGAATAAAACATACCTTGCTGTTTTTTATGCAATAATTATCAGAATGAATCAGTCGAGTTTTTTTCCTGAAGAACCTGGTCCAAAACATTAAACGAAACGTGATTTTTTTGGCAGACTTTGTGAATTTAATCAAAATTACGTTGGGGCATATGGTGGTTTTATTGACCCTCGTGAATGGGCGTTGAAATCATGGTGCAAAATGGCGGAGGCGGTGGGCTTCTAATTACCAGAATATTATTCTTGTTCGATGCGAAATGAGTTCACGCTTTATGGAAAAACAGTCCACGGTCGCAGTTCGGAGATTTATTTTTCCGAATTGTGACAGTTTTCATGTTATTATTCATGTATTTTGATCATGACCCATTAAAAAGATATTAGTTTCCCAAAATGCCCGCTTCTCCAGAAAGTGTTGAGTTTGTAGCGTATGTGCCACCAGACGATTCCTCAACAGTTCCACAACTGTTACGTTCGGTGAACGCGCCCAATGACGCACAATGACGCGATAACGTTACTTGTCCGGGCAGTTTTGTCGGCAACGTCCGGCAAAATCGGATATAGTGTGAGCGACCTGTTACACGGGCGCACTTTGCTGCACATAAAAACGTCTTCAGATCATGTAGAATCTGTTATCATACTGGTAATAATGCATAATATATTTTCAGGAGAGAAGTTCTCGAACAATATAAAGCGGACAGCTTGAATAGAATGGGGCCTATCAAACCAACCTTAGCATTATGCGTTTTTGCTGTGTTTGTTCTTGTATATTTTTCCTTATGGAAAGGAGTTCGAAGTACGGGTAAAGTGAGTATATTTTTTATTAATTTTAACTCAATAAAGGAACACGAATGATCCATCGATATTATTTTTAACTTATTCGTGCGATCTTGTTTTTTTCTGAATTTGATATTCGCGTATTTCAAGACTATTCGTATTAAGGAACTTCGAAGAACGAAAGTTGGTCGCTTACGTCAGATAGACGTAGTTCCTGATTGTTGCTCAGGTTCCCTCTGAAAGATATTAAAATTATTTGATTTTATATTACTTATTGAATCAAAGCAATCAGCATCGCTCATTGTGTTCCAGATACGTATAGATAGGACTTGTGAAGTTAAAGAGTATAGAGTTAGCAGCTTGGCTCTACATGAAAATATTTTTGGTTGATTTTCACTTCTTTTTGTACTTTGCTGATGACGAAATCATTTTATTTTGTTAATTTTTTCTCAGTAATAATTGAATAAAATATAATTATTCCAAGATCTACTTTCAGTGAAACTAATTCTCAATCCATGTTCAAAATCAACATACGAAGTGGAGAAATATAACTATACCTGCCTAGTTTCAATCTGCGATCGCGTTGTATTGGTAATATGCCATCACAATGGTTTATCACACATTGAAACTGTGGTTGTGATTATTACTTAGAAACCTTAGATACGAATATATATAACTATACCTGCCTAGTTTCAATCTGCGATCGCGTTGTATTGGTAATATGCCATCACAATGGTTTATCACACATTGAAACTGTGGTTGTGATTATTACTTAGGAACCTTAGATACGAATATATATCAAGAATGTTATGAAAAGAAACAAAATTGTATTTGATATAAATACACAGGAGGCGTTTCACGAGGGCTTAATTTCATCCCCTAGTTGATTTTTACCGGAAATTCTTGAATATTTTTTCAGCATTCATAACAAGCATTCCTTCCTTTATATAAATTTTCATATCCCAAAGATCAAAATTTGCAGGAGTGTCATAAAATCTTATACATCGCCTATTTCTAACGGTTGGGGGTGAAAGTTTCAAGTTTGAGAAATTTTCCATGGTTTGTGTACTGATACTAGCCCACATACTAAATTTAAACTTCATAGGAGTTCAGGAATTATCCTAACAGTTGTTATGATTATCAGTGCATCAGTGATGAAATCGGGGGTGTTTAGATATTCATAAAATTTTTAGTGTAGCAGCTATGCAATTGAAACTTTGTACGTTTGATTAGTCCACTATTAATTTTGTTTTTCTGGTGTATTCCAAACTTGAGTAATAAGGCCAATAAGGGTTCAAAAATACGACGAAACACTTCACTTGCACTTCACTTGGCTCGTCTTGACAGCGGCACTACCGTGTCCCCAGATATATCGGTTCGAAACCTGCGACAATACTTCTTTGAAAAACATTTTTTTCAGGCAGTATGGATCACAGCTCTAGCCCCCTATGTGGTTCTCATTATTCTTCTAGTACGTGGTGTATCTCTTCCTGGTGCTTCTGATGGTATTCGTTATTACTTAACCCCAGAATGGCATAAACTATACAATACCAAAGTCTGGATAGATGCTGCAGCCCAAATATTTTTTTCGCTTGGTCCAGGTTTTGGAACTCTGTTGGCCTTGTCCAGTTACAATAAGTTCAACAACAATTGTTACAGAGATGCCTTACTCACCAGCACCATAAACTGCTTGACTAGTTTCTTGGCAGGATTCGTTATTTTTTCCGTTCTTGGTTATATGGCACATGTACAGAATAAGAGTATCGAGCAAGTGGGTCTAGAAGGTGATCGTTTATTCAGTTAAAAAGATTACTCAAATATTCATCGACCGCATATTTTCAGGTCCTGGACTAGTATTCATCGTATACCCAGAAGCAATTGCCACAATGTCCGGATCAGTTTTTTGGTCGATAATATTTTTCCTGATGCTCATTACTTTAGGATTGGACAGTACATTTGGAGGATTAGAAGCAATGATAACGGCATTGTGTGATGAGTATCCTAAGACTCTGGGTAGACATCGAGAGATTTTTGTTGCTGTCCTCTTGCTCGGGATTTATATTTGTGCCTTACCCACGACCACATATGTAAGTTGAAGATTTTCCTGAAAGTTTTTTTAGAGCACGATCCCAAAGAGTTTCATGAATTTAAGAATTTGTCTGACGAGGGAGTCTGATAAAGACTCCGAAACGTTACGACGAAGATCGAATGGGATAAAACCCGGAACATTCATTTCCATGATATATTTCAATTACTGGGATACGTATATTCAAGAAAGTTTTTGAAACATAGATGAATTCAAAATAGTTATGATCGAGATGAAATTTTCAATGTCGTTTGATGCTACTAGATGTGGCGACTTCTAATATATTACTTAGTGGAATATTTGCTTCAAAAGTAGAAGCTCTTCATGAAGATTTTACGATATAGAATACTGATAATGCCAAATAAGGCTGAAACCAGCACATTTCTTCTCCCAGTGACAAAATCTGATATAATTTCTCCGACCTTAAGATAAAATATCTGTGAGCCTAGAGATTAAAAATGGTATTAATCTCGATGATTACTATTTTCAATATTTCTATGATTCAGAAATGATTTCGGTGTGGCCTCCATAAAGGCGAAGACATTTTTGTTTTTTGATTTGCTCTCTTCAAAAATATCAAGGTCTTCTAAAATCTGCAGAAATATACATCAATATTTCAATTGAAAAAGTTGGGAGTATTTCAGGTAAAACTAGAAGTCAACTAGTAACAAGAAATATGGCATCAGATGCTCAATTACCTGCAAAGTTTTATAAATAAATATGGTTCTTTTGGTTTCAGACATTTTTTCAGTTCGGTAATTTACCTCCAACTTGTATATTAACATTACTTTCAACTCATTTCAGGGTGGGGTCTATCTTGTGAACCTATTGAACGTTTACGGTCCAGGATTATCCATCTTGTTTGTTGTTTTTGTGGAAGCAGCGGGTGTTTGTTGGGTATATGGTACCGAGAATTTTGCGAGAGATATAGAAAAAATGATAGGTCACCGTCCAGGGCTGTTCTGGAGATTGTGCTGGAAATATATCAGTCCAGTTTTCATTTTGGTAAGTAAAAGAATATATCAATAATTTTTCAACGTGAATAATTTAAGCTCCAAGCGGAAGGGTAAAAAATTCATACAATATTATTTTGAAGTGGATCTTCATTTTCTGTTGAGTCGCGAATATAAGAGATATTATCTTATTATATCCCAGTGATATAACCTCATGAAAACTATTTGAACTTCGAAATATTGATGTCAGATCTACTTTTAGACTCATGCATGAGATATTGACATGGGCGTCCGCAGAATTTTTTCTCAAAGGGGCGGCAAAATGAGAATTGCTGAAATGAATGAATGAAATTGCCAATAAATGAAAACAAATCAACGAGTAATAACGAAATAAAACGAATATACATATACGGTCGATAAATGATATTCATTGAATATGATATATGAATTAATAGACCTTAGAAAACGACAATAGAAATTTCAAATTGAAAGAATTGCAGTGGGCAACGATATTTTATGAATCTTGATTTTGGCTACGATAATAATTGATTATTCATGAACATGAACACGATAATAAAGCCTGCAAGATCTCCAGATTTAACACCTCGGGATTTTCTTGTTTGTGTGCATTTAAAAGATTGTGTATACCTATCAAATTCCTCTTGATTTGGAAGATCTGAAACAATCAATTATCAACCAACATTCATGATGAAATAGTTTCCTCATTACTTATACGACTGAAAACGATGAGAAAAATCACCACTAAAAAATTTCGAATTTTAGTCATGGCATTCAAATTACAGTTTTTTTTTAAGGTTTCGGAAACCCCCCGAAATAATCAGCGAATCAGCGGAAAATTAGGGTGAAAAATTTTTATTGAATGTCAAATAGACCTCTTAGTTCGAAAATGCCTCTGGATCAGATTTTCCAAATAAACCCGCCTGTACCCTTCCAATTTTCGTTTTCTTCATCAAATCAAACTTAAAGTACAAAGTGTGGGACATTGTTGAAAAGGTGATTATGAGTAGAAATCAAAAATTGCAATAAACAAACAGGTTGCTATTTGAAATGAAAAAGTCAGGGTCAAACTCTAAGCTATTTTCAATTCGAGTTTTTCTCAAATGAACGAACTGAAGAGCCTAAAATTTTCAATTTTTTATCTGAGATAATTTATTGAAAAGATATACTGGGGGTATTGCAATAGTCATTGGCAGTTGATTTCTTTTCGAAATGTTTTCGAATATCCATATCTTCCAAAGGTAAATCTATCATGAAAATATAAACATAAGAAAAAATGACTCTCGAGCAGAACAAAAGTAACGGGCAATCTTTTGGGACTACCGATAGAAGTGAAATCTTAAGTAACTTGTGAATTGTATCGTCCAATCTTTCGATTATTATTTAAGAAATATTTTTGGCTCACAAAAAATTGCTTAAGATCAACAAGGAGCAAGGAAAAATTGGTCATTCCTTACACATAAAAAATTATTGGGAAATAATAATCTAATAGGTAGATCGACGCTCTGAAATACAATTCACTAGTTACATGTATGTATATTTTGTCACTTATGGGAAAAAATATCCATATAATGGACACAATAGTTATTGAAATAGGATATAGTTATTGAAATAGGAGAGTAGCTGCCAGCTAAGCTTTTACGGCCAACGCTGGTTGAACTATAAGGGATAGAGAAAAATGGTCAGAAACAATTTTACAGTGTTTAAAAAATTCAATAAAAAACACCGCGACGGCATATGACTAACTGCTGAAGACAACCCAAGATAAACATTTTAAACATTTTCAGTTCAATTCAAAATAACTGTCAATTTGAGGGAATGGAATGAATTCATATAAAAATGAATGTGATTGTTATCTGCGGTATTTATTCCAAAATAAAGTTATATCTGTAATCATTCCGATGATGTCGTTTTCGCTTTTGTTATTTGTCGATTATGTTGGTATGTAATATATGCCATTTTCATTCTGATACATTTCTTTTTTTTCCTTTCTATTTTCTTCATTTTTCAATGCTTCAGTTGATTCCATTTATTAATTTTCAAATTATGATTCAGAATGGCCTCCCACCGGACTACCCTATGTTCGTGCTCTGTTACATTATTTTTGAAGCCTTGTTAAGAATCATTTATCTGGTTTGTGCTAGCTCCAGTCAGAACCACATGAATATGGCCGAAATTCATAATCAACTTTATTGAAAAGAAATTCACAAAAATATACTTAGAGTAGATCAAGTGGAAATAACTCGTACACAGACATTTTACTTTTCAATATATACTCAATGTATGGAATACAAGAATACGGACCTAATCTTAATACACATAGGGATTTCGATATTGCACCATCACTCAGTATAATCGGTAGTCTATTATATCCAAAGTCATCCATCGAGGTCAAAATTGAGAGTTCGTTCAAGCATAAATTTCTCAACATCATCAACTGACCCTGATCAATATCAACCCTTTTCATGATCAGATGCTGCAATGTGAATAAAACCTTATTTTCCAGAAAACTGACCCAAAAATTTTCTAATACGCAGGAATTCAAAACTAATGATTCTATGTTGAAGTTCTTGAATATTTTACCACACCTATAATCCAATAAACAGTCCGACAACTCAAGACGCACAGGGATTTCAGATTCATAGAGAAAACATTTTGAAGAGAACACTTGGCATGCTTGCTGAGTGAATGTCAAGGGCCATTTCTTTCCCAAACCGACAACTACAATTGTCAGGTCTGTTCCATTGGGAAGAGAACAGAGAGCATGAGCTGATTGTTCATCAATATTCAGTCCAATATAAACTTTCAGTCTGAGTTCTTTGAGATTCTTGAAATAATCGGTTCTTGTTAAAAAAACTCTACCCAAATTAGTTCCTGATATTTTCAATGAGAGTTTCCTCAAATTTTTAAATTTCATCAATAGATTCAAATGGTCACTATCTGCCTCATAGGCTCCACCTATCCGCAGATCTGTCACCGAATTCCGGAGAACTTCACTTGCTAATATTTTCAAAATTTGTTCTTTAGAATCAAAAAGAAAAGGTAATAAAGATAATGTTTTTAAGTTCAATGCACTTATCCCCCTTGCGTCAGTTTCTGATATTTTACCATCTTCTAAAATGAGCGTTTCCAAATGTTTTCGATGTTTGCTATTCCAAAATACATCGAAGTTATAGTAGTACCAAGTACCTAGCCTACATTGGAAATATTTCAGATTCAGTTTCGAGAGGAAGTGGACAAAGGCTTGACAATGATTTTTCAAATCGATCGTTAGTTCTTGTAGACATTCTTTCATTGGTGTTCGAAGTAAAACTGAGAAATCATTGAAGTATTTAATGGCATCGTACGAAAACTCGAACACTTCTAGTTCCAATTCGAACAACGTTGTCAAAATTGAAAAATCTATTTCAATTTCCCTCATTCTGAGGACTTTGAGACTTTTCGAAGAACTTTGCCAGAGATTGAGGATTTCTTCACTCCAAATTTCCTTCGTTCTGGTTAAATTGAGCTCTATCAAACCCAATTGTAAAATTTCCTCTATATCTACGTAATCAAGATCATTAAAACTGATATTTAAATATTTCAAACTTGTTCTCAAATCGTTAACTTTCCACAAAACATTTGCATCCACAGAAGATTTTTCGGAGAAACCGAAATCAGTTAACTCTGTCCATAAGTTCTGTATAAAGCATCCACTTTTCTTGATGCATTCCTTCATGTTCAATTTATTCAACCTGAACTGTCCTATCAGTTCTAGTGTGATGCTGTTGAGAGGACATCCGGATATATCCAACTCTGCTAGTTTTTCTCTGAAACTTTCAAAATTATCTGCAATAATTTTATTCACGCTAGTTCCACAACATGACATATGTAATGATTTTAGATTCAAGCCATCCAGGATATTTCCCTCATCTTTCCAATTCAAGTTGCAACTATTTAGGGTGAGCCTTTTTATCGGTAAAAGTCTGAGTATGAAATTCAGATGATAGTAGCTGAGATCAAACTTCTCCAGCATCACTTTGAAAGCAGATGGTGCTATTATTAAGTGATCGATACAAATCAAGTTATAGACACCAAACCAAGTTCTCTTAGAAATGTAGTTCAATGTCAGACAATTTTTGTCGATTATCAGTTGCAAATTGAATATCTCCATCAAGCTTATCAAAATCTCGATCTTAACGTGTGGAATAAGGTCTAAATCTTGCAGACTTTCTAGTATATCTACGACTTTATTGGTCAGAATGAAATGTGAGCATATTCTCCTATAAAATGTCGATTTTACCTTCTGAGATAGTTGTATGAAGTCTGATCTGAATAGTAAACGGTAAAACATGGATGGTTCGTTTTCTAATTCGATTTCACTATCGTCACAGAGTTTTCGTATTATATCATCCAGAAAAATATCATTCTCACTCATATTCGAAAAATTTGAATGATTTTGAGCAATGAATCTTTTTTTCGATTTATAATAGTCCGCAAAATCATCATCAGAGATACTGGAATACTCCAACTCATTAAAATCAAACCCAATCAATTCGGTTGGTGTGTCATTATTATAGAGAGAACTGAGCATTTTCTACAATGATTTGAAGATCACGAAAATTTATGCTTAATAATATAGAAAATAATTAATTTACTAGTTATGGTGATGATGCATTTTATCACTCACTTCTCGTTTCCATTCCTGCACATAATATTTACATAAAATTTCATATTTATTATTGACATCTAATTTGCCAAAATCTCAACACATTTATGAAATATAGTTTGACACATCGAATATAGAATATAATAAACGAAGGAGCATTTGTATTGTTTTTGTCGACCGGAATGGTTCTCGGAAATTAACTGTTAAAACTGAAAATATTTACCGAACACGAATACTACAACACGACAAAAAATGTTTCTAATACTAAATAAAACCTCGATTCGAAACACTGAATGGGTACCGCTAAATGCCGCAAAACGTACCAAATCACCAAGTCAAATATGACAATTTTATTGTCAAATGTATGCAAATTGGTTCTTCAATATTTCCGATTTAGGTCAAAACCGCCCTGCTAAATCGACGATATGCCTCTTGTTTTATATTCTTTATTTTATGGTTTGACATCTCAAAATCACAGCATTCACTGAAACTCTTGCAGAATAGGGCTCCTATTCCACCACGAATGGGAACTTCGGAAACGAGCAACGAAAGAGCGAGTTTTCGAAAGCAGGAGTGCCTTCTTCAACGAGAATTAGGTACACGATTATACATCCTAGTGACTTTTTTATTGCATCTTGGGTCTTGGTGAGACTGTTACGGAATTTGACAGATTACGGTATTATTTGAGAGGTGAATACTGATATGATCAGATTTGACAACCACAGAACGAAAAATATATCAATGTTGTAATTAGCACTGCTTTTAGTACCGTAATGAATTCATTACGATACTGAAATTCCGTGTCTTCCATCTTTAGTAAATTTTATGATTGAACTAAAGTAATGTTCAACAAACAATTTGTATGAGGTGCACTTGTTCAAATATACAGTCATATACATATAAGAATGTCACAGTTCAAGGCTATCAAAGACTTTGTATCAACCATAAAGTGGTTGATATTCAAGTCGTCCAATTCTAAATCACAAACTTATACAATTTGAAGAAATACATCAAATTATTTTCAAGTGATCCCGATACAATTTGGCCTAGTTTTTTCCCATCAAGAACTCCAATGAATACAGATCAGAAATATACCTTGAAAATTTCAAGCCCTTCCAAATTAAAATAACTAGAAAATTTCACCAAAAAACTCAACTTCAACATCAGGAATCTTACACATGGCTTCCTATAATAAAAAAAAAATATTACTCGTCCAAATTACGTCATGATTTTCGATAATAGTTGAGAAATAAATAGTGATATCATTATAAAATATTTTTCCATAGGGGTATTGTAGTTACTCAGGAATATTTTGTCCTGTCACTATATTCTGGAACGAATAACTCATTCTTAGCTTTTGTCTCAATGATTAAAATTCATACTGTATGATGAATCAATTTTTTTATCTTCTCCGCAAAACGATTCAATACCTAACTGAGATTCAAATAAAAAATAAAAGATAACCATTAAGAAAGTACCTATCTTTTTTCTTTTTTTGAGATTGATTGTTGTTTGTCTTGAAAAACTGTAGCCCCCTTTTGGACATTGTGTTTTCGTTTTATTTTATTTATTATTTCATTTATTTATTAACTCTATAATTTTTGTTTTTCGTTTTCTGGTATTTTTATTATTTATTTCTCTTACTGATTGTGTAACGCAAAATAAGTAAGACCAATTGTAGTACCCACACTCTTTTTTCAGAGCCTTTGAAGAAGGTTTCAAATAAACCGAATCGTCAGCAGTTATTAAATTGGTCTAGTTAAGTTTCGACCTGAAACCTGTCAACCCCTCCTTCTTTCGAATTATTAATGCTGATCCTCGGTATTGTAAAAATTGGTATGAAGATTTGATAAGAATCCAAAATGAAAAAACGGAATAGACTAAACAAAGGATTTCAAGAACGACATTGAGAGAGTCTTTCGGGCTTATTGGCCGTGGTCTATTCAGAATTATTTCACCTTACGTTTCACCTACATCTGCGTTGGGCACCTTCAGAGGAACCTTGAATTGAGATTGTAACTCGACCGCTGAATACTTGATAGGGTTCAATCCAGAGGTGTTTATATACCTCGGTTATTGGCGGGAAAAGGACTTGAGTTTACGTAGGTGATGATTGGCCCATTGTCCCACTCCGTATCGACTTGATTTTGGTTTTTTTCTAAGAGTGGCAACCCTGCGCTATGCAGGGGGTTTCCTCTCTTCTATTTATGTTGTCTTTATGTTTATAAATCTCAATCGAGGATAAAACTTATAACTTGATATACGAAATATGAATATTTGCAGGTCATCTTCATCTTCTCTCTCCTCAATCACAGAGAGATGTTGGGCACTGAATATGAGTATCCTGAATGGGCTTTCTACGTTGGTTACGCCTTGACAGCTTCCTCAATAATATGCATTCCCCTGTATATAGTTTATAAGTTTGCTGTGACACCAGGCAATTTCGTTCAAGTAAGTGAAGATATCCAAAGTTTGTATGAAATATGTAGTTCTTAAATACTCAGGAAGAAAAAAGTTTTCCTCTGGTCATCGAATAGATGATATCCTAGAAAAGAGAAAATGAGACAGTGTATCTTATCGAAACTTCTCTGAAAATCGTTAATTATCAGACAAAATGTTATGGGATACTTTTTATTTAGTAGTAAGAACATAAACAAGAAAATAGTTATCATAAAAATAAATGGTGATAAAACATACCTTTTCAGGTGATCTAAGATTAGGATTATAATAATTCTCGATGATCTTTTTCAGAGATGGAAAATGATCTGGAAACCTGAGCATTCTTCTGAAAATAGCGCGCTGACGTATTATGGAGCAACTGAGGTGTGACCAGAAACGTTTAAAAGGAGTTACACTATAGAATGGCTAGTTTAATTTAGAATATTAATCAAATGGTTGTTAGCGAATGACTGAGAGAACGATTCTCTGTTTAGATAATCATTCTACTCAGTTTGATTAGTGACTAGAACTTATAACCACATGCTGTTAGTTGCATTCGTTGAGTTTCATACCCCTAGGTAATTTCACGATTCATCCCTGTTCGGGTTGTTGCTATGAATTGAAATCAATGAAGTCTTCTATCATGATTTGTTTACCACACAACAAGATAATTCTCTGATTGTCTCTTGAAAATTAAGTCCAGTGACTTGACTTTCGATCTAATGGAATTTTTTTCTAGTTTGTACCAGTATGGTAACTTTATATCTATCAATTTATTTGCACATTGTTCAATTTTTTCGAAGAATAATGATTTCATCTACATTATCAAAGGTAGTGATTAGTAGGTATAGTAGTTAATGTCTACAGTTTAAAACCTAGATAAAACGAAAATTATTGAAAAGTATTTCATCTGTTAGATACCAAAATCAATAAATTTCCAATATTGTTCCAATGAATAACGCATCTAGCCATAGTTTAAGAAAACTTTGGGTGGTATATACAGCCATTACTACCTGAAAAACATGTAATGAGGTTTGTTTCCATTTAACTTTCGAAATTATTTTTTATGTAATTACAAATGCGTAAAGAGTACAATAAGTAAATGTATAGAAAAATATCTATCTAGTGAATATTAAGTGCTAAATATTTATTGAATAATATACAGGTCCTGCAATACTATTATGATGAACAAAACTTCGATCGAAAAAAAAATATTGTCATTGGCCAAGAAAAAGAAACAAACAAAAAATCAGAATGAAAATCATGGATGTGAAATATATAAACAGGACTGATACTTTAAGGGGACCCTTGATACAGTTAGTCTTTATCAAAGACCATAAGATAATAAAACTAAAATAGCATCTGAATAAATGAGTATAACATCAGCCATTGTTATGCTCATATTGACATATTTTTTACTTTTACTTTCTACGAACAGTATTTATATTTCATCATAAATTAATGATATAGGTGAATATTGAAATCTGATATTCAGAAATAAGTTGATTAGATGAATAGGAAATTAATCAATGCAAAATTCGATTTTTTAAACAGACCTCAGGTACCATTGAAATCGTAGAGGTCTTTTTATTGAACAGATAGAGAATTGCTTCTTATTGATGTTAGTTTTCCTTCAGTAAGTAACTGAAAGGATATTTTACAATAATAAATGTAGATCCATCTTTACTCGATACATATAAGTACTCATATTCATCATGAGTCATACCACGATATCGATTATCAACTTCATGATAAGTTTCATTTACATATGCTGACAAAAATAGTCTGACGTATATACTTTTACAAAAGGTTGTCTTTCATAATATCGGCCGTAAGTGGGTCTAGATCTGAAAATGAACTTGGAAAAAATATCGATGAATATATTCATATTTTTTATATTTAAAATTCATATTGTTGATTGGTTCTACAGCCATTTCCAAAAAACAATATGACCATAAATTTCGCAAACAATGATGGAAAATTCGATTGGAGAGTGCACAATTGAAAGTTCTGTATTATTGTTGTGACCTTAATGATTCTTCTCAAGCAAAATGTTCGTTTATATTAATTGGATAAGAATAGTTTCCAAAACTCCCTATTCTTTCCAATTGAAATGAAAAAGGTCAATCTTCATTATGTTCGATTTTTCAAAAATATTGTTTTTTTTTCAACAACGACGATAAGTTTCGCAGATTTGCAGAATATTGAAGAAGAATGCATTGGTAACAAATTCCTCTTCTTTTTCAGAGCGAAAAATTAGCGAAACTTATGGTAGTATATCTTGAACACCACTATATTCATATTATTTTTCCATGTTCTTCCAAAAATTTGGTTAGGTTTTTGCTAAAAATATGTTTCTGTCACATACAGCTGTTTTTTATTTTTTTTTTCGATTTTTGTCCGTTTTTAATTTTCTGACCAAAGATATTGTTGACGTTTTATTTTGAAATAAATTTATTTTTAATAACATTCAGTTGTTTTATTGACAATCCATATATGTATACTATACAGGGAGTACCAAGTTCGATGGCCCATTAGGAGTTTCTGGAGAACTGGACCTATTTGAAATCTGAAAATTTGAATTATTTTATTGTTTGCCATTATCTACCGAGCCTGACCACTTTCTGTGATACAGGGAGTGAAAAAATGTCAAAAATTTTTTTTCTGTTTTTTTGTTTCTGAATTTGATAGAGTATGCAATTCTGAATACATTCGAGTTCAAATCGTTGCATTCGTCAAAATACTTTCCAAAATATCGAGAAATAACTTAAGGAAAAGGGGAGATAGGAGTATCCGGTATCATGTTTGTTGTTCCTATTTTAAATATCTTAAGAACTAACCGTTTTCACATTTCTTAGGTCGAAGATTGTGGAAATATTTCACATTCCTATAGGGTGTTCCAAATATTGAACCAATATTTGTTTTTCAAATTAGGACCCTATTTTTTTATGATTGCGTTGGATTCTACGAAGAAAAATTATGATAAAGTTCGAACGTGTTGATGCTCCTAAAATTAATAATTCTTGAGTCATTTAGGATTTTCTGATTTCATGTCGTACGTAGCGTCAAATTCATGAAATCTATTACATATCAACAATGATAAATGAATTCAGAAAAGAGGTGTTATTAGAATAATTCATCTTCTATGACCAAGGTCGTTGTTTATATGACACAGATTATATGAATTTGACGCAACGTACGACATAAAATCAGAAAATCCTGAATAACTCAAGAATTATTAATTTTAGGACGTTAAGTACTATACTTACATGAAATAAGGAAATCCTGAATAACTCAAGAATTATTGATTTTAGGAATTTTAATATGTTCGAACGTTATTATCATTTTTCATCGCACAATCCAACGCAATCATAAAAAAATAAGGTTCTGATTTGAAAAACGAAAGTTATGAGCCAATCTTGATCCCAGTTTTTGGCCCAATATTTAGAACACCCTATGACGAATTTCTCAAAATTCTAGGAATGTAAAATATTTCCACAATCTTCGACCTAAAAAATGTGAAAACGGTTTGTGCTTGAGATATTTACAATAGGAACAACAAACATGATGCCGTATGCTCCTATCTTCCTTTTCCCTTCAGTTATTTCTCGATATTTTTGGAAATTATTTTGACGAATGCAACGATTTATTATCATCTTATTATTGTCTTCTTTATGTAAAGGAAATCTTCAGTACTTTCCTAAAATTGTCTGATTGTACAAATTATAACACGAGGAGAGAGTGTATTCTCTCTATTCCTTTGCACAGGACCTCAAAATACCAGTGCTTCCCATATTATCAGGGGATAAAACTTTATAAACATCTCCCAGTGGAGTCGCGAATGCTCGAGAATTCTGCTTTCAAAAATTTTTTGAAGAATCTACTGTCTTCAAAAGCCTACTATAGTCTCAAAGAATATTTTGATGATGTCAGTATTACTCTATGTGGCTGAAATGATATTTTTTTCTTTTAGTACCTTGACTTGTCCCATACATATTTGCTATATGTCCTAAGGGAATGAATAAAGATTATGATTATTGTTATTTAAACTCTAATGTATTCAGAATTGCATACTCTCTGCAATTGAGAAACAAAAATTTTGACATTTTTTTCACTCCCTGTATAACTGAAAGTGATCAGGCTACAAGAAAATTTTAGCTCGGTAGATAATGTCAAAGAATATCGTAATCCGAATTTTCAGATTTCAAATATGTCCAGTTCTCCAGAAACGCCTAATAGGCCGTCGAACTTGGTACACTTTGAATATATACCGGCCTGGTTATTGCATGGCATGCATGGTGCAGCGACTTGATAAGTAAGTTATTTTCAATAGGCATACAATGTTAACTGCAAGTTTATAAGGTGGGTCTAATACAGCCAGATTTATTAAAAAATAAGTACATGGTCAACGGTTGACAGGAAATTTGTCAAACAATTACTAATCTCCTGTCAGCATATTTTCCGTTAATTTATGGAAAAAGAGGACCTACAATCCTGTTTCTACCCTTTCACTAAATCAATCAATGAATCAATAATTTTTTCTTTCTGCCTTCACCGGAAATGGTATCAACTTTTTTTATTTCTAATAGAACATCCTATATATTATGACTTTTTGGGATATATCTCCGAATACCACATTCATTTTATGTTGTTTCCTGTGATCATCTAGAGCCGGTTTCGAGTTATTTACCGTTTTTTTTTTAAATAATTATAAATTGAGGCTTGTAGATCACTGAAAATCCAATGAAAGCGAAATGCATTATCTCAGATGTGAGTTTTGAAATGGGTTACCGAAAAGATATTCAACATCACTCTGTAAAGAACATGAAAATTTCATATACCGGAAGATCAAATGAAAGTCTCAAAGTTGGAATTCGAAAATAGCCAAAAATTCGATTTTTTCAAATGAAAACAGATTTTATTTCACTCAAATATCAATTTGTATGGAAAAAATAAATGGAGATTTCCAAGAGTTCCCTATGTCCTTATATTAATTTTTGAAAAAAGTCAGAGAGATTCTTATGAAAGGGGTATATTCAATACCACACATACAATTTGATTTGGAATAATGTAACGACCTTTGTGATAATTTGGTTTAGTAATGAGAGGGTTCTTTTAGGTCTTGATTACAGAGATTTAATTTGACAGAATGCCGACGTTTCGATTTATTTTAAATCTTCATCAGGGCTCTACAATAAACGATACATATAAGTGTGGAAATTCCCTCAGAACATATAAAAAAGAAATAGGAACACAAAAAAATACTTGGACATTCAAAAGAGAAAAGCATATATGATCATCTTATTTTAACTATTTTTACAACAAAAATTTTTTCATTTTTTCTATATACTCTTCAATCAAGCTACTCACATTGCCAGTTGGTCTCTATTGTCTTCTCATAAAATAAAACTGAGGATGAAACAACAACATACATCATGCGGATTGAAACTTGTGTACTTGAATATGTAGAATGGAAATGAACTGGACGGTTTATATTCAGTGTTAATTATCTGGTATCATGAAGGAAAAAACGAAACAATATGTATAACCAGCCAACAATGACTTCTACGAATATTTAGATGATAAAATGCGTAATCTCTGTATCAGATCGAAATAGGCTGTGTTTAGGTTGTCAATATCGCTTCTCTTATTGATTGAATTCCTGTCTTTCCTAATTTCTAGCATTTCACAAAATAATCTCTTCTTCAAGTAAGTTTGAGTGTCTAAAATAGTGACATTTTCAAAATCAAATGAGTGCAATTCGTTGAAGGCATGCTCAGCTAAAGCTGTGTTGTTGTCTTTAGCTCTAGTGGGATTGTGTATATTAACACAGTCTCTTTTGTGCTCAGCAATTTTTGTCTTAAGACAAGAATTGCTTATATGTATCGTTTATTGTAGAGCCCTGATGAAGATTTAAAATAAATCGAAACGTCGGCATTCTGTCAAATTAAATCTCTGTAATCAAGACCTAAAAGAACCCTCTCATTACTAAACCAAAAAGTACAATTTGATGCTCGTAGCTAACCGTTATTACTGAATATCCCGAATATGGTACATTTTAGATAAAAGGATTCCTTAAACGACTCCTATGGTAGCTCATTTTGAAACACATCTGAGAAAATGCTTTGCTCCTTCGTTGAATCCTCAATCTTCTACAAGCCTCAATTTGTAATTTTTTTCAAAAAACAATGGATAACTTGAGAACGGCTCTAGATGGTCATAGGAAATGGAACAAAATGAATGTGGCATTCAAAGAAATATCCGAAAAAGTCATAATATACATGGTTTTCCATTAGAAATAAGAAGTTGATACCATTTTCGGTGAAAGCGGAAGTCATTGATATTCAAAAATATATCATGAATGAAGACTTCTCTTATATCTTCACACAAAATTGTGATCGAATGATTATTTCTTCATAATCTTCTAATGGGCACTCCCACTGTGTGTAGATATATATTTGTTGGAAAAAATTCCCCCCCAGAAATTCACCCTAGGACCGCCCATGCCATGAAGCCATCAATTTCGATAACAAAATCGCAGGAAATTTAAAAAAATCAACACTTACAGACTGACAAAAGAAATAAAAAAAAATATTTGCCAAAAATGGAGAATATTGGAACCACCGTGTTAAATTATTCTCATAATGTAACCACATAGTTAATTGTTATTTTTACCACATGTAAAAAATTGATGGGTTGAGAATTATTCACAGTTTGTATTTCTTCTTCTTCTTGTGAATAATAAAGTAAGCTTCGAGCCTAAAAATAGAAGGGTTTCATTATTTTTGATTTCGAGGGATCATGAAATATCAAAATTAATAATCGTTTTAATGTGTTTGACTTCGATTATATAACTAATTTTATGATGTCTGCACTAAGTTAAGAAATACAATTATTTCATGAAGCTAAAATATCTTCCAGAGTTACACCTCACAATCCTGTCGTGTCCTCTGCATCCAAGGTCTCAAGTTGATAGGTTGCAATGAAGAACATTCTATAAAACCCCGTTGTCGTTCTGGTAGAACGAAAGGATTTCCAGTAACCTTGGTTATATTATCTCCATCGTAGCATAGGATATGGCTGAGAGTATATTTCTTTATTTCATTCAATTGATCAGGAGAAAATACTGCTGAGTTCTCGTAATAAAATCTGTCACCTTCCCTCAATCGTTTGAATTGTTCCAGAAGAAGGCATTGGAAAAGCGGACCCACCCTACCACCATCAACAGGGTCTTCCAATACTCCTCCTACGAAAATGTCAACATTTCCAGGATGCCCATAGAGTTCATGTAGTTTGGTAAGTACTTGCTCGTTGGATATATCAGAACGTAGCTCCTCGAAAGTTTCAATGTCCGTCATATTACAAAATTTTCTGTATGCGGTATACCCAGGAAGTCCATGATCTCTAGCTCTTTGAATGTTCATTGCGGCAAGATCCAGGGCTACAGCATGGGCAGACCTAAAAAGCTGCTCTGTCAACTCAGAGTTCAAATTTTCCTTTGGTCTCTTGAGTTTGGCCGGAACAGTAAATAGGCCCCTTAGTAAAGGATCAATACCACCTTCATTGACAATTCTCCAAGGAGAGAAAAAAGCATCTCTGAGTGGTAAATGCCCTTCACGTATAGGTTTAAATTCTTCGTTGAATCTATGAAGAACAGGGTTAATCAAAGTGTGTCCAAATCTCAAAGCTGCAGTTGCGAAAACATTGGAAATCGTTACTTCAATATCTGAGTTGTATCCTTGGTATTGGCCCAATTTTTCCATTCCACTGTTTCCTACTATAAAGCGCAACCAGTGTTTGTAAGTAATATGCTGCATAACAGCACCGACGATTTTTCGCGACTCTTGAAATATAGTTTCTCCGTTCCATTGTGGATTTAGGATTTTCAATTCCCTGGCAATTCTGTTGTGTTCTCTCATCCACAAAGTGTGCATTGCTACCAGTCCAGGCTGTTCATTGACACGAATATCTCCAGCAGCGAAACAATTGATATCACTCTCCGATAAATTACGTCTGCAATCAATGCCTTCGTTCGATGCAAAGGGCAGCAATGGCTTCCATCCTGTGAAATCAGGACCTTCTTTAAGTCTCCCACCGTCACTATTAAGATCTCTCAAAGCCCTAGACAATTCCTCCGAGTATCCGTAAACCTGCGATGCGTCTAGGTATGACGTCAATTGATTAATTTGCTCCCTCGGTTGTATGTCATCGAAAAATATAGATGTCATACCAGATCCGCACACTGATGAAGTTCGAATGAAATCTATACATCTTCTGTTACGAATTCTGGGATCATTAGGAGGAACGTCCATTGGAAAACATGGTGCGGCATATTCACAAGTTTTCTTGCAATCAACACCATCCCAACTCTGAGAGCTAACTGAAGGAAGGGCATGATCCAAATCGTGATCTAAAAACTGACCCCATTGCATCACCATGTGAGTTATTTCATCGTCAGGAGTGATATGATGGGTTGAGATAACGGACGTTGATATGAGTCTAGCCAACGGTTTTGGATATCCAAAATATGTTTTGGTTTTATTCCAACCAATAGGTTTTCCGAAACCGTCTTCATAAATAGGTTGCAAGACTCTTCGGAAAGGCGTCAATGATGAGCCCCAAGTTGGGTTATTAAGATTATTGCAAGCCCCATCGATACTCCTATATTTTTTATGAAAGCAAGAATTGGAACAATTCTTAACATGCCTGTGTGTTGTACAACCAGATAGCTGGGCGATGAGATCGAGATGCTCTTTAGACAAAATGTCTTTGTAATGATATTCTTTTGTGGCGTTAGTCACCACCCCTGCATCAATATGTTTCCTGATATTGACTAGTGTTCTTTCGTAGATTTCAGCTGCCTTAGCCAGTTCTCGAGCAGGTGCATCAGGGTATCGAAAGAGTCCAAACAATTCCCCCGGATTTCGGGGACCTTTGTTTTCAAACAGGTTCTTCACAGTGTTGTTCACAGCTCTCTCGATTTCCTCTGTAGCTTCAGAGAATGCAATTTTGACAAATTGATCACCAATACCATTAATTTTTATCGCAGTTGGATCATTCTTGACAGTGAGATATCCCGAAGCTGTAGCTCGACCGTTATCGTTAATAGCAATACATTCATAACGTCCCTGATCTTCGAGTCCTACTTCGTTTATGTAAAGACTTCCAGTGAAGGATGTCTTAGCTCTGCCAGTTCGCTGCATGGTGGCACCATCTTTTTGCCATTGAATACCTGGAGCGGGATCTCCTTCAGCCTGACAAGGCATCTCTATTGAGCTGCCGACAAAGGCTTCTATATTGTATGGTTTGTATTTGAATTTTGGAGGTTGGAGATTGAGAGGTTTGATTTTAATCTCAGCGCTTACTTCTCTTGAACCCAAAACATTTCTAGCCTCACATATGTACAATCCAGAATCCTCTTCCTGTGCGTTCTCTATCTTAACGAACGTACCATCTACAGGAATGAATATTCTGTCTGTAGAACCGATCTCAATGTCATTTTTGTACCAAATTATTTCTGGTTCTGGGGAACCGACTGCTACGCATTCTAGTATGATATCAGCACCGATATTTGCCTCGACATTCTCTGGTTGGGCAGAAAAAACAGGAGGGGCTGAAAAAAATCAAATTATTACAAAACAATATTGTTTAGCAGATAATCAAGAATTATCTGAAATGTTTGACAGAAATATTTGTCATAATTTCATATCGGTCTGAAGAATAATAGTATATCAGCGGTAATGTAGGTTATAACTCACGCAGATGAAGTTTGCAGCGCGAGCTGTAGGCGACTGCTGTAAAGAATACGTTCTTTGTGATCAGTGTTTTTGCTTCTAATCATTAAACATTCTTTGAATTACCTGGTGCCTAGTTATTCCTTAGTACCAGTAAAAATCCTACATTCATATTTACGATCGTTATATTGAGTGATCAGAAGTAACGATTGGCAATTTTTCCTACGGCGAACGGAAAAGAAGTTCATTGTTGACATAGCAACACTTTTCCCTACGGCGGAGGAAAAATAAAACTTTTCGATAATCCCGTCAGTCAGAAAATGACGTTGTTACTAAACTTTTGGAAATAAAGTTATATATTTTCCAGGATCTAGTAAAAAAAATTTTTACTAAGTTCCGTGTTCAACGAAAGTAAAATTCGCTGACCCTCTGTATTCCAAAATACTATACGTGCAGTATCTATAGTGACCACAAAAGTTTCTATCCTCCACCTGATATAGGTTTTTGTAGTAGAGAGAGTTCACAAAGTAAAGCTCAAATTACCGGCCGGTGAGTTCGTTTACGACATTCTTCAATATTTTAAACTCGTTATGGGTTAGATTGCAGTTGTTTCCTGCCTTTTTTATCGTATTTCTTATGGTTAATATTCGTTCATATAATTCAATTTATTGTTTTTCTGCTCTCTTTATACTTCAAACTTTGAATGGTTTAAGAAAGTGTCGAAGCATTAATAACTTGTTTTTAATATTAAATGATGCAATCAAGTAAACTGAAATGTTTCACTTCATTATCATCACAAGATATATCTAATATTAACTCAATGAATTGGAAACTGAATATCATTTTATTGATGAATGGATTGATTATTGATTATTTTCAGCAGGGTGTTCAAAAAGAATTATTTCTTGCTTGGAAAAAGTGACAAAATTAGATTTCCACAGAAATGTTTCGTTAAACATTTGAATATCTTTTTTTCTGAAGAAGCATATCACCTGTATTTATCTTTTTCGGAATCCTCACAAAATAAGCAACTTTTCAACATAATATGCAGGAAATGTAGGGAAGGCCCAGTGCTATTTACACCAGTTCAGATCAAATTTGGTACAATAAACACTTTCTCCAAAACGTGAAGTTTAAACATTTTTTCAGGATCGCTGTATATTTGGTACTATTTCCAGTACATAAATTGAGCAATATTTAGTGAAAAAAACTGATTCGAAAAGTATTCTATCATTTTCAGATATATTTTTTGAAACAACATGTATGAGAAATTAGAATATTGTTAAAATGGGCAAAAGGGACTCACATTGAAGCAATATATTGGCATCTGCACTTGCTTTGCCATAGGAATTTCTCGCAGAGCACGTATATGTACCATGATCTCCTGATTCAATTGGGCGTATCGTAAGAGTTCCATCAGAATCGATATTATATTTCGCAGACTGCAGAAGCTGTACTCCGTTGAAGGACCAAGTAATATCTGGTGCGGGATTTCCTACAGCTTTGCAGAAAAGTTGTGCATAGGCTGCTCCAGGAGCAGAAGAAATGGAAGATGGTCTTATTTCAATCTTAGGAGGAGCTACAAATGAACAACAAATAATTGAAAACGAATTATTTCGAAATTATATGTTCATGTCATATACATGTGAGAATAGAGTAAAATTTTTTATCTTACCATGACTATCTGTGGCATCATCTTTCAATACTATATTCGCTGGTCTAGAGGTTATTTCTCCTAAGATATTTCTAACTGAACAGTAATAATATCCTTCGTCATCACGATCTACTTGGATTATCATCAGGGAGTTATTGGCCAAAATCACATGTTTATCGAATAGAATATCTAACTTTTTCTGGTTTTTGTACCAAATGACATTCGGTTTCGGATCACCATCTGTTAAACAGTTAAGTATTAATTTTTCTCCACGTTCAGGCTGAATGTCCTTAGGTCCCTCTTTAATTCTGGGTGCCTCTAAAAAAAATTATGCAATGCCATCAGTTCCGGAAGAGGGCATTTCGTCAGTTATTCATATCTTTTTCTTTTTAGATCCGCGAAGTGAAGGTTCCATTTTTGAAATTCTATTTCATTCAAAATCACTAGTACTTATATATCTGATGTTCAATACCAGATATTGGGGTTTTCCACAATTTTTATTGACCTGTTGTATAGTTTTGTCAGTGTGATGGAAAAAAATGTAGTATTGTGGTAAATGTTGGAATTAATAATTTCCTCATTCACATATTCAAGACTGAAAAGTATTTACAATATTGCAGCTGGAATTATCAGAGAAACTCATATCCGGATCTCGAAGAGCTAATTATTGTATTTCATGCTTCATGGTTTACGCGATAACACTTAGTCAGTGCGTATAATGAAAAAAACGAACATTTCTCAATTTGTTTATTTCTGAAGATGATAGAAATATTGGAACGCGGTAACGTTCAGTCAGCGCGTGTACGAAAACAAATCTTCCAAATTTGTTCACTCCTGAAAATGACAGAAATATTACAGCTAGCCGCGGTAGTTTGAGCGCATAAAGCTTAACACCTCCATATAAAAAAAGTATCATTTATCATTTGTTTTACGAAGCAGGTTTTGAAAATCGTGGGACTCAAAACGCCACCTTATAGAAGAGAATCGATTGACGAAAAACTTTATTGGTAATGCCAACTTTTGAAAAGGGAGTAAAACACCCACAAGAAGGCGACCAGTTAATTCCATCGTTTAGAAGTAGGTCGGTCGATCTGGGAGACGGAACGGAAAAGTCCTACAGATAACTCGGAAGAGTACAAAAAAAGGTACTACGAAACGGTAATGCCTAGATCTGGAACGAAAACAGTCTTCCAGGTTACTTGGGAAAGAAAAAAATACTTCAATTAGGTCGGGAAATGGGCGACAGTAAGAAAAGTTTTAAATTTAATTATTTCGTCATCAGAACAAATCGGTATACGAGTGTGTGAATTATGTCGTGAAAGGAAGTGTGGTATTAAAAACAAAGTTGAAAGAAAACCAGGAAAAGGCTCAGAGCTTTTCAATTTTAAATGTCTCAAAAAGTTTGAGTCTATATAGTCCTGAAATCTCTCCTTTCCTCTCATTAATTTTTATTTGATCTGATTCAAATACTACGCATGCAGAGTTGGTTCATGTTAAGTTTTTGTTTTGTTGCATTCTTCAAAAAAGATGGTGGTTTCAATGAAAACCTTAAAACTAAACTCTCCGTTAAAAAAACTGGATACTGAGTCCAGTTCTTCGCGCATCAGGCCCCACCCACACCTTCTCCGAGCTGAAAAGAGTTGATCTTGTGTTAATTTTTCAACAACCTCCCTTTGTCGACAGAAAGCCGCTCTTCCGTTAAGTACCAACAAATCCGAGTAGATGAGTTTTATCAACAAGAATAACTGTATTCTAATATTAGAATAAGTATGCAATTAATCCTTGAAAAAGTTGGACACTCTCGAATGCCGTCAATAAATATTTTCACATGCTCCTGATGAAACTGGATTTCTATTTCTTATTTCGAAAATTTTGAATTACAACTTGCCGAATGCGAATGTTTTCACTTGAATAATTTTCATAATTCGAGTGTTTAAATAATAAATTAGAAATTCACAAGACATTCGCATTCTGATTCGATGTGTGATGAAATGTATAGAGTTTTCCTGAATGATTAAATATATTGTGTAATCCTTAATAATTTTTTTTTCAATTTGAAGCTGTCCACTTATAAAGAAAGCACTTTTGTATTTTCAAATTGATATTGCTTTCTTTGAATAAAATTTTATGTCTTTCACATCTTCGGCATCTATTTGATATTGATTAGTAGATCCAATAACAACTAAGTATGTACAGTAGAATCCGTTCATTATGACGCCGGCTATACTGACCAATCGCTTATAATGACGCAAGTGCAGTGTTGAGTTTGGTTTCATTCAAAACTCCTTACAATAGGGTCCGGATTTAATGACATGTAGCTTACAATGACATGATTTCAGATACAACAACATGATTTTTCGAAAATTTTTCCGGTTATAGTGACCGCTCGATCGTTTTCTCAAGCCACCCTACCCTTTTTAATGCGATGAGGTTTGATACGATGCGAGATATACGCGTGCCGACATGCTTTTTAGTATAATCCAGATCCTTGAAGAGATTATTGGTGTTTTGCGGACAGAATGACATCCATTGAAGCTATTTCTGAGTTGAAAAATTGTGTAAGAAGCTATTATTTCAAGTCGAAAAAAACAAACGCAAACTAAAATTTCAGATTATTTTTATAAAAATTGAAAAGGTTTTTTATATTTAGTTTTTTTTTGTAAGAGAAGCTCTTTTCTATTTTTTCAATAAAGCAAAATCTGAATTTGTTTTCTTAAACTGAATTCAAGAATAATTCTATCATTTTTGTTGAAATTCTTCTTCATGAGACTCTTCTACTGTACATAAATTAAATTGACTTTTTACTGTGTATTAATTATAAACTGATCTCAATGTAAAACGTGTGAGCTGCTAGGCTGAAACAATGAAGAGGAACTATTCACTATCAATCATTCACAAGTTTCAAATTGACTTCGAGTAATGGAAATTCATAATAATAACGAAAAACCCTCAATTTTCAATAAAAATGTGGTTTATATCATTTTCTTGCGGAAATGATTATGCGTTTCATATCAAAGTAAAAGTTATGTTTTATGAAACTGAAAGCTGAAATGGTTCCTTTTAGATCGTTTCTACGGATTAATATAATTTGTTTGTTTTTTCATTCGTTTTTAGGTCATATGGAACCCCACAAAAGAGCAGAGATAATTTTCAAACACTCCAGGAATCTATTTCTTACATAATTGATTTTACCACAATGCAGATCTTCTGGCGTCAATCCCTTGAGCGGCTTCCCAAACATCTCAACGGGAAACAAGCAATCGGCAGAAACCTGGAGCGAATTTGAATCTATCATATCAATTATCCACGCCATTTGGCAATCGCAGATGAGTGGATTCTGATCAAGCCTGAGAATTCTCAACTGCGGTAAGTTGAAAAAGGCTCGAGGGGGTAAGCTTTGCAATCTGTTGTACTGAAGATAACTGAAAAAAAATTAATTCTTACATGATAGAAAGAAGTTTGAATTGTTAAGATTTATGGGAAAACACAAATCAGAACATTTCAGCCTACAGAAAGTTAGATAAATCAATCAGAAATCAAATCAGAAATTTCATCAAAAAGTGAACTTTTGTAATCAATACTATACATTATTCTACAAGATGAAATATGAAAAATTAGTTATGCAGAAATACTGACTGTAATTATTATTATAATTCCTAACGTTTCATCATTGAGTATTAATAAATACTCAAGCAGAATATTTGAATTCAGGTGTTATCAAATATATATTTGTCAACCCTGAAGTTAAAATTAGAAAATTAAAAAAACAGCATTTGAGTGGTAGAAAAATTTGAAAAGTAAAGTGTGCTAAGATTTGTCTGAAATACCGAAGAAACATAAAAAAAATATATAAAACGAAAATCTCTATGTCAGCCTTTACTTAGCGAGATATCTGGTGATGTATACGGAACGACCTCCCTAATAATGATATTTTGGACGCGAAATAAAGGCAACCCGCATTTTCTCAGAAAAATTTTGTCTTAAGCTTCTTCGTTATGGAAATTCTAATCGTTGGAATCCATCGAACAAAATGCGAAGAAGAAACTAAACGTCCTTCCTTTGGTGAATTATCAGAAGTGCATGAATAATCGGAACAAGCATCAGCTTGAGTGTTTCAGGAGTATGAGATTTTGAAGAAGCTGAAATAAATTTTGAAGGATTCCTAAAACAATTGCATTTTATTCCTATTTCATTTGTTTGTTTTTATTGGAGTTTAAATGTCAGAAGGCTTATTATAGGTGAACATAATCAAGGAATCTGTGAAGTTCAGGACAGAAGTACTCGAACTCAAATGAGTCGAAACAGACAGATTATTTAATTTCATTTTCAGTCAACATAGACACGAAAATCTCAATCTCGTTTGAAATAATGGAGAAATTCAAAAATGATGTTGGCAGACATTTCTCACACTAGTTTTGCATTCTGGAAATTATACTCACATTCTGTTCAAAAATGGCAAGTTGGAGAAGGTACCTTCGCTTATTGACTGTAGGTTGTTGCTTTGCAAAAATCTGTAAACAAAATTATAAAATCCAAATTTGTCACAATAAACTGAACTGCGTTTTGGGTTGAAATTTAGATAAAGGATTTCGAACGATAGAGAGATTTCTTCAAACTCAGTTCGACTCAGCAAAAAAGCATCCCCTTTCTATTATTTTCTTCAAATTGATCAAAATACGCAACAATTTTTCAGTAGGTATAGAAAGATAAGTCTCAAATTAAAACTCCCCGAAACTTCCAATACATTTTTCCAGTGGAAAACCATCCCTAAAATGTTCGTACATAATGATACACCATTATAATAATATAGCACTTTATGGGAATAACGATGACTTAATTTTTCAACCATATATCGACTAGCAATATGAAATAAAAGTAACAAACAATATAATAATTAGAAATCACTTGAAACTCACAAATGCTCGAGCCTTGGTAAATGCTGGAATACTCCGGGCTCGATATATCTGATATCATTTTTCGACAAATATAGATATTTCAGCTGATGCAGTTCATCGAATGTTCCATTCTTCAACTCAACTAGTAAATTATTCTCAAAGAGGAGTGCAGTTATATCATGACAATCCTTGAAATCCTCTTGAATCAAACTGCGAATTTTGTTGAATCTCAAATCCCTGAAAAGTGAAAAATTATTATTAAGAAAATCGAAAAAAGTCCTGGCATTAGGTAGTCCTGTTCGAATTCAGAGCCTTATACAGGATTCGGTACTCAACTTGAGATGTTTCAAAATTTTTAAATATGAAGGGGGACATAAAATGAGCATATTTCGTTTTAACGTTGTCCTTAATAGTTAATAATTTAAAAGGGGTTACAGTCCACTGCGATCTGATGGTCTATTGTGCCCCCTGACAAGGCTTTACAACTCGCCTTCCAGTCCCAGAGATCTTATGAAATCCATTATCTCGGAAGGCTTCAGTGAAGCTAATTCCTCGCTCCTACAGGTCTCTTGACCAAAGCATTGTTTCCTTTAGCTTACAATGCCAAAGCATTTTTAGATACCATGTGAATAGGAGTTTCTTTCTTCTCCCCACAGAATCTACAGTCGTCAGTGTCCAATACGCCCATTCTCAGCAAGTGCTTTCTGAGGCGACAATGCCCTGTAAGAAAGCCAGTGAGGAGGTGTAGTTGGTTCTTACTGAGATCCAAATATTTTTTGGATCTTGCAGTTTCAAAATTCCGAAGGAACTTTTTGGACTGATCCAACCCTAGGAGATTCTGCCAGAGTGTTCCTCTTTCAGTTTTCTCCTTCTCCAGAAACTCCTTCTTATATGTACATTTCGCTATACCAAAGAAAGGTTCTGGGCCAGTGAGTGGTTTCCGAGCACCTTCACTGGCAAGTTTATTGGCCTCTTCGTTATCTGTGATTACCGAATGACCAGGAACCCAGATTGAAGAGACCTTATTTTTCTTGCCTACCTCATTGAGTTTGATCCGGCATTCCCATGTCGACTTTGAGTCGATGACATAGGAGTTCAATGCTTTAATAGCAGGTTGACTATCTGAGTGAATAGCTATGTCGCAATTCTGATAGTTTTTCTCTAGGTTAATGTCTAGACATCTTTCGATGGCTAATATTTCTGCTTGCAGAACACTCACACAGGAGCCTAACGATAGTGTACACTTGGCTTTGGTCCCGTGAACCCCAACGCCAGCTCCCGTGTTGATTTTAGAACCATCTGCATACCATTTAACAGTATTTTCTTCGAAATTTTGGTCGGTGCATTCCCGCTCCCATTCCTCTTTTTTGCATAGCATCGTACTGAAGCTTTTCTCAGTACTTACTTTCTTGACCATTACATCACTAGGAAGGTTCGCAGATGAGATGTAGTTACTCAGAGAGCTCCAGACTCTCTGACACCTAATTCGCTCATTACCTGCGCCTTCTCTAGATATTCTGAGGATGGCCTCATGGGCCATCCTGTCAATCACTAGATGTAGGGGTGTGAGATCTTGTCCTTAAATTCAAGGTGATGATGAGGTACATATTTCTTATTTTTTTATTATTCATAAATACAATATAAGGATAAATAGTGAGGGATCGGTGAAATACATGGAAAATATTTAATGGACATAACCCTCTAAAAAAAATTTCGTGTTTGAAACTACTTTTCATTGGATTTCAAAATATTGAACTGAATTCCATTCGAACGGTTAGGAAAATACTAAGAATAATGATCATGTTTTTATTATTTTCATATCATTTCAGTATATTATTATTATTATTACAGGAAAATTGGAGCTGAGGCCAAGCCTATCAAGAGCTCTAAATTAACAAAATTCAATTCAATAAGTTGACAGTAGGGTAAGGGCACCGGTTGTGGCCATCGCTCCAGTTGTGGCCACTCGAGATCATTTTCTTGCATAAAACGTAGTACATTCGAATTAGCCATTGAAATTTGCCTTCTTTGCCATCCTCCATTATTCTTGCACCAATTGGCAAGCTCATTTCTTAAAAGAGATAACGAAATTCGTTGCTTTTTCATTTAGTTCTTGACATGACGGGGTAGTAGGCGAATGCTTAGAAGTGCGATTAAGAAACAGGGTGTGTTACCAATGTTTTTTTTTATTTAAACATATGCGTTACAAAAAGTAAATGTTTTATATCATTCTTATATCATGTTCTTCTATATTTTTTATAAAAAAATGAAAATTTCTGATTCTAACTAAATAATATAGTGCTGGCCACAACTGGATCACAAAAAAGTACGACTCGCCACTTGTGGCCACTCAGTGGCCAGAAACGGAGCGTACAAACCCCGTTGTGGCCACTAGATAGTAAAGGATAGATAATACTGCATCGTATGTAACAAACAAAGATGAAAAACTTAACAATATCGTCTGATAAATGAATTGGAGTATCTGGAAGCGAATGAAAATGATAAGCTTCATAAAAAAGGCTTAATAATAAAACACAAAGTTGTTATATTGACGAAATGGATGAGACTGAAAACTAGAGGAATTTGAGAAAGACTAGAAAGAAGATATATTGTAATATCATTGTAAGGATGGGGTTATGAATATAACGAGCTGGAGTCGAGCAAGTCTGCTAACATTTTTTCGAAATCAATCTTTATGATAAAATACTTTGTACCTTACAAGAAAAAGATATCAATGATCACCAATCCTAATTTGAATGTGATTAATCTCAATTTGAAGTTGAAAGGGTATATATAGTTCTGTGCAATCTCCACAAGTGGAAAACTGAAAATAGCATGAATCTCCAGACCTTCTGTGGTATTAGAAAGAAGATCATCACGAAAATTGAAGAACATAGGGCTGCTGATGATCGCGGACCATGTTTTGTTTGAAAAAAATTGTTTTTAGAAACCTAAATATTTCGATGAATTTTTTTATTTAAGTATAGGAAAGATTAAAATTTTTTCATTATTTGTAACTATATATTCATGAAATTCTAATATATTTTTTGTTATTTATGAGAAGGTTTGTTGAATTTCGATGGAAGTGAGTATCAAACTGTGCAAGTTTAACCAAAACCGTGACTGGCCACGAATGGAAAATTGTGTGGCCACGACTGGTGGAAAATGTGGCCACAACTGGATAAATTGCAGTCTCTCTCCTTTTCATTTTTTAATTATTTTATTCGCCATAAAGACAATTTTCGCTTGGCAACCCACTAATCACAATATTCATACTGATCGTTTTCATATTTTTAATTGTGAAGCTGTGCATGAATAGTGAAATGATCACAATGTGAAGTTGGAAATTGTCTTAAAGTGGCCACAACCGGTGCACTTACCCTACACAGATATAGAATATCGAGAAAATAGTCACTATCTATCACACACAGATCACACATTTGACGGCACCTCAAGCCTCCCGCAATTGGCGTCGTATTTGTTTTTGAAACTATTCAATGTCGAAGCATTCACGATTTCTGAGGGCAAACGGTTCCAGGTATCAAAAACTCGGTTGGACAAGAAGATCTGACTAGGAGTAGTCTTGAAGTTTTCTTTGTGCAGCTTATAGTGATCACCCCCCAGTTGATTCCTGTTCAGTTTGAACAATGGCGACAAATCTACTTCAAATTTATTATGTAGGGCTCTATAAGTGACAATCAGGTCACCCCTCAAACGTCGGTCCATGAAAGTACTCAAGCCAAATATTCGGAGTCGATCCTCGTAGCTAGGACGATTGAAGCCGTAAGGAATTCGAGTTGATGACCTCTGAATAGCCTCCAGATATATGTTGCTCTTTAGATTGGGACACCATACCGGACCCGCAAACTCGAGAATTGGCCGGATGTACGATGAGTATATCTTACTACAGACACCGGGATCACACCTAGAGAAGGCCTTCGAGATCATATAAGTCACCCTCTTCGCCTTGTCCGTTGTTTTTTGGACATGTCTGGACCAGGTAAGATCATCCGACACAGTCAGACCTAAGTCATCATGGTGATCAGTTGCTAACAGTGCATGCCCCTCCAAAGTGTATTTCTCGGGTTCCTCTTCCCTATATGCAACACACAGCACTTGTCCGGATTCAGAGAAAGCAGCCAGTCTTTACACCACTGGCAAACAGTGTCAAGATCACGTTGTAAGTCAGCCGAATTCGCAGCAGCATTATTATAAAGTTTGGTGTCGTCCGCGAACTGAGAGCACGACGACCTAAGTAGAAGTGGTAAATCTGCAGTGTACAATAAAAACAAAATAGGTTCTAAAACGGACCCCTGGGGAACGCCACTGTATACGGGTCTGGGTTTTGAGACGCAGTCGGATACGCGAACGCAAAATTCCCTACGGTTGAGGAACGCCCCGATCCACAGTAGAAGCTTTCCTCTGATTCCAAAATGATCGAGTTTAACAAGGAGTCTTTTAAGAGGAACTCGATCGAAGGCTTTAGAAAAATCTAAACGTCGATAGGGATCCCGGCATCGGAGGCCCTTGTCCAGTCGTTTACACACTGGAGAAGATTCGTAATTACGGATCTACCCGGTAGGAAGCCGTGCTGTTCCTGCGGAATAATATCATTCCCGAGCAGGAACTCCAACATCCGATTCAGTACCACCCTTTCACATATTTTGGAAGCAACAGCTGTGAGACTTCTCAGGCGATAGTTGGTTGGAGATAGTTCATCACCTTTCTTGAAGATGGGGGTCACTGATGCTTTCAACCACGATGATGGTAGTGAGTGGGATCGAAAAGACTCCTCATATATCAGAGCAAGAGGCACAGAGAGTGAATCAGAGCAATTCACGAAAATTCTAGGTGCAAAACCATCCGGCCCGGGTGAAGACGCCACTTCAAGTTCCTTAGTTCCTTCCCAACAAGCTCCTCCGAGAATGACACATCGCAAATATCAAATCTGCACCGTGGACATTTCACAGATGGAATCGGTCTATCGGGCTCGACAGTGAATGAGGCGGAGAATGAATCGGCTAGTACTTCGGCTGACTCCTGATAGTTATCACAGACCTTTCCAGATGGATCTCTGACCAAGGGAACAGTCACTGTAGTGTTCAAAAATGATCGAACATATTTGTGAAACTTTTTCGCATCTCTCGAAGATGCAATCCGTGACTCGTAACACTTTTTAGCACGATCAATGGTTTCTGATAAAAAGTTGTGATAGATTCGGTGAGCGGCATAGTCGTCTGGTTTTCTATGTCTGGTGAACCTCCGCCAAAGTCTTCGCTTGTAACGAATCATATCACATAGGCCGTCATCGATCCAAGGTTTAGTGGAACTTGTGAAAATTTCCTTTGCATAGCTATTATCCTGCACAGCGGAACCCAGGATGTCAGAAAACACACTCCACATATCGTCAACCCCAGAACGTGGGAGACGCTCCCTCCAATTTATGCCAGATAGTTCTCTGTTCAGGTTTCTGTAATTGATAACTTCCACAGATCTTCGAGTCATTCTCCTATTTGAGGAAACGCTGGACTGGATTTAAGTTATGTTCAAAATGATGGCCTTGGACCTTGATTCATTTTAATAAATTATGCACATCAAAGTTTCTGCATTTCGTATGCGTTCGATCATATACTCGTATGTCTGCAACTGAACTATTTATACATTTTTCTGATAGCTTTTTTCAATTTGCTTATCATTCTTGACCACAATCTCAAATATTTCCGAATATGAAATGGATAAATAGACTTTTCTTCGGAAATGCTCAGATCTGGAAATAGTCTTTTGAATTTAAAATCTAATGAAAAAAGTTTGAACAAAAGTTGCTACTTTTTTATGAAGAATTGAAATCTGCACTAGAGAATTTACCTTTCCATTCGAAGAAAATTGAGTTGACCTCAAAATAACTCTGAAGTCGAGTTCAAGGTTGAAATAATAAAGGTTCATTTTCTGTTCACCTTGATACAATTTTTATTTGAAAGATTTTTTTTCTAAAGTACTTAGTATTTCAGATAATTCACTGTCTCTACATAGTTAAATGCCGCACTAGCCGCACCCTATACACAGTGGCGTAACTTACACCCCCGCAGACCCCGCGGTGCGGGGGGGCCCAGGTGTTGGGGGGGCCCAGGCGTTATGGGAGCCTGGTCGTCGAGGGAAAATTCAAATAATTTTATCGTTGAAGAATATGAACATAACCTCAGTTTTGACCTTAACTTCCGAATAAACTCTTTTAGAATTGCATTGAAATCAGAGATTCAGAAAAGATCATCAATACGACAGTTAGCTGATCTCCTCCTTTTAGAAAACTTTTTGATTACAACTAGTTTCCCAGATCTCTCTACTGCTTTAATGTTATTTTTAATATAACCTTTTACTGTAGCAAGTGAAGAGCGATCAGCGATCCTTTTAGAAGTTAAAGTTAATAAAGAAATATTTGAGAAGTACAATGACCCCAAAAAAGACTCAGCGGGCCCAGTTTGTTGAAAATTGAGAATAAACGTACTGAAAGTAGTCCTGTAATGAATTTATCACAGCATTGTTTTCAGTTATATTTCTCGTTTTTTGGTTGTCAGTACTGACATCCCATCCTATCAATTCTCAAATCAAATTAATTCAAATTCCGTAATCTGCCAAATTTCGTGAGTCACACGAACTGCCAAGATACAATACAAAAGTCACTAATCTGAATTTTTATTTGAAAATCGAGAGTATTTTACAAAACTTGACTGAAATAGAGAAAATATCGTCTAAAACTCGTGGAAGAAGGCAATTTCAACACTCATGCTATCGAACTTCGCCTTCGTGTTGGAATAGGAGCTGATTCTGCAACTTGTTTTAGAATATACTATTGCAACAAATAAATCAAGATGACAAGGGAGATTCAACCACTCAAGTTATTTACCCATTTACATCGAGTAACACAGTATTTTTTAGGATTGATAGCTATATTTGAAATAAAGATGCAATTATGTATATTATTTACTGCAAATTTTGAATAATATTTCAAAAAATAAAATATAGAAATTCTTACTTCAAGTAATATTTCGGAGTAATTTTCTTGGTGTTACACCTAAACCACATACTATTATCAAATAAAGTTGTTTTTCAATAAATACGCATGCCCGTATGAGGGGGCCCGAAAACTAATTCTGCGGGGGGCCCGGTTGAAATTCGTTACGCTACTGCCTATACAGACATAGAAAATGATGATGAATTACTTGTATAAGTTGTATATAATTTAATTTAACAATACTTTTTGTGTCTATTCATTTTATTTTGAGTTCATTGTTGTCCCCTCTGCCATGATTCTGATTCACCCGATATTCACCCGTTTGTGTTTTTTTTAAAAGATGTGACTAGTAGGAACATGTCATATTTCGATCTCATATGGTTAACTCTCTTAATTGCTGATAAGGAAAAGCATATTTGTACCTACTTAAACCCACTAGGAAATATTATTATTTTTCCTTGGATGGTAAAATGTTCTAAGTTAACTGAACAGACCGAAAAAAATTTCTTTTCTCATAAACTGATAATTCCTTATTAATGCTTGATTGACAAAGATCTACAATTAGGATTCATGATGATATAATGCATAGTTTTCGTTGATGGCTGTTCATTAAAAGTATGTTTATATCCCGAACTTTAATGAGTAAAGCTGAAATAGCACTCGCCTTGCAAAACGTGTTCTCAGTGAAAATTCAAATTTATAAATAACCATTATTATAACCTATACTTGTACTCATTATAAAAGCATATACAGAACCATATTTTTAGGCCATGAAGTAATCGCAACTCTAATAGATTCCGGTTCAATCTATTAATTCAAATGCTTCTCTGTTGTAAAGAGAATCATAAGGTGAGATGAGATTTCGAGATTTTGTCTACCCTTTAGGAAACGTTGATAAATTTTATATATAAATTCTTGAATATATAAGGAAGATACTTTCTTGAGATTTTTGTTGTTTCTGATATATGTGAAATTTTTGGAAATTTGTTCACTACAATTGATTGCACCATTCTCTTCACTTCAAATACTCAAAAATCTCAATTAAAAAGATTCTGACAAATTTTTCAAATTTGAATGAAAATTTAAACCACTATATACTCTTAATGGAATCCCCGATTTTTCTGATATTTGAAATGAAGATAGCTGTCGAGAAGTAAAATAAAACAACATTCAGGTAAGATTTCTGCCATAGTTTGAACACCAGTTGAAAAACCTCATTCCAGAAGTTCCGTCCCCTTCTTCCAATCTTTGAGCCGTCTAAAAATGGAATGAATGCATTTTCTCCATTTCCAGTAAAATTCTATTGTGGATGCACTTCTAATAATACTGATTTCAGGGTCTCTTCTTATGATATTCGTCACATGCTCTTATTCATCTATTTGTAAATCTCGATGTGCTCATCGAATAATATACTATTTTTGTGATTCTCTAAGTGTCCTTTATATACCATTGAAATCCCATATACTGCCTAATTTAATCCCATATACTGCTCGATTTGGAATTATTGTCGAACATCATCGTTTTTTCATGCGACGTGCGATTCCATTTCACATTGATCTGTGAACTCTTTCTAGACATTTAACGTTCGTGAAAATCTTTATAATATTTTTTTTCATTTCCTTGATAAAAAATAACAAAGACGAAATATTTAGCTGAAAGAATCGACCCTCTAATTCCGACAATTCTAAGCGGAAATATGTCGATATCGATAAAACATTCACAGGATGTTCCAATACTTCTTATCAGAAAGAAGCTCAGTGCATGACATCGTTAGCGAAGGTCGGTTTTTAGAATGGAGATGAAAGCATTCAAAATTTATCGAATTTTGTTTAAGTTTGGTATGATATATCTAGGCGACAGATTGATGACCGTGACATTCCTACGAAAAAATTGCGTGGTCAAAACCAAGCTAATCGATATCAGACGATAAATCGCCTATCGTCTTGCCAGAATTCCAAGAATGATGATTATTTGAGTTTTTCATTAACAATCCCTAGTATGTAGTAGGTGGCTTAAAGAGATATTCCGAGCTATGCATGTCATGAAAATCTTCTTAGGCAACCAAATGTTGAAGGAAAATCCACCTTATATAACCCGTTCCCGTATTCATTCAACAACAATAAATGAAATATATGCGTTTCTTCAGATATCTCTCAAACAGCAAAAAGTAACCTTTACAAAATGTTTTTTTACAATTTTAATCAATCGATGAAAAAAAGGTTAATTTGAAAGTGAATATGAAATTGTGGAATTATAGAACTGAATATGAAAAGTAAGAGTCGGTGTGAGCTCATCTAAATTCATTGCTAATGAGATCATCCATATTCAGTATTGTGTGGAAGTTCCAGACAACGATTTTATTAAAAGGAAGAGGACTTCTTGGGATGGTAGACGGAACCAGTATCAAACCAAATGCTGAAGATGAAAAGGTAAAATGGTCAAAGGACGCCGCAACGACTCAGGAAATAGTGGTTACTAGAATGGAGGAAGGACCACTAACACATTTACGGCTTTCGACTCCACAGTAAGTAATTTCAAAAATTGAAGATACAAAAACTAAACTAAAAACAGCAGGTGAAACTTCGTCGGAGAAAATGATTATTACCAAGATTCTTATGACCCTTCCAGAAAATTTCAAACATTTTAGATGAGCCTGGGGGTCAGTACCAGTTGAGAATCAAACACTGAAAGAATTAACGTCGAGACTACTTCTGGGGGGAAAAAGATGCAAATCAAAAGAATCTAGGTACAACAGCCCTGATTACCAAAACTAAAAATTTCCCAAACAAACAAGTAAAGAAATGATATACATATATGTAATAAAACTGGACACTGCTATTTCCGAAACAAGAAGGCCAAGAATGTTGAAAGTAAATTCTGTAAAAACTGCCGAAAAAAGGGACATGAAGTACACAACTGTTTGTTCAATAAGAATAAAGAAGGATCAAGTAAAGTAAACCAAGTCAAGGAAGAGGAAGAAACCAATGCATTCATGGTATATTCAAATGATGAAAGAACAGAAAATTGGTACCTAGACTCAAGGGCCACCGAGTACATGTCATGGGACGAAGAGAGAATTGAAAAAATGGAAGAGGATATGTAACCATAAAATTATATACATATAATGGCTCGAAATTTATTGAAACAACATTGTCTAATGTTCTCTATGTTCCAGATCTTAAATTCAATTTATTCTCTATTGGATGTGCCTTAGACTAAGGATATCTCTTGACATCAGATAATTCAACGTGTAGGTTAACTGAGAAATCTAATAAAGTTTATAGAATGGCAATGAGAAAAAAAGTACAAAATGATATTAAACAAGACCAGGAAGAAAACCAAATTTCAGAATGCACAATAACTATACAAGTATCTCTATACATTGAAAAATATGGTACCTATAACAAACTGATTCCAATAACTTGGACCATCCGAAAATAAAGGCAAGAAGCACATGTGCCCAAGTAGTCCCTTATATTTTGACCAAAATAACTCATAATTTATAATGGAATAGGGAAATTATATAATTTATGTATGGATCATAATGGCTAGATAACCTAGGTATGATTTTGTTTCGTAAAATGAAGGATACTGTACCTACAGTTGTACAGTACTCCAGGAGTCGATATGAAACAAGTTTTTTCAACTGCTCAGTTGTCTCAATAAAATCATCAGGAAAGGCTTTCTGCTTTGCAAACCCTCTCTATCGAAACAGCATCCCAGCTGGACTATGATGGCAGTTTAGTGAGGCTAGATGCCGACAATTTTTATTTGATAATTACTTCATAACTGGTCACATATGTTTTCATGAAATGTTAAACAATTTCAGTTGTTCCTTATGGAACCCTTTTTCCTTCAAAGGGCCGCGCAAATTTGATCTCGCCCACACATAATTGTTACCCCACTGTTTAAAACTTCACAAAAATTTGGCTCCACTACAATTTTTGTTATTTCAAATGTCTATATTGACCGGAGTAATGAGCATAAAACAAACGATAGTTTTGCCTTTTGCTACATTCATGCGAGCGTTTTCAGTAACACTGAAAACTGCGTGATACCAAATGTCCAACTCTTGTATTTATGGTAAAATTTTTGAGTTTCAACTCTTTCACCCTCATTTAATTCAAATTCATGCTAGCGTTTTCAGTAACACTGAAAACTGCGTGATACCAAATGTCCAACTCTTGTATTTATGGTAAAAATTTTGAGTTTCAACTCTTTCACCCTCATTTAATTCAAATTTATGTTTTTTTTTTCAACGAAGCTTCTCACACACTATCGATTCGTCGAATTTTGGTTACTGTACATGTAATGACGTTTGGTATTGTGAAAATGTAAGATTTTTTATCAAAACGTCTACAAAAAATCTACAACGTCATTCTTCCACAAGTGTGGAATGAGCGGTCGGGCCATTTACATGACTCAAACTTTTCAGCATATCTTTGAACTATGAGATATTTACATTCATACCTGGATATTGTTGGCTATGAAAAATCGTTTCGTATCTTAAAAAACTCAACATTGGCTCTTGAATATACTTGATTCGATGACGACATATTTTTTCGAATTCCCAAAAAAGTCGAAAATTGATTATTCCATTTTATCCCATTATGTTAAAAAAATAACTTACAGGAGAGAAGTCTGTGACGGGATCTTCGGCACTCTTTCCAGATCCAACTTCATACATCTTATAGATTGTTTGTAGCAAATACAGCCAATTGGGCAAACTGTACTAGAGTAATTTCTTCGTTGTGCTAAAGATGTACCAACTAATATAAAAATCCAAATTTGTATTTCTTTCATTCTCGAAAATTTTCAACCAATTTAACATCAATAACTTCGAGTCCCATGCGACCATGCAATTCGAGTGGAGTCATTTATTAACTGACGGATTTGGCACACTATGAAGCTCTTCTATAGCGAAAGGGGAGGTTTCTCCTCAACGATAACGCTATTTTTATTCATTCGTCAAATCGGTATCCACTCTAGATACTTGCGCCTCACTATCATAGAATACAATAAACAGCGTGAATGAAAAGTACTTATATGACTGCTTATTCATAGTTATTAGTTATTCAATATACAGGGTGTCGCGTAATGAATGAACATTATGATACCTGTGGGTAGAGGACATTGTGGAGGTTCAGAAGAATTCATATTTAATAAAAGTCCTTCGGTTTTCGAGATATTTGATATATTCGAAAATTCAAGGAAATTATGTCTTTCGCAACTATTTTTGATGGGAAGCCTCCAATTGGAAGAATTTTTTCGATCCGTTATTGTTATAGTATTCCTGTATATATGAACTATCGAATGTAAAGTCTGATATCTGGTGCGCTGCATAGTTTTTTCTAACGAAGATAAAATTGGAATTCTGGTTTGCTTTTTTTTCTGATTTTAATACGCGGTGTGAAAATAAAGATGGTAACTTGAGCTCCAAATGAAGCAAAAATATGCCTGTTTCATATAGCTTTCGAAATAATATTTATTTTATAACTGTGGGATTTAATTATGAAAGAAAATCAGAAAAAGTATAAGTTTCTAAATATCGTTTTATCGAATGAAATTTCACAAAAGGTGATCTCAGTGGCCATTTTGAGCTCTGATACAAGCTCTACCTACACCCTCTGATTAAGGATTGCTTCATTCTGTCTGCATGTTTCATTTCATTAATATTTTGTGCAGCCATTTGCACAAATTCCTGTAGCTGGTCAACTGAATAAATGTCAATGTTTTCTTTATAGACAATCTCTTTGAGGCATCCCCAGTAAAAAAAGGTCAAGTGGGATGAGGTCCGGTGATCATTGGATTCACAAAATTGTCCCTAATCGCCCGATCCATTTCGTCGAGATGGTCTCGAACGCTTCGGGCGTAATGAGCAGGGCAACCACACTCAGGCAGTTCAATCCGGTGAAAACATCTCCTGAAATATAACTCCTGAAGATGCCAGACACTCAAACTGGCGAAACGTCGAGAACTAATCCACGACGGCGGCCGAAATGCTCGAAAGAACAGGTTACATTGAACGATGGCCGCGAAAGCCTCAACCAATTCAATTCAATACTTGATTTTCATTGAGAAGTTTTCAATTTTCTTGAAAATCTGCCTTTTTCTCCGTGTAAGTCGAAAATGAAAAGAGATATGAAAAAATTATGCAGTACAAAAATGTATAGTTTTTTTCAACAAAAATGCTGTTTTTTGTTTTTTCATGTATCATGAAAATTGACAAAGATATCACTACTTTAAGTTAGGTTGATGGCGCAGGTATCGTCTTTATTCTTAACCGTTCGAAAACTAGAGATTTTGAATTGATATGATCAATATGGTTCAGAGGGTCGGTTTCACAAAACCTTGTTTGTACCGTTAAATTAATTGGAGCCACCGCGATTCGTTAAAATTTCAAAATGAGTGATTCGATTGGTTCGAATTTACGTAAGGTTTTTTAATCGCACATTCATAGTTTTGTGAAACCGACCCATAGTCCTTCAAATTTTCCTCAAAATAGTTTTTGAATGGATTTTTTTTTTGAAAATGAAGGGAGTTGTTGTATGTACCTATGTATGTATTTCCATGCATTCTGGGTTTCTGTGAAACCCCTCATAAGCTACTTAAAGCTTGTGCGAGTTAGGATGATGGGTGTGTTCTGTGTAGGTTTTGTTACTGTGTCCCGACGCCACCTTAGGAACAGAACTCTGTTAATTGTTTACCCAACATTGAATGGTTCGGCGAGTTCTCCATACCAGAAAATTTTCTCTTGTGGAAAAACCGAACCATTTTTTTTTTATTTTGGGAGGTCCTATGCAATAATTTTATATGGAGCACCTAAAGATACGAACTGAAAAAAATTTAGATTATGTCAGATTTACAAGAGTTCCTCGATACAATGCGCTACGATTCATTCATCAGAGTCACAACCAAAAGTTCTCCTGTTGGCATCTCTCCTGTACCCACATCAAGTGCTTTGGAAATTTGCATCCCACAAAAATGCGGAAAACACCTGCAACACAAGAATTGTTGAAAATTTTTATAACTGCAAAAAAGGATGCAATGCGTGATGCATCTTTAGAAAACTGAGTCTTTTTGTAACGCTACATGTGGGGAATGTGCAGTTGTTATATATGCCAAAATAGTGGGCCAATCTTTGGCAAAGATGAAGAAATAAGTGACATTGGTGACAGCTACTCAGAATTGGATTAAATTTTTGATACAAAAAGTATTAATTTTCGCGTTAATAAAGTGATAAATAAATGAAATGTTTGAATGTTATTTTAATTTTGTTATTTTGAACAGATAGGGGTTGCTTCTAGGGGTTTGAAACATAGAGATACTATCTCTATGGGTTGAAAAATAAAAACAACTAAAACTAACTTTGATCCGAAATACTGTTATGAAATTGATTGAAATTAATTGATAATATTAATAAAGGCCCATTTTTACATAATTAGTGCTGAAAGGGGGATGTTTATACGGTCTTGAAGTATATGAAGACCTTCATTAAACTTCATAAAACGTTACTGAAGCCCAAAAATTACTTTTATTTAGGTTTTTTTCTAATTTTGGCTATAGGGGTTGTTTTCACCCCTTAAAAATAATAAGCATATAGGCGTAGGGTAGACTTTGGAGTAGGAGACAAGTAGAGCTCATTCCCGAAATATCATCAAAATCGAAGCATCCTGATGGAATTCGCAATCCGAGATGATTATTCAATTTTCTTAGTATTTTTTCGCAGAATTCAACTTTTATTGGATAATCTCTCGGCTAATCTTGCTATGGTCCACAAGGTGTTCATTGTGTACTCGTGACCTACCGGAGCTCGTTCTGCCGATACCAATTCCAGGCTTTCGGCGTTCCATGAATCCATTATGCACGCGAGTAAACACTCGATGATCGGGATGGCGATATTTGGAAAATCTTTCCTGATATACTGCCGTGTTAATTGAAAAGGGCGTATCTGCAAAAAAGCACTTTTGTGATATTTGAATTTGAAGACTTTCATAACAATCAATTGAATTAAAATGAATAAGCAATGCATATAATGCATTGCTGTTTCATTTTAATTCAATTAAGATTGTTGATGGCATAAATGAAAGTCTTTAAAGTCAATAATCTCAAAAGTGCTTTTTTCGCAGATACGCCCTTTCCAATTAACACGGCAGTATAGTGCTGCTGCTGCAAGCTGTAGCGTGATTGGCGCTCCCACCACACTGGCCGTAGATTAAATGTATTTGAGCATATTCAGAACTAGAATATAGCTAAAGGTGCGTACAGACATGCTCCGAATGCCGTACCGCACCACGTCGCGTACCTAAGTGTGGACGGCGGGGTGCAACAGCGTAGCGCACATCGCCGCGATCACAGTGTAGATATTGGCGAACTTTTGTTGATCGCGTTGATGTACGCGACGTGGTGCGGTACGCAATTCGGAGCATGTCCGTACGCACTATAAGGCGTTGAAGTTAATAGTACATTCAAATACCAAAGATAATCGAGACCAAAGTCACAACACAAGGTCGTTACAATATTTTATAATGTCACATTTATGGAATTATTATGATGATGACTCTTAAACTGACACTGACTGAGACATGTAAGCAGAATCCAACTATCATTCATTAGAAGATGTAAAGCCTCTGTTAGAGTTCCGTTGTGGTCAATTTGAACACCTTTTGTGAATTTAAAAAAAAGGACGCCCCCCCCCAGATGTTTTGATTCCCTTTCTTGTTTTTCAGCTAAACCTCATACTGATTTCGCCTTCGCGATTTGGCCCCCTGAGAAAAAATTCTGCGGTCGCAAATGCATTCATTGAAAAACTCGACTGACTTTTGCCAGTTTCGAGAATCTTTATAAAGGGTGATTCATCAGGGAGGTAACAGGCCGTATCTCGGAAATCATTCTGTTGACAAAATCAATATTTTCAATATCGTGGTTTTCCTCAAAACAAAATATTTTACAATATCTAGAAACAATCCTATGAAATGAAATTTTTGGAAAATATTAAGAACTATGTTTCATGATAATTTATTTACATTCAAGAAGAAACAGGGAAGTAAGAGATAATAATAAATACATCTGTGAGGAAACAGAATGGGAAGAAATATTTACAATATTTTTGAAAATAAAAGTCAATTGAAAAAATTCTATGATTTGTACTTTAAAAATTCAATTGAATTAACCTGATGATAAAGTGGTACACCAATTCTTTTCATAATTGAAAACATATTGCAGTTCTCTGCATCAAATAAAATGTTACAGATTCTATCTATATACAATAATATATTACAAAAAACAGTGATTTTACACCTGCCTTAAATATATTTGTCTATCCCAAATTGTTTGCATATTTTTATCTCTAACTGCTATGGAAGCATCTTGAGGACTTCGAAATATGACCTTTGCTTCTGCACTAGGTGTGTTGTTGGAATTGAATCTTCGACTAACATTATTAGTGACATTATAGCCTTCGAAAAAGTCTAAAATATCATTTGTGCCCGCCTTATAAGGAATATTGTCCATATAAACTGTACATCCGGGAGGGATTTCTTGAGGCATATTATTATTGCGCATGCCTACTGGTGGACCAAATCTACTACCTCTGCCACCCCTTCCACCAAAACCTCTACCTCGACTATTTCCGTCAAAGTTATTTCTATGATTCTGAAAAAGGCGAGGCTGATTATTATCAGGAAAAGAAGAATTTTGGAAATTATCTAAAGTTATTTCCGGCATTCTCTCATTTTGTTGAGCAAGATTTAAAAGCTTTATCTGAGTGTCGTCAGAGGGTAAGATATTCTGTGGGGTTTGATTGTCAGGAATAACTTCAGAAAGAGATTCAATGCCTAGAGCTTCTTCCATATTTTTTCTTTTGATAGGAGTCACACTGATCAATTCTGTTCCTAAATATGAAGAATCCTTAACACACGCCTTCTCTGTTTCCTCCAAAGTTTCGAATTCACAGAAGGCTTGCCCGGTAAAAGCACCAAAATTGTTATTCACAAGATGAATTTTCGTCGGTATAACACCGATATCAGAGAAAAAGTCTGCTATGTCCCTATCATTAGTCTTCATTGGGAGACCAGACACACTAAGACAATTCGTGTCAATTATTCGTTTAGGATTTGGTGGCGTGATTTTAACATCATGTTCCTGATTAACCTTCTCGAAATCTTCATCTCTACATGCCTTAACGGTAACGGCCTTGCCTTCTATAACATGCAATTGTGTTTCAGACAATGCTTTCTTAGCATCGTCAGCGTTGCTGAATCTTGCATAAGCAATGTAGCCATCTCGACTTCTCGGTGGTATAATTATACTCGTTAAAGGATAGTGGGAAAACATTTTCAAGATGTCCTGTTCTTTCACATATGTGGGGAGATCTTCAACAGTTAGGCATGTGAACACTTTCAAAACTTCCGTGGGTTTATCGGATCTATTATAAAACTTATTTTTATTGGAAAAAGTTTTGGATTGTCGAAAGTCTTCCTCATCTTCTTTTCTTGGCAAGAACCTATCTACAGAACTTTCAAATTCTTTGTCATCGATATGTGTTATCGATATGTTGACACCATTCATATTTTCATTATTTCTTGCCAGAGCTTCAACCTTACTCTCAGGGTTTCCAAATTGCACATATACAATTCCAGTTCTGGACCCACTTTTGTCATTTATGAATTTGATCCCCTTATTACTAATGAAACAGCCATGAAAAAATCGTCTCAAATCTCCGTACGCGCCATGGAAAGGTTTTATTTTAACGCAACAGTTTGGAGCTTGGGCTCTCGAAAATGGATTTCTGGAATCGACTTCTGTCGACTTCATGTTATTTATTTTTGAGAACACACCACGTCTGTTATTCCTGTCGAAATTGATATTTTCGATTTTATTGCTTTGGATATTTCTAGATTCATTTGGATAATTATCGTCGGAGGGTCCCATTTGGAAGTTGTTCTGATTTTTCGTGATCGGCAAGTTCGTTTGCGGCCAACTTTCTCGTCCGCGATTAAGGTTCAAAGTTGACTGGAAATTATTTCCAGACAGTGCGGGATTGATGATATTTAAGTTCCTTCTCAAGTCTTCCATACTATTTGCGAAATTGTTAGGGATTAAATTAGGTGGAATTATTGATTGCGATATGACGGGATCATTCTGAGCCCAAGGTTCGATTTTCCTTTGTTCCTTCACGATCACTTTTTCACCAGACCTTCTTCTGCTACTATCCCTCGATCTACGATCTCTTGATCGCGAACGATCCCTGGACCTACTTCTATCTCGTCTTCTCCGCCTATCTCTAGACCTGGAACGGCTGCGATCCCTATAGCGACGATCACGGCGATCTCGGTCTCTTGAGCGATCTCTACGATCTCTCGAACGCGATCTCTTCCTTTCGCGCTCTTTTTTCTCATTTTTATTATCCTTATTGATATCTGGTTTAACCTCCGGAACTGCTGCTGGTACAACAGGTGGAATTGCTGCGGGCATAATAGTTGGGGCAGGTGGTGCCGTCTGCATAAATGCAGAATAGGACTGACTTCTAGCTGCTTCGATCACCCGCTGCATTTCAGTTCGGGAACTCAGCGAAAGAGTTATCTGTACCGACTTAATTTTCCCATTATTGCGATGAAAGGCTTGACGGGCGTCTTCATCCGTGCTGTAAAAAAAAATTAATTACAACTCTAAATGAAATAATTCAAATTGATTAAACACTAAAAAATATTTCGGGAATTTATTGAAAATGAGGAAATTTAATAGTTTTTACCTGAAAGCTATGAATGCATCTCCTAATTCACCACCGACAATATGTACCCCACCTTCTGGGATGCTCAAACCATTGAAAAATTGACGAATGTCCAATGCGTTCGCCGACCAAGGCAGATTCTGCAGCCGTATTATGACACTCATTATTACCTGAAACAAAAAAAAATTTAATTAGAATATAAGAAACTCTAATATAACCCTAGAATAATTTTCGAGCAACATTGTCCTTACATTCAATTGGAAACCTTGGTGTTATAACTAGAGTAGGGGTACCGATTTATGATCATTTTGATTTAGAATATGATCTTGATGACGTCGTAGGCCATAGCTGAATCGAAGCAATAAGGAATTGTCAACTGTTCTTTTTTTGGAAGGGTAGATAGTTCCCTCGATAACTGGAATTTGTTTTTAGTATTTTTATTCGTGAAGGTTTTAGATACATCCTTACTATCCTACTAATAATATATGTGAAAGTCCGAGTGTTTTTTAAGTTTGTTTGTTTGTCTACATAACTTCGGAAGAACCAGATGTCTGAATTGATGCGAATTTCATTATAGTGTAGAGTTGTAGAGAATTTATTCGAGTAGGCTTTCGTTTGGAAATATAAAATATAGTGTACACTGACGTTTTACAACGAAATATTACGCGAGCGATGCCGCGGGTTCAATCTAGTCATTAATAAATGTTGTTTCGTCTGTCCGAATAATAATTTTCAAAATTTTTCCAATTCGGTATAATATTTTCCTGTAAACATTTTTTTATGGTCACCTGTTCCTAAAAAAGTACGGTTTCAAATTTGGAGTCATGCATTTGGAGTTTTTTAGGATTCGAGTAACCAAATGAGAGAATTTCATCTCCACATCAAATACTAATAAAGTAATAATTCTACGTGACAGCCATTTTGGAACTCCTTGCCAGTGTGTAGGTTGCCCATTAGCTTATAGTATCGTAATGGAGACTTATTCTTGCCCTTCAAATGTACCTGCTTGGCAAAAAACAGATTTATGCTATTTTTTTCAGTATATAATCGTTATAAATTTAATTACCGATATCAATTGCTTCCAGGTTCAAAGACGATTCCGGACAGTATTAAGCTAGTTTCCAATCTATGTTAGTTAGTATTGATTTTTATTGTATTGTATCATTCTGATTGTCCAGAAGTACCCCTCAGAAGCTCTATGAGAGCTTGTGCGATTTCGAAGAACCCAGTTATTGTTATTATTAGTGTTATTATTATTCTATGGTTAATTGTAACGACTTATGATTACATCTGTCACTTGTGAATTTCTGGGATTATCTTCTAAGAACACATTAATATTATTGGTATGGAACCGCTTTCATTAATTCGACTCTATGGACGTCATAAATTCAGAAAATCCTGAATAACTCAAAAATAATTGCATTTAGAGACATGAATGAACAATTATAGGATTCTCATTTGAAAAACATGTTAAGGGCAAATTTTTACCACAAATTTGACACAATATTTGAAACACCTTGTGACGATTTATCAAAAATTGAGGAGATGCGTATTATTCCCACATTCATCTTCTTCGAATTCGTGGAAACGGTTTATAAATGCTTAAGATATTCAGAATAGAAATAACAAACAAATTTTTGACTGAGCATATATTCCTGTTTTTCTTCGATATCTTGAAAATTTTTGCGATGAATGCAACGAATCCAATAGAAATATATTCAGAAATGAATACTTGACCATTTATGAAACTGAAAATATTGAAAAATATATCGAGTAAGAAGAATATACTTGTTCATTAGAGAAGGTCCCCAGTCACTCGAACTTGGAGCCTTTCATATATACAGGCTGAGTATTTGAGTTGACTTCATATTTTAACATTGAAATTATTTTATTTGTCGAAAACCGAGCGCTTTCGGCCTAATTAAAAAGCCATCTTCAGGGTTTTCCCGTCCAAGAAACCATCACAAACATACAGGCGAAAACGGTCATCACAGCATTTAACGGACAAGATTCACAAAAGGTTGAATTTAAGACACGAGTCCCGGGGTCTCGAGGTTGTAAACCTTTGTTGTTTTCACGGTTTTATATTCGGAACCGATAATAATTTTAGAGTGTCTTAAATTCACCCTTTTGTGAATCTTGTCCGTTAAATGCTGTGATGACCGTTTTCGCCTGTATGTTTGTGATGGTTTCTTGGACGGGAAAAACCCTGAAGATGGCTTTTTAATTAGGCCGAAAGCGCTCGGTTTTCGACAAATAAAATAATTTCACACCGAAGTACTCAAATTTATTAATTTAATTTAATCTCTTGGTGTGCACAACCACCCTCGTAATATTAGTTCTGTAGGACCTACAATCGCTCGGGAGGCAGAGACCAATTAATCCAAATCCACATTTATGTGACTTTGGACGACTTTCTGTTATTACAGAAAGTCCAAATTACCGGTAGATTCGGATGACTTGGGGCAGTCCTATAACTTGGGACAATGACCAATATGGCAGTTTTCTTTCTTTCTTGTCATGTATGAGTGACGGGACAAATTCATAAACTGATATAGCTCCTTTTCGGTTTGTTCAACAATTACCTAATTCCTATTGACCATGTCGTGACCAATGCGTTTGATTTGACGAAAAAAATCAACGAATTTAGGTAGGTAAAAGCATGTTTTTTATGACCCTTATACTATCTTGTCCCTATACATGCGTTTCACTATTTGGATATGTGACCTTTTTTCTGGATACGTGAGATACTGGAATATTAGATGTATCATGAAACAATGTTGCTCGCAAATCAAATGGAAATGATTTTTTTCAGGAACACTTAGTGGAATGTTTAAAGACATTGAAAAGAATCATTCAACTCACAGAGAAGCTCCCCAAAAATATAACATAATGAAATCTACTTTTCAAAAAAAATAACAAAAATACATGAATTCATATGGTGGTCAAGCTTCGTCTATCTGAAGACGAAGAAAATATAAATTCTGATGCAATTATATTAGAGAGTGACCGATGTTTTCCGTAAGAAAAAACAGATGTACAACATTTAAGAAAAACGAAGACTTCTTCCAGTTAGTATCATTTTCAATATTTTTTAATATTACTTAAAATACCTGTATCAAGTTATTATTTCCCTTATTTTCACAAAAACATCACCAAATAATCAGAGTTCTTATGTTTTGTTTAATTTGTTCCGCATTCAAGTTGTTTCAGGGGTTTTCCATTCAATTTCCCTACCAAATTTCAACTATATAATTAAGAAGTATAATTTTTTGAACAATACATCATCCCATATCACCTCTTTCATTCGAGAACTGAGAAATCAAGTGATTTCAACTTGTGTCCAAAGCCTCCCCAATCTGTGGGTGAATTGGAACAAGAATATTTTTTTAATTTATATACCGGGTGTCCTAGTAAAACCTGTTCCAATGGATTATCTCAACCATTTCATGAGATAAAAATTTAAAAATTTTATGTTCTTCAATTCGTTCAAGGAACCTTCATTTGAGAAAAATAAAAATTGAAAATCACTTCCGGTTTGACGGGAAGTTACTCTGACTTTCTTATTTCAAATAGCACCCTGTAATTTTTTGCAATTTTTTATTTCGAGTCAAAATTATCTTTTCATCGATGTATCACACTTTGTATTTTGCATTTGATTTGATGGAGAAAACGACAATTGAAGTTTTATATGGAAAATCTGCGAATGCAGATTTTTCGAATTGAACTTGAGGGTTCGATTTGACATCCAATAAAAATTATTAACCCCAATTTTCAGCTGTTTACTTCGAACGGTTTCCGAATTTTTCGAAATAACCTGTTTTTTCAATTTCTTGACTAAAATCAAAATTTATTGATGATGATATTATTTCTAGTTTTCAGTCGTTTCAGTAATAGGAAAACCATTTCATTATGAATTTCGGTTGAAAATACGATTTTTTTCAGATCTTCGAAATCGATAGGAGGAATCTGGTTTTTGCAAATTCCCCCAAGAGAAGACATCCAGCAGTGTTAAATCTGGTGATCTTGTAGGCTTTCTTATCGTGTTCATGAATAATCAATTATTATTGAGACCAAAATCAAGATTCCACAAAATAGCATAGCCACTGCAGATATTTCAATTGTCGTTTTCTTCATCAAATCAAATATACAATACCCGGTGTGATACATCGTTAAAAGGGTAATTTTGAGTAGAAATCAAAAGATGCAAAAAATATACTGAGTGCTATTTGAAATAAAAAAAGTCAGAGTCACTTCCGGGCAAACCGGAAATAATTTTCCACTATTGTTTTTCCCAAATGAAGATACCTTGGACGAATTGAATAACATGAAATTTTTATTTTCGGAACAAGTTTACTGGGACACCCGGTATATAAATTTGTAGTCTGAACCATTTACCATGTTGAACCTTTTTTTCAGATGAAAATAGGTCCCCCTTTTTAAAATAAATTAAATTTCAAAATCGTCCAAGTTACCCGAATCTACGGTAACTTGGAGCCGAGTAAGCTAAATCAATTCAATTGTGCATATGCAAAATACAGTGCAACATTAATATAACGAACCTCAATTTGAGAAAGAACGAAGAAAGCGTTATGATATCTTCGATTTAATGAATTTTTTCCTAATCCCCTTGAATTGTCCATAAGAGTCAATGTAAAATATGCCTTTACATTGCGAACAACCTCTTTATAACGAATTTTCAACTACCTATCACAGAGAAGTGTGAATTCCTCTAATAAACAAATTTTGTCGACTCAAAACCTCTATATAACGTTCCCACCAATATGATCCTCAATCCCATAGTATGTGATTCAGTGACGACAAGCTTCGACACGTGTTTTCCGTAAAACAGTTAAAGTTGTTTGATGGCAAGTAAGGCAAACAGTAGATACTGCTCGTCTGATTGCAATGGCGGAAAAACGTAAAATTTATTATTTATTAGTCGTAGAAAAGTGAAACATCATTAATTATATTGATAATAGTCTTAAGAAAAAAGATTTCATGAAAATGTGTTCTCATTTTTATAAGTAAAAGTTGTTCGCTGAAACAAGATGAGTACGTGATGTTGAGGTGAATAAAACTTCAGTGGAACCTCGATCTAACAAATTTTAGAGCAATCTCACTTCAAGATAACAAACCTCAGTTTAACAAATTACTTGATATAATAAATTTTCATTTGTTTGTTATATCGAGGTTCCACTATGATATAGGTTTGCACGTACTCGTATCTACTATTGCCAGATCGAAGAAGCACGATTATGTGTCTTGTAAGAACATAGTATATTAGTTTTCATCATTCGAAGCACCTCCGAAGCAGAATTCGCGTTTTAAACGTGCAATAACTCTTTCATCAAATGACGAATGGAAATACAAGTTGAACTACAAGATTGAAATACAAAATTCGACTAGATTAATCGACTGAAATTTGGGTGACCATAAGTAAGCTTGATCATTAAGTAATTCTATAATTGAGTGCAAATTTCGGAAACACAAATGAATCACAAACTACCCGCTGTTTGATCCAAAACACTTAAGGCTATTATTATTACCACTAAATTATCCGAATGGTCAATAGCCATATTATGTTTAGACAGATCAGAACGAGATCTCAATTTATCTTAATCTTAGAACAGAAAATTTGCCTCCAAACCTTCCCTACACAATGTAACGAGGTGGCGATAAAGGTATTTTTATAGTTCAGGACTTGATTGACTATCCCACCTCAAGTTGCTGATTCTAATATGTAATGATATTCTATTTTTCAAGTAACTTCGGGTAATAGAATTGCGAACCCCATTTTTGAACGCTCATGTTGGTGAAGTGACGAATTAGGGTCGATTCACATCTCACAGTGCCTAGAGTGAATGCATACCATTTTTGAAACAGATAAATCCAAAATAGTAATCATCGAAATGAATACCTTTTTTAATTCCTAGGCTCACAGATCTTTCATCATGAGATTGGAGAAATGATATTTGATTTTGTCACTGCGAACATCTTCATAAAAAAAACTTCTACTTTTGAAGCAAATTATTTAGGCCTTCTGAGTAAAACATTACAAATGGCGACATCTGGTAGCGTCAAAAGATAAGTTCCACATCTGCTAAAAGGAACTGCATACATCCTCTTTCACTCCATGAGATTCAAGCAGTGGCCCTATAATATGAATCAGGGCTCCCATTCAAGTTCCTCCGAGTGATGGAAACGCCTAATTCTTTTCGCGACTGTGCGTCTCATGTTAACGACATATCAGGGAGAGTATGAGCGGACCGTGAGATCTGTCTTGGAGTTGGTTTATGCTGGATGGTAACATGTTCCCTATTCCTTTTTGCTCTGATCGGAAAAAAAAATTTCTCTAATTCTGTATTAAATCCGTCCATTTTACCACATCTCATAAAACAAAACAATGCTTGAATATTTTATTCTAACACTGTTTTCATGGTAATATCGGGTGTTTTTTTATAGAGTGATACAACTTTCAATTGGCAAAACTGCTTTATTTTACAACCTATTCTACATTTGATTGTTGGTTTTTGATTAGTAGGGTTTGACATTTCATTATGAAAAGATTTAAACCAGAAAAAACGGCTGCAAACTGTTGAAACTTCTCATCAAAATAATGGTTTTGTTCGTCAAACTTATCGTGTTCTTCGTACATTTTATGGTGTACATAATCGCCCTTTGAAGAGGGTAATTCGAAGAAAGATTTTTGAACCAACTTCAGTCCTACAGAGTTCCCATTATCAGTGAGACTGAAGTTGGTCTGAAAGGCTCCGAATTACCCTCTCCAAAAGGCGATTATGTACAGCATGAAATGTACGAACAGCGCGATAAGTTTGACGAACAGAACCATTATTTTGATGAAAATTTTCAAAAATTTGCATACGTTTTTCTGGTGTAAGTCTATTCAAAATAAAATGTCAAACCCAACTAAACAAAAAGCAATAATAAAATGTAGAATAGATTGTATAATAAAGCAGTACTGCCAACTCAAGGTTGTATCACTCTAAAAAAATCACCCGATATTTATTGATGACATATTGGCCTCCTGCCATGGATTGATTTATTATCTGTCTAATTAACGAGAGAGAAAACGGTTCTTCCAATCAATATTTTTCAATGCGAAAATCACTAAACGATATTTACGGCAATATTTCATTAATTTCGATAAAAATTCAGCGAATTAGAGAAAATAATGTATGGAGGTTCATTCTAACACTCGTTCATTGAAAAACGAGCCACTTCGTGGCTCGTATTTAAATTTTGAACTCGTGTAAAAATATCGATGCTTTCTTCACTTGTATTATAAATAAATATTTCAAGTCCATAGCCATTGGCATTAGATTCCCATGTTTCGATTCTTAGGGTTCATAATCTTTTTCTGAAATGTAGTCCATGCAAAACTGATGTGGATTGCTTCTCTCTGAATTATGAAGTATTTACGCCAGCTATAAAATATGCTGATTTCTCAAACTATTGAAAGACCCTCTTCACAAGAGCCTCCACTAAAGAGTAATTCCGGAGTTAGAAAGCAAACCGTCCTGATTCTTCATATAGGCGGTTTATGCATTTCGGTAGCTGTTTGTTTCTTATTTTATTATGGGAAATATTCGCCATCTTAATTATTCAATTGGATTTATTCTACACTCGTTCGATCCAAATGAAATCTCAGTGAAAATTAAAACAGTTACAAATAAATAGTATTTCACAGGTTACATTGTGAGGAACTTAGAATCTATGGTCGTCGTCGAGAACTGGTAGAAACAGAAATCGATTAATCCTGCAACATTCCTTTCAGCTCCAGCGAAAAAGCAAGTATAAAAGAAATAACTAAAAAAAATTCGATAAGTCTCCTGCTCTGAATGTACTCAGCACTCAAGGTATTGGAGAGTATGGAAAATAAAATCCAGAACTTTTTTCTCCCTCATGAATAATTTCAGAAATTTAATGTTCAATGCTATGTCTTCACGAGTAGATTTCAGGCCAGTAAAGTTCCATAATGGAAGAGTAGGTTTCTTTTTTCGTGAGGAGCGGCTTTCCCAAATAAACCGTGTTCTATCCCCCTGAGTCCCGATGTCCAATAGGTTGGACATCGAGATTCTTTATTTATCTATTAATGTAATTAATTTACGGCAGTAAATCTTTCGATCTAACGTATTGGATAAATGAATGAACGCCTTGGGTTTGCATCTGTGTCGCTGCTATGTTGCAGTGTGTTGCTATTTGATTATGAAGTTTGTGTTCATTGTCGAGGTTTGCGAGCTTAAGTGGTTGTGATGAATCCAAACCCTTAACAACATAGCTTGAGTGTGTCTTAAAAAAATCCAGAGGCACCGAGAAAGAAACTATACAAACCCGAATCCTTCGTAATTCCAGGGCTCGCGTCTAGGCGACCCTATGCCAGGAGGGCATGGGAATCGCTGGAGATCGAGCGAGCAAGCAAAGGCTTCAAGTGATGAGCTCATGAGACTGGTGACTGGCAGACTCGAAGATTACTGTTAGTACCACATGCATGCTAGCACTGCTAGAACGAACAGAACAGTATATGGCTGACTTTGCCTTCCCCCCTGAGACTGAATCAGTCCAGGGACCGGACCCAAGTTGCAAGTTAGGACTCTATCCAGAAAAAATAAGACTTTATTGGAAACTTTGAATCATCGGATGGGATTCCCAATGAGTGATATTAATTCTCTGCTGATACCGAACCCTTGTATAAGGGAGGGTAGAGAGTCGTCCAAGACCTCCCTGAGGGAGACGAGTGGACATATGGAACAAGAAGTCAAACAGTAAACTAGTGAAGAGTCCCTCCTTGCAACGAAAACTGTAAACTAGATTACTTCGAGACTGGTTAGCAAGCTCCGAACTATCTCAATTAACCCGGGTAAGGAGAGATTGATTTATCGTTGATGACATTTAGGCCAAGCAAATTAGAGTTTTGCCCGGAAATAATTGGTGGAGTTCTGGAAACAGTTTTCATCATTTATTTAGGCCTCTAATAAGAGTAGTTTGAGTTTTGCCCCAATTTCCCAGTGAAGCGTATGTCGTTCGAAAAACCTCGAAATTTTCGCACTATTTTAGGTTTACTCGAATAGCTCCTAAACTAAGCACTCAATCAATAACATTGTTGCATTCGAAAGTGTTCAGCGTAAATTCTGCTTATAAAAATTATTACGATATTATATTTTAAACTAGTAGTTTTATAGAAATCATACGTCGAAATATGGCAAATTTTTACACTTTTTGAAAAAGTACAATCTTCCATTATAAAACGTATAATATCTTTGGAACTACGAGCTTCAGAACAAAATGTTATTGAATGAGAGTTGTAGACCAACAAATTGTGATAAAAACGTAACCAGTCCCCACCCATTCAATATGTAAAATCGCCAGTAGGTCATCCTACTGAGGATGCTGATCATTTAATCGTAGCTAGTGCTGTTGAAGTTGCTCCGCAGTCCCATAAGAGTATGGTTATTGTTGGGGAGAACACTGAGCTTCTTGTGATTTTGACTGCTCCAGCCCCAATGTGCACCAAAATTTATTTTTACTGAAGCCTAGCAAAGGCAAGCAAGACGATAAATTGTCTATTCTCCCTTGCACTACAAGATCTCTGTTTCAAAAAACAACATATTATTCATTGGTTGAGGCTTTCGCGGCCATCGTTCAATGTGAGATGTTCTTTCGAGCATTTAGGCCGTCGTCGTAGATTAGTTCTCGACGTTTCGCCAGTTCGAGTGTCTGGCATCTTCAGGAGTTATATTTCAGGAGATGTTCTCACTGGACTGAACTGCCTGAGTGTGACGGGGACGCAGATTGTACCTCCTTATATAACCTCGGTCGGGGGGCGTGGCTGCGCTTGACCGGTCCCGTCCCAATAACGAACGCGCGCCGGTGTCCGACCGGTTCACAACCGGTTCCCGATCTTCATTCACTTCATGAACCCGGTTATTATTATAGGGAAGTGGTTTTGTGTTTTTTGAGTACTGGCACCCATGTTCTATTGATTTTCAAAGATTCCTCCGATTTATTGAAATTCGTTGGGTGTTTATGAATTTCGATTGCTTCCCTGTAGAGCCTGGGGTAGTATGCGGTAGTGGTGCACAACACTTGGGTTTTGTTGAATTCTATTGCATGATTCGTGTTGTTCAGTGTGTGCTCTGCGACGGCGGATTTCTCTGAATGACCCAGTCTACAATTGGCCTTGTGTTCCTTGATCCTCGTATTGATGGATCGCTTCGTTGTACCGATGTATACACTTCCACAGCTGCACGGAATTCGGTATACACCTGGTGTACTGAGTGTATCCCTTCTGTCCTTGGGGGAGTTGAGATGGTCCTTGATCTTCTTCGACGGTTTGAATATTGTCTTAATGTTATGTTTCCCCAGAATTCGTCCGATTCTATCTGTCACCCGTGGGATAAACGGCAAGAATGCTTTTGTTTCCGATTCTTGGCGACGTGATACATTGTCGTTGTTGTGTTCAGGCCTTTGTTTGATGTATCTATCGATGTCGTTTTTCGTGTAGCCGTTAGCCATGAGAGCGCGCTTCAAGTGTTCTAACTCGGTTGCTAGTTGTTCTGGCTCACAAATTCTTCTCGCTCTGTCGACTAGCGTTTTGATTATCCCTTTACGTTGGCATGGATGATGATTTGAGGTGTTGTGTAGATATCTGTCCGTGTGTGTAGGTTTTCGGTATACAGTGTGTCCTAGAGTAGTTTCCTTCCGTGTGACAAGTACATCAAGGATAGCCAAATTTCTGTTTTGGTCTTCTAATTCCATTGTGAACTGTATACTTGGGTGCATGTTATTTATGTGTGTCAGAAATTCATTGAGCTTTTCTCTTCCATGACTCCATATGACGAATGTGTCATCTACATATCGAAACCATACTTTCGGTTTGAGAGGTGCGGTATCCAGAGTTTTCTCTTCTAATTTCTCCATGAAGTAGTTCGCTACCACTGGGGCCAGTGGATTACCCATTGATATTCCATCGGTTTGTTCGTATATTTCCTGGTTGAAGGTGAAATAGGATGATGTAAGGCATATTTTAAACAGCTCGCTGATGTCCCTTGGAAATTTCTGTTCTATCTCTACCACTGCTTCATTCAGTGGGACTTTTGTGAACAGTGAAACCACATCGAAACTGACCAGAATATCATTGGTGTCGACTTCGATATTTTTGATCTTCTCTATGAAGTGAGCGGAGTCTCTTATGTACGTGGTTGTTTTTCCGACGTGTGGCCGAAGGATTGTGACAAGATGTTTTGCTAGGTTGTATGTTGGAGAACCTATTGTGCTGACAATTGGACGGAGAGGTATGTCTTTTTTGTGGATTTTAGGTAATCCATAAAATCTTGGAAGCGAGGCCTCGCTTCGGCACAATCTTTTCTGTAGTGATTCCTCCAACGAAGATGCTTTTATCAGTTTGTTGACTTTTCTGATGGTTGCCTGTGTTGGATCTTTTTTGAGCTTTCTGTAAACTGGTGGTTCTAAGAGCTCCCTGATCTTTTTGTTGTAGTCGCTCTTGTTCATGACTACCGTGGCGTTCCCTTTGTCGGCACCCAATATCAGTATGCTATCGTCCTTGTTGAGTTCTTTGATAGCAAGTGCCTCGTTAGTTGAGATGTTTGGCTTCGGTGGTTTTGCCTTTCTCAAGATTTGGGAACAATCCGTTCGTATTTCTTCGGCCACATGTTCGGGTAAACCCCTGATGGCCGACTCAAGATTTGCTATTATTTCTTCTTTTGGAATTACTCTTGGAGCTATGGCAAAGTTTCCTCCCTTAGAAAGTATTGACACCTCGTCTTTAGTGAGAGAGCGATCGGAAAGATTGATAACGGTTTTCCCTAGGTCGAGTGTGTGATTGTCTTCCGATGATTTACTCTGTTCTCTCAATTTTTGGTATTTGGTTTTCTGTTTCTCTGTACTGGTGAGATGTTCATTTTCCATTGATCTGTAGGAGATGGAGTCGATTCTGTCCCAATCCGCTTTTGACATGGTGTTGCTCAATCTATAGAATATCGAGATCAGTTCCTGGTCTATTACTGCGAGTTTCCTTCTTGATGCGTGAATACGTTCCCTCAAGAGTGCTCTTTCAGTTCTCCTGTAAATTCTGTTGGCTTGTTGGGTTCCGAAGTTACGTTTAAATCTCAGGAAATTTGGTATGACGTCTTCATCCCGGCAACGTGACAAAAAGGCTAACGAAGATAAAAGATGAGCCTTCTTCCTGCGAAAAGAAATTAACCGTTTGTGTAGTATTGAAACTTCCTCCCCGTAGAGGCGTTTAATGAATTGGTTGAGGCTTTCGCGGCCATCGTTCAATGTGAGATCTTTGAAAATCAATAGAACATGGGTGCCAGTACTCAAAAACACAAAACCACTTCCCTATAATAATAACCGGGTTCATGAAGTGAATGAAGATCGGGAACCGGTTGTGAACCGGTCGGACACCGGCGCGCGTTCGTTATTGGGACGGGACCGGTCAAGCGCAGCCACGCCCCCCGACCGAGGTTATATAAGGAGGTACAATCTGCGTCCCCGTCACACTCAGGCAGTTCAGTCCAGTGAGAACATCTCCTGAAATATAACTCCTGAAGATGCCAGACACTCGAACTGGCGAAACGTCGAGAACTAATCTACGACGACGGCCTAAATGCTCGAAAGAACATCTCACAACATATTATTCCTTCACGTTTTTAATGGCTTGGTAAAGGACAATTGAAATTCCTGAAGACGTTGAAAATCAACTAAATCAATTATAATAACAAACGTGGGACTCATAAACTAATAACAAACAATACAACTCGTTACTAAGAACTATATATTACATATTTTCATTACCTGTAAATACTTCCCTAGCGAGTGTTGTCGAGGTGCTGCTTCAGTTGAAGGAAGGCAAGACTAAATGAGGTTTTATTTAACACTTTTTCAAACATCTCGTACCATAATACATCTAATTGCTTGAAATCATTTTTATAAATGGCTACCATGCATTTCTCCCCTGCCTCGTCGGCCTTATCGACAGAAGCGTTAGATTTGCTAAACAATTTTGCTGCTTTCAGCATGTTTGTGTTGATTTCAAACGTCTTTAGGAATTTCATTTTTCCTTTAACGGAAAATGATGACTTAGTGTCGCAGCTATTAAAGGCATGAAGGAATCATACCTATGTTGTTTTTCGAAACAGATGAAATCTGCAAGGGTAAAAGACAACATCGTCTTGCTTTCCTTTGCCAGGAAAGAAATGTTGGTAGAAATAGGGGATGGAGCAATCAACATTACAAGAAGGTCATACATTATCCACACACTCGTGAGAGTGCTGAGCAATTTCAACAGCACTAGCTACGACGATGGTTTGGAGGGATGGTGTTACGTTTTTATCACAATATGATAGTCTACAACTCTCATTCTATGACATTTCGTTCTAAAGTTCGTAGTTTCATGGGTATTTTACGTTTGATAGTGAAAAAATATGTTTTTTTTTTAAACTGTAAAAATTTGACATATTTCGACGTATGATTTCTATAAAACCACTTGTTAAAATACAATGTCGTAGTACTTTTTTGAAGCAGAATTTAATGCTGAACACTTTTGAATATAACCAAGTTTTTGATGAAGTGCTTAGTTTAGGAGCTATTCGAGAAAAACCTGAAATAGTCCGAAAATTTCGAGATTTTTCGAACGTGACGACCTACGCTCCACTGGAAAATTGGGGCAAAGCTCAAAATACTCTCATTAGAAATCTAAAAGAATGATTAACAGTTTCCTGAACTCCACCAATTATTTCCAGGAACACCATTTTTTGAACCTAATTAGCTTGGCCTAATTACCAGGAGCTTTTTCATTTATACCAGTATGGGAAGTTTCTCGTTTTTCTTTGAGTTTCGTAAGATGCTTAACAATATATGCTTCTTATGTTTTTGACGTGTGTGAAATTTAGACTCATTTCTTGTCTAGTTCTACGTTTCATGGAATCTGAAATTTTTCAACGGACTGAGGAGTGACCGTTTTTATAGTCTAGGACAGTAGTTCCGCTGATAATATAAGTTAAGAGTTTAGTCTGTTGCAGACAGAAATGTGTTTCTCTAATTCATTTTGCCATACCTTGTAGAACTTGATCGTGCGGAATATCTCAGTTTCACACGGATTTCATGGTTATATTTCATCATTATACGTTGGTATTAGGAACTCTTGAAAGAATATCAATGCTGCACTTGTTTGAAAAAGTATCCACTATTGTTGGAAGGTTTGATAAAACGGAACATTAATGCGTTTTCGTTCTCTGAATAAGTCTCTGAAACGGTAAGCATGGGTGTAGTAGTAGTAGTGTTTATTTCCTATGAGAAAAATCGTATAGGTGACGCTGAAGTACCTATCATTATCACTTCCTGAGAGGGCATGTAAACTATCTACGGGGTTACTTCGAAATGCGTCTGTAGCTATTTTTAGAGATGTGTTTTTAGTTGCTCTAAAAGTTGTGAATGTGGTCTTTCAGCTAATGCGGAAGATTGTGACCCTTAGTCTATTTTGGATCGTAGTGAAGGCTTGTAGATGTTAAAGGTGTTGTTGATCTACACCTCATATACAATCAGATGGACATCTGATAAATCCCAGAAATAGTAATTAGTGTTGTATGCTTGTCTTAGATCTACAGAGCTGTAGGTAGAGTTGATGATTTTCTCCAGAAAATAATTCTTCTTGATGTTGAAAAGGTTACGAAATAATCAGACCATTTCTCCAATTGGACTAAGCTATTTATTTGTACGTGTCCAATTTATATCCCGTACTGTATATTACGATGTTGACTTTCACAGCAGGATCAATATTGTCAATACTTGATTGTTGTGAGAGCATCTTCCAGTTCCTTTATGGTTAGTATTGTATTCAAACTATTCGTTAAAAGAAGATCATGAGTAGAATATTAATCTAGTGTTATATTATCTTATGCGTTGAAATTAAAGAGTTTATCATCATCGTTTGAGTTATTCTGAATGGTATTGGCTTTACCTTCTGCAAAATCACCTCCGTTTTTCAAAATCTGCCATTCCATTCTAGGTCTGGATATCTTTGAGCGTATTCCGTCGTTTCAGATTGTTGATTTTATGATGTCGAACTTCTTTATTTGGAGTTTTTGAGTTTATTGAAGTGAATTGAAACATAGTCGTGCAATGAGTATTGCTTGCTCTCTTGATTTCGGAACAGAATAAGATTTTCGATGGAATTATGTCTTTTTTATATCTTGTAAACATGTTTGTACACTTAGGTAGTGGGTAAGATTATATGTAATTTTCTACTGCGTAATGACAATTGTTAATTATTTCACGTATTGTGTCTGTCTAGGATTGCTGATATCTTGACGGTGACACAGTTAGATTGATTCTTTGATAAAGAAGAAACTGAAAACAGCGCGTGGGAGGAGAAATGTTTTATATGGATGTGTAGTTTGAAGTCCCAGTAATAATGTACATATTGATAGTCAGGATAAAATACAGGCGATATCTGAAATATGGTAGTTTCAAAGTAATATCAAACTTATTATCTAAATTTTAGCATACGACAAGAAAGAACATTTATTGAATAGATTTCATGTTAACTTCATGGTTTTCATTTACGAGTACACTTTCTTATGTTTTTATGTACCCAAATAAACTGCTATATTTAGCCAGCCTCAATAGATCTACAAGTTCCGAAGCACGTTTTTTCTTTGTTCGAAACGAGGTGTTCGACGTATTTTCAAATTTCATGTGTACTTCCACTTACATAGTGCCCTGTTAGTAAAGTGATTTCTGTGAGAAGCTTTGTGTTAACTTCTTTCATTATCTCTCAATTCATTTTTCCCTTTCGCTATAAAACTGTGAGGAAATTGAAGGATGCTAAGATTCTAATTGAGAAATTCGAAGACATCAACTTCATAATAATAATAATAAAAATAATGATGGTCTTCATTTTCACAATCGATTAATATAATAATTTAAACTTACAGTAGAATTGTGGAAAAGGCGAGATCCGGTACAATGTGTGAGTATATTGTTTCATCTATCCCTAAGTTCAACAACAAAAAAATAATCAAAATTGTAGCTCGAATACTGATAATATAATTAATTCAAGAAGAAAGGAAAAATAAAAGAAATAAGAAAATATATAACTCCATCTAACACTATTATAGAAACAATTATTGAATAAAAAATATCAATTTAGTCATCACCTAGTCGATGCTCCTCCCTGCTCATATTCAAGCTTTCTGAACATTAACATTCTGAAGCGGCTCATATTAGTCACACCGCGGATGTTCACGGACGAGCTTTTAATACATGAAGTAGTGATGTAATACGAATCTCCGGATATGTTGAGTCGCATGGAGGGGTGGTTTGAAAGTTCCCTTAAAACGAATGTTCAAGTTGTGAACATCAGTTCGAGTCCCTGCATTGATGAGAATAGTTGAATGGAGACGTCTCCTATTTTCCATGTTGAGCCAATTCAGATTCTTAAGTGTGTGACTTATTCTATCATACTTGTGAATACCACATTTAAGGCGCAGACAAGAGTTTTGAAGTTTTTGTATTCGCTGCTTGTCGGAATAATTCAAACAAGGGCCATAAACCGAATCAACATAGTTCATGTGCGAAAGTACTAATGAATTCACAAAGCTGGACTCTTATCCTCCTGGTCAAAAATTCCTTATTCCTATAAATTATCCTCAACGTGCCATATGCCCTTTGTAAACAAGAGGATACATGATCTGTAAACCGCATTCCGTAGTCCAACCATAAGCCCAAATCTTTGACCTTGTCCAGCAGTTCAACTGTTTCTGAACCGAGAGTGACAAGATTACCACTCGGCAGATATTTTATTCTGTCATTCTTTATACCAAACAAGATGTTGTCTTGGCATTAAGATGCTAACAGTGCTTTGTGTTGACTTCCTGAATGATAATTAAATCGTAAATTAAAGCTGCAACCGCTTGGTCAATTTCATCCGGAATGAAGGAGATATATTACTGTCCATCATCAGCGTAATAATGCAATGAACATGAGTTAACAACCTTAATGAACTGCGATATATAAATGATGAAGATGATCGGTCCAAAGATGGATCCCTGTGGTACACCTCTGCATATTGTTAAAAAGGATGACATATTATTGCCACGATGAACCGCCTGACACCGATCCGCCAAATAAGAGGACAGAAGCGCAACCGCATCTACAGAAAAACCAATATGTTTTAAAATAACCTCGAAAATATTATGATTCAGGCTATCGAACGCCCTAGATTAATCCAGAAGTATCAACAATGTCAACCTAACCTGATCTGTTGCTCTGATAATTTCGTCGGTAATATGCAATAATGTTGTTGTGCAACTATGACAAGATCTATAACCTGACTGAATGGATGGATTGATTTTGTTTATATTCAAATGCGACCAGATTTGTTCACACATCACTTTTTCTAAGAGTTTTGACAATGTTGGTAGAATTCTGATAGGCCGCAAACTACTCAGATCCTTGGGATTGGGAACCTTCGACACAGGAATAAAAAGGGCTCTCTTCCGCTGACTTGGATATACAGAATAATTTATGCGGAAATTCAAAATATGTATGATATGAGGAAGGATATGAAGAACACATAAATATAAGGTGGATATGTTGACACCGTCATGACCAGTAGCTGTAGACTTGATAATTTCTAATACTTCAATCTCACTTACATCCTCAAACTTGAAAAGACTGGTAGAAATACAGTTGTAACGATTGGCATAAAATGACAATAAGTCATCATCAGGAGATAAATCTGGTTCAGAATTCAGAAAATATGAATTTAAATGAATCAAAATTCTATAATATATTGCCCCTTCATTGAGATATGTGAACACAAAAAACAAGGATAATAAAAATAGCATATTACAATACGTTAAAGAACATCTCCAGAAATTTTTGAGTGTTATGTCATGAATGGTGTACTTGTTTTCTTTCTTTCCATCCTGCGTTCTTATGCGAGCGGATCGTTTAATTGTAAATACTTAGTATATTTGCAGTGGGGATTATTCGATAACTGAGAGATACCGTATAACATACAAGCTCCAAGCTTAGGTTATACAGTGTCACAAAATCAAATATATTATAATACTTCCGAATAAATATTATTATTATTATATCATCTATGTCGTTATCTGAAAAAGATGGATCTGTATTTTTACGATTAATATTATCAATGCGCCTCAGATGCGCATAAGTAGTTTTTAAATTATTGCAATCGTTTAGGAACCTATTGAAGTATAACTTTTTTCTAACTGCAGCAGTGACAATATTTCCCAGTTGCTTATAAGCAATCCAATCACCGATATGATTCGTTTTTTCGAATCTTGAAAATATGTGGTTTCTCGTCTTCATCCTTAAGGTGTCAGTTAGCCACGGAGCATAGTTTCTGGATACTTTGAACATTTTGAATGGCGCATGCAAATCCGGTAATGTTAAAATATTAGAGGTAAGGAAATTAACTTTCTCGCCAACGGTCTCATTGTCGTAAATGTTATCCCAAGGGATGGACATAAGATCCCATTTGAACTGATCGTAATTAAGATTTCTGAACTCTCGTCATGTTTTTTATATTGGACCTGTCCTTCGAACTTTCATGTTGAAAACACAATAAACGAGATCGTGATCGCGCACCCGAGGTACATGCAGCACCACAGAATCATTCACCACCTCGGTATCAGACCTTATGTATTAATGTCGAGGGGTTGCGGGTAGTTCTAGTGGACTCATCAATTATCTGCTCAAGGCCAACGCTCTCTAATACCTCCAAAAACCTTTTTATTCCCACAAAAATTCAGATTGAAATCTCCACGACATAGTCAACAGTTGGGATGATTTCTGTGACTTTCGTTTCGAAACCATCTAAGAATTATATATAATCATATGAAGGGGACCTATAGACGAACGAAATAGTCAACTTAACACTACCGATCCTCAAAACCAACCAAATATCCTCGCATACCGCATCACTTCTCAATACTCTGTATCCCTTTGTTCTCCTGACATATATGCAAACCCCTCCGCCACGACTACTTCTATCAAGGCGTATAAAATCAAAGTCGTCTATCGCGAGAGAATCAGTAGAAGTTCTTTCATCCAGCCAGGTCTCTGTCAAGCCGAGGATGTCAAAACCAAGAGATCCCTTATTTCGTTGAAATGTAATACCAATGATCGTACATTTTCATGGGCCAATTTCATCAAGTATTTCTTATTATTTTTCATAATAATAATAATAATAATTTTAATCGTCCTTTCAGATATCACAAGAATGCATAGGATATATCAAGATAACAATAAAGTACATAATTATACACTTATAACAAAATAATTCAAAAAAAATCAGCAGTGCAGTAGAGGCTTCGAGAAAATAGTAATTGCTTAGTATTAACCTTGAACTGCCTCAAATTCATATTCATGAATCTATCAGGTAAGTGATTGTAGAAAGAGATACCCGCGAGAGTTGGAGGAGATTCAAATTTAGAGGTGAAGTGTCTGGGAACACTCATCGTATTAGTATGCCGAGTATTGTAGCTTTGAAAATCTGAACACCTCCTTTTCTGCAGAAAATTTCCCACAAAAATCTTTCATGTTTGATAAAAAAAAATTCACCTCTAACGGTAATTTGAAAAAAAGCAAGAAAAAGCCATTTTACCATTTGTTGGTTAACGGACTGTATCTTCATCAATATTGGAGGGAAAGCTAAAGTTATAAGACAATTATTATACAGCCTAATGTACCCCAAAGACCCTTACAAATCGGTAGATCGATAGATTCAGCGGTTTTCCTGGACCGATTGATTGAAATTCTGAAAAAATTGAAGGAACAAGGTTTTCGTTCCTCAAAGTTTTCGTTCCTCAAAGTTTTCAAGAATCAATTTTTGATTTTTTTTCACTTTTTACTCCATTTTGAATGTTTTGGGGATTATAAAAAATTAAAGAATTTTTTTTCAAAAGTCTCGAATATTTGAAAATGCCTTTTTTCACGATTGAAAAAAAAATGGTGAATTATGTTCTGACAATATCGAGAAAAAAATTTAAATTCTCACTGGAAGAGATTTTTTTTTGTTATATTTTCAGAACAAAATTCAACTGTTTCTTTTCAATCGGAAGAAAGGCCTTTGCAAATTTTAGAAATTTTTGAAAAATTCTTCTTGCAAAAAAAATTAGCGGTAGTATTTTCCCGTTCTCATAAATACTGTGAAGCTGACGCACCAGAGGCTTTCATTTCTTCTAAAAATTACTCACACAACACTGATAAACACACTCTTTAAACAATAAGTTTTGGGTCTGGGTCGTCGAATACTGTAAAGCTGACGATCCATACGTTCTCATTTCTGAAGAATCATGAACACACGTGCTTGAGCACAAAAAAAGCGTAAATCCGACCGTGCAACCTCCACGTGGTATGCTTTGGGCAACGCTGATGCCGGCGGTGAATCAATCAATAAAATTTTAGTCGTCAGAAAGCGAGAAAATAGTTTTTCATTTAAACTTTCCAAATTTTTTTTTCGGAATAAAATTTATTTTTTTATTTTTTTGCGATCTTCAAAAAATACAAAACTAACTCATAACTGTTATTGTGATTAATTTTGCGATAACCTTATACAGGGTGAGCCAGAACAACATACTTATAGGAATTCGTCGCGCTGACGGATACTCGGAGGAAACTAAGGATAGGCACTCACCAGGATATGCCTACATGCTCAACTCGAGAACATGCTGCTGGTGTTGGTGTTTTCTACTCCTTGTGTAAGGTCTTCAGTACATTAACAATTAACTCTAGTCCAAGAGCCTAATTATGCTGATAAAAAAAATGCATGTGAAAAGATATGCTCTGCGTATAAGGTTCCCTGAATCAGACCGCCGTGATTATTCTCTAGAACCAATCGTTCATAACAATCGTGCTAAAGTCCTGGACACATCAAGAACAAAATCTAAGAAATACGTATACTATTAGCCTATGATCCGAACTTAAATCGACCTTCACCGCGCTGATAATAGAATAAAACTTATTTTATAATAAATTTCATATATTAGAAAATATATATTAAAAATATATTGTCTAAAAAAGTCCTGGACAGAAAAAAAATTATTTTTCATTTAATTGGAAATCTTATACTACACTTAAAGTATGAAACATGTAGAATTTGCAGATAACGGATTGTCCATACCTGGACGAACTACTGGGTTGTCAGGTATAAGCAAGTATGTCGAAACCAGTTACTTTCACTTTTTATATCAGCATGAGCACTGTTTTATTATGAATAAAGATATATTGATATAGGGTTGTCTGCAAAAAATTTGATCCTAATAGATGGTTTGTGAGTTTTGAAGATTGAAATTTCGAAGCATGAGGACATGAGCGACAAAGAGGTCCGAGTTAAGTATACCGTGTAAAAATAAAGGATCGAACATCGCAGTCATATCTGATTGGACACACGCAGTGTAGATTCTTATTTATAAGGTTGTTTTCTCTGCTCATCACATACAGAGCACATGCGATGATGTACTGGATTCGCTCTTTTTTGAAGAATTTTCTACAGCTATCTTCTCTGAGAACTCCGCACCAAATTCGAAGGCAGTATTTCTGCTTAATAAAGATGTTTTCTACTCCACTGCTTCATCCCCAGCAAAGATTATAGAGAAAAAAGATTCGAAGCCAAGCGACTACGCTTACGTCAGCGACATCTAGTTATTCGGAGCTCATTCAGGAAATATCTGAATGCGCCAGATATTAATATGCGAATTAATGATAATTAACAAACGCGTGGTGTAGCTCAGCTATTAGAGCGGATGACTTGGGACCTCGAGGTCCGCGTTCAATTACGCGCTAGTGTAAAAATTTACCAGTCAACAAAATATAGAGTAAGATCCCAGAGCGATCTGAAGCAACTTATTTTCACAAGGCTGATTTTTATATATGTTTTGTAGAATATCATTTCTACAATAGTATCATAAGTGTCAGTCACCTTCCATGGACCAAAACTTTCATCAGACGCTTTAAAGCCCCACAAAAAATTAGTGAACTTATTTTCACATAATAATTCATGTTCTTTCGAGCATTTAGGCCGTCGTCGTAGATTAGTTCTCGACGTTTCGCCAGTTCGAGTGTCTGGCATCTTCAGGAGTGTCCAGTGAGTCCAGTGAGAACATCTCCTGAAATATAACTCCTGAAGATGCCAGACACTCGAACTGGCGAAACGTCGAGAACTAATCTACGACGACGGCCTAAATGCTCGAAAGAACATGTCTTATTGAACGATGGCCGCGAAAGCCTCAACCAATTTATTATTTTCACGTGTCTGATTTTTAAATATGTTATTGGGGTAACTATCAAATTATATGAATGATAATAATAATAATTACATCCTTTCAGAGAAATGATATATTTGTATTGGACAGTTAGACAAATTGTAATGATAATAATAATAATAATTCATTCATTTTGTGAGACATATTATTACATGTATAGGACAAGTCACAATATAATGAATACATAATTCAAAAATTCATTGGACTGTTTTCACTGAAATTGTAGCTATAACAATCCTCAACACTATAGAAACATTCTCTCGATAAAAAGTTCCTATCTTCTTAAATTTAGTCTTATGGAGACTTTAAATGCATCGTGGAAGATGATTAAAAATCTTTATACTCTGATAATGTGGAGACATTTCAAACTTCGTAGTTTTATGAATGGGAAAATATAATTCATTCTATTTCTGGTATCATGAGTATGAAAACTAGAAATCTTGACAATACTTTCCTCATTTTCTTTCACATATATAAGGCATTTAATTATGAATCAAGAGGCCAATGTGAGAATGCTATTACCCTTGTGGAGGTGTCTGGAGGAGGACCGCGGATGGCAATTGAACATTAAACGAACTCTAATAACATCTGAAAAGTTACCCCATAGGAGAATGTTGTAAGAAAGATATATACTGAAGGATAGTATACGTTAATAAGAGAATTAAACGGAATCGAACTATAAACTCTACTTAATGCGTAATAGGAGCTGAGCTGTTGAGTTTTTTACAAAGGGCATCAATATGCGAATGCCAGTTCAGATCAGATATCTGTCTATGTATATACCCAGAAACTTAACATGGTCATTTGATGTGATAACCGAATACAAATGCCGAACAATAAATGTGTCACCAACAGAACTAGATATACTAAAACTTATGCATTCCGTTTTATTGATGTTCCTGATAATTCAGCGAAACATTGCATAAAGAGCTCACACAAATATCGTAATTCCGCCAACATCTCTGCTGAAACTGCTATGGAGGAATCATCCGCGACCAATATTATCCTGATAATCCGATGTAGTAACTTATCGGAGTTTAGTAATTCGACGAAAATTTTCCTCAAGTGCGGAGGGAGGTCATTAATAAATAGGAGACACAATAGTGGTCCAAGTACAGAACCCTGAGGCACTCCTAATTTCAAGTTTCGCTCACTCGAACAACAAACATCAACTCGAACAGACGCGATTCTGTTTTCCAGATAAATCCGAATCCAATCATGGAAGATACCTCTAAATCCCAAGTTATAAAGCTTGTCTGAAATGAACTGTTGCGAGAGACTATCGAATGCTCGTGATAAGTCAAAAAACAGAGCAGCTACATGTGCACCACGATCTAGGTTCTGATAGATAATTTAACTAAGTTCAACGCTCCAGTCTGAGTTGAGCGGCCGGATCTGAAGCCATGCCGGGCACTATCAAGAATATGAAACTTTGGAGAAGGTACTCAGAATAGCAATATGTCTGTAATTTGAAACATCAGCCCTGTCGTCTTTTTTGAAGACTGGAATACTGGAGGAAATACTCCAGTGTTTTTTTCAGTAATTCGACATCAATCACCTCCAGTTCGATAACTGGAAAAAAGAAGAAATTTGTATGCATAATAGATGAAGTAGTACAGGAGGAGTGTAATGAACCCTTGAAATGACTGTTGATGGGATTTTTTGCGATTGTGTTGAAATAATGTACGAAAATTTCCGCAACTACTTTAGGTTCATCATACTACAATGAGCGAAATAGACTTATGATCCTTCATTTTCCTATCAGTTATAGTGTTTACCATATCCCAGACAGTTCTATCTTTATTTTCTGATATTTCAATTAGCTGTTTATTGAATTGATATTTTGTACCCCTAATAAGGCCATGATAAGAGGATTTGGCTTTTCTGTATAGATCCTAAGTAGACTGACTATTGAAACTCCTATGCAACCAATAAAGATCATTCAGATTACGTTTAGCAGTAACAATATCAGAAGATATCCACCTCTTATCATTCTGGACCCGACCAGTGCATCTTATCAGTGGACAGCATCCTCAAAAGTGTTTTTGATGATATTGAAGAATGTTCCAAAACATTCATCTATAAGTTGGAACTTAAAGATATTTCCAAAATCACACTGTGAAATACCATACACGAGGTTATCATATTTCATTCTAACATTGTTTTGTTCTACGAGATGTGACGGAATAGACGGACTTGACACATGATTAGAAAAACAATATTCTACGAGACATACATAAAAATCAGCCATGTGAAAAGAAGTTACGTTAGATCGCTCTGGGATCTTAGCCCAATACTTTGGTTTTGTCGCAGAAGATGTTATTTTCTAGGCTCGACAACGTTGAAATTTGATTTCAGCGCAATCTAAACTTTCAAAGTTCCCCACAACGGTGATCGTGGACGGTTTTTAACATTACTGATATATGGCTGTTTCTTGTTTCCTATTTTTATACTTGTAATTTTTGTTCCCCCGAAAAGAAAACCATGAGTGCTGTGGAAAAAGAAAAAATATGTTATTTTTGCAGTATTTTTATCAGCTATTTGCATCATTCTTCTCACTGTGAAAACTGCCTGAGATAGCTTTTCTGCTAGTTTCTCCAGATTAAAGTAGAATTTGAAGTTGGGTTGCAGCGTGATATCAAGAAATTCAAGTCGAGCATCTTTTGATAGTTTAGTTTCGAAAATCAGTCTTTGTGTTTTGTCCACATTCATTTTTAGTCTATTAAACCCGAACCAGGTTGCTGCTTCTTCTAGAACAGAGCAAGATTTCTCTGCTGACCCTCCCCAGTGTTGAGAAAACTCGAATAATCTGCAAAGGGTATTATGTTCTCCGATTCAACTGCATCAGGTGAGTCGATAGATAGAAAATTTCCAGACTAGATAAATTTAAAACATTCTTTGTCAACTAACCATGTTCCTTAGACCCGGTGCACATTAGGCGTTTCAAAACGCGTGTTTTCCTTGCGCACGTTTCAAAACACAAAAGCTCCAATGATTCCGTTCATAAGCGAACGCGAGTTTGCTAAATCTAATAGGAGTGTGGATGTGTATGGTATCATTGGAGCATTTGTATTTTGGAAGGCTCGTGGTCCAATTTTTATCTGTATCCGGTCTTAATCCATAACACTAAATGCTCAATGTCTTACTGAGCCAATCTAGGTGATGCGACCATTCGAGCAATTCATGTATATAGAGACCTAAAAATGTTGTTGAGTGTTCTGAAACGATGTTCTTGTTTTCAATATTCAGCTCATCAGTCTCTTCTTTTCTTGAGCTTTCTATTTAAATAATATCCCTGTGATTTTCTTATCGTTAATAATAAGTTTATTCATAGTTATCCAATACTTGGAAGTTGGATAGACGACCTGGGCACCTGTGATTGATCATTAATAATTATCAGATATAATATTGGAAACGAAATGATACCTGGTGGTACCCCATAATCAAAAGTACTAAAGATTTAGCCTTACGACCATCTTTTCTGACTACTTTTTTAAATATATTTGTGAGATAGGACTTTGACCATTTGTCTATAGTCCTCGCATTCAACCAAACAACTTGTAAGTAGATCCAGACAAGTATATTCCTTTGTTAAATCTATACAGATTGCTATATTATTTTGTTCTATAAGTTCTATTATTATCTTTGTGAATTCAAAAATGGCCGTTCGCACAGATATAGCCTATAGTTAAGTTGAGATTTTGAGAATAGAACACAGCCATCCATAAATTCTCTCAATCTTCTACTCATACTATGATCAAAGATCTCAGAATAAGTTGGTAATAGACTGACTGGACGATCATTGTCCTTATCTCCATTTTTGTATATGGTCTGGAATATTCACAAGAAGGTTTGGAATTATCTCTAATGAATATAAGGCGCGAGTGCCTATAGTCTGTTCAAATATAAGTAGGACCGATGTAAACAACCAAAATGGTATAGTTTGCGCATAGACAACTCTCTTATTGGTCGAACGGTCATGAATATTATCTCTCGGAATTGAATCTTTAATTTGTTAACCCTGAGTTGCAGGAACGTCCATTAAATTCAATGCTGCCTCAATTCTCCATTCAACGGAGTATCCATGGCTACCGTCTATGAAAATTCCGTTTAAAGGAGAATTAAGGCGGCATTAAATTTTAATGGACGTTCCTGCAACTCAGTGTTAAGACTAGTTGACACAACATTAGCTACAGTGAAGTCCATTCGAAGATTCGAAGTGTTTTTGGATTTCATTCTGAAAAACGTTTATCAAGTGTTAATGTTGAGTGTTGACATAACAAGAGCTAAGGTGAAGGCCTAGCTTTTCAGAGTGGGCACATATTTTTTCTGTGAAAGAAGTTTTTTAAGTGTTACTACCTCCCTTTTACAGAAGAGATCTTCTGAAGAGTTGTCGATTTTGGAGTTACGCAGCAATGCCAAATTCAGAAACAGATACTGCATCTGAAGGCCCACCAAGAAAGAGATCAAAAAACTCATTTCTCTATTCTAGAAAAAGAGAGAATCTTGAATATTTATCGAAAAGAATGTGAGGAACATCCACATATGTAACAAAAAGAGTTGGTGGAAATTTCAAAATTCTCAGGACTAAATTCTGTGATATATATATATATATATATATATATATATATATAATATATATATATATATATATATATTCTTTTGAATAAGAGAGCTAAAATAATACAATAAATGTTGAAACAAAAAGAACCTAAGCTGAGGTAAAAAAAAAGGAACGGGGTACCACAACATTCTTCGTATGATACTATAGTATCATACGATACTTTCATCTGTGATATTTTCGATTAATTCAAATTTCATTTGGATTTCATTCATCCCAGACACTTCCGTTAACTTGTCATGAGTAAATATATTGACGTAGAGGTGTTGTGTGTATTTCATTCGAAGAATAGTAACGAGTTGAAGCTATAGGAATGTGTAATGTGTGAATTATGATCTCTGGACGGACAACCTGTAGCCCCCTCTTTGCGACGATTTGTTTACGTTATCTTTATGTTTGAACAGACTACAGTGATATAGCTCCTAGCTCCGACCAGGCAGGTCAGGGTTAGAGCCTTAGTTAGGGAAGAAATTTTCTGTCATGGAAAACTGGCCGAAGGCCGAACCATTCTTTGTTGGGTCAATTAACTCTACTGAGCCTAAGATGGCACAGTAACAAAGCCTACATAAAACACACTCATCTTTCTAACTCGCACAACGCTCTGAGCTCCTGAGAGGTTTCACAAAAACCAAAATACAATATAGACGTTGTATTCGTTCACCAGTTCCAGAGGATCACCTTTCCTGAAGAAATGTTGGTTCTTTTATCTCATTACAAATAGCCCACATCGTCTTTTGTTGTCGGAGTGTATAATTATCTTTTCGTATGCAGTATATTTTGCTTTTATTAGTAGATTGTCATTCTTCTTCTCTGTGTTGTACTGGTGTTTGTATTTGTGATCGTATTGTTTCATTGTTAGCAAATCATCCAGTCCCTTCTTGCATTCTTCTAGTTTCTTGTGATTGAAAGAAATATAAGTTTTGTTAAGTGTTCGTATCAACTTCCTTGGAGAACATCCATTGAGGAGTAGTCCAAAATTAGCCATAAATGAATCCCAGTGCTTACTTAAATAAGGTACTGCTATTATTATATACCGATAAACATTTCTCTTGTTTAATTTTTGATTTGAATTCTCCAATTGATTCCCTGTCAAAAAATCTAGTATATTTACTTACTTCATTTACTTTACTTACTTTTCCTCACTTAGATAAAACATCAACTTTTGAGTGGAATGATCGAAATATTGCTGTTCACTAATTCGTCTTTGTTAATATGTTGTCTATACAACTTTTGTTCTCAGGTGTTATTCTAGTAAGTTCCAGTATGGTCGTATATATGTTATATATGAAATCCAGCTGATTACCACTGTTTTATTTTCTTGTTCAAAAAACAATGTAAAATTATGTGATGTACTTATTTGACCCTCTTCTACTGCTATTATTGCCTGATCATACAGGATATGGTTGCAAGTCCATTTATATACACGACCCTTAATCCGGTCCAGCACATGGACTTAGAAACTCCATATTATCGACAAATTTTCCGCAATGTTTGCCCTTTACTTACTGCTGTGCAAGCGGCAATGTTCCTCTTCGGCTCTGATCAGAATTAATCAATATTCCCTTCCGAGTAACTAAATAAACCCAATGAGTCTCAAAAACTTAATTGGACACAAAAATGTTTGCGTTTATTAATGATTCCGGATAGAAGAAAGTCCTCGTCTAATGGCTAGAAAATCTGCAATACTCTCACTATTTGCTGATGAAGATAAACAGCAATATATCTATATTCTGTGAAGTTTCGCCGAGATGCGTACTTCCACAAATATATTTACCAGTAGTCAGACACTTATCAGTATACTAAATATTCGGCAAATGTAATGACTATATAAACTCACCATATACATTTACACTTCTGATATTTTTCTGTATCAAATGCTCCCCACAATGTTTGTATCTACGCATTCGACAACGACAAGTAGGGGCATGCATTCACATAATGCATACGTCCGGCGATTATATTAATATTTGTATATAAGACATTTGTCCGACAACTTGTAGTGTCGGGCTCCGGCTTACTGGCTAGGCACTAATAGTGATGGTTCTACTCATATTGCCAAGGATCAGGAAATAAATTTATGAGATCAGATAAATGGACTCAAAGCTCACGTTCAAGCCGAACGGCGTTGATTGGTGTCCTAACGGCACACGCATGGCAAATGCTCAAGAGTATAAAAAGCAGAGTATTGCATATTGGTAAAGCAGGTGTTGTGCTGCTTACTATTTAAAAGAATTATGAGTAATAAGACTATTGAAGAATAAATCCTCAATATAAAAAAACCGATATTCTCCTCACACTACTTATGTTGTTTCTACATATAAGAAAAAGGTGAGTAATCCACAAATCATCTGAAATTCATAAGAAAAATGTGAACACATTTTTCAGTACCTATATTTTGCAAGGTCTGAGCGAACCAGTGACGAAATTCAGACTCTGACGGAACATTTCATACTTGTCCAAAGTGCTATCAAGCACTTTTTCATACGATTTCAACGTTACTCTTTGATGCTCCGAGTCAGAGGGTAGTGATAATACAAAATTTCGGATTGGTGAAATTTCCCGGGACATAAAAAGGGGAAGTACACAACAACATGACGGAATCATCCAAAATATTTTTACTAGCTTTACCTTTCTACAAACTTGAGAAAAAAGTGAAGAGATTTTACAGTTCCAGCCAGTATAAAGCATATTATAAAATATTTCTGTATAAAAATTTTGTCGATAGATTGATGTCGGCATACAGTTGGGTAAGATCATGTATGTGTGAAAAATATTATGCAACCTCAAACTTACCTTTCTCTATAAGATCAATAAACGGTGGCAGTTTTCTGTCGTAAAATCTCATTAATTCTCTATCTAATCAGCAGAAGGTTTCTTGAGAAAGAATTAAACCACATGTCAAATATTCTAATATGCCGGTGAAACAATCTTCGGGAAACTGTAAATGCCGCATGGTATGTATCAAACTACCAGCTGCATGTCTCAATTATTCAAGAAATTGTCGGGGATGTATCAAACCACCGTCAAAGACCATCTCAGCTCACTTGTAGAATATTGCTCTTGAAGCTAGTTATCAACAATAGATAGTTAATATTGAACTTACTCTAAGTACTTTTCACAGACGGAGAATCTCGAGAGTTTGAGAACTGCCAGTAATTCAGTTCGCAGAACTCAATATTTGATTGTTAAATCAAAGTAAGAAAAAAAATCTCGTCAAACTGCCTTTGTATAACAACCTCCTTATTCATAAAATAGGGATAACTGATAATTTACTAGAAACATAGTAAGTTTGTTTTCGCTGTGTGGTCTATTCCGACAAAACGAGTAAATAAGATCTTTGTGCATTTTGATTATTAACAGAACTTCTTGCAAAAATAAATTTCCAATTTGAATACTCAATCCAAGCGAACTGGAACATCGACATCATCGCATTACATATAAATCATACATTAGTATATATTCGCACCTTGTACCATAATGACTGAAAGTTAATTATGACGATTGTTTCTATCAATTCAGAAGGATTTTTCATTCAGAACTTTTTCCGCTGTGCCCATTCCAGGAAGCCCCCACCTACAAATATTCAGAGTGTTGTCGGTTACCATACCAATATTTTCATAATCTCGAAGTCAACTTCTGATGAGTGCGAAAAACTGAAGAAAAAAATTGTTCATGACCACTATTTTCGATGTATGTAGAACCAGAACCTTGGTAGTCCATTATCACTTAAATTAGCATTTGATTCAACAAACAGATTCAGTGTATCCGTTATTCATAACAAGGATTAAACAAAATACACTATATGCACAGTATAAAAAAACTATAAGACCATATCTGAATACTGCGTGGAACTACTTGATCCAATACGACCATCTTGTGAAATATTGAGTTTTAAGCGTACGTACTGAGAAATTAATATGCTGCCTTGAATTTCAAACTACAGAATTTGCTTTCTGGTAGAGGCGGTTCTATCAATCATTTTTAAAAAAGATTATTTCTGGTTAACAGTGTAATTCAAAGTCGATATCATGAAAATATTTTAAATAACGCCAGTAAAAAAAAACCTTCCTTGTGTGGACAAATTCAGTCCATAATAATCACTGCATAGATTCTGGACGAATTCACGCGAAACCTCGAGCAAACAATAATAAACACAGGAAGACAATGAAACGGTCTTACAAAATACGGTATCCCCTTTAAATAACTATAGACTATTAATTTTTGTTGTTTCGAATTGTCTCTTCCTAGACAACTTGAAACATAACTTTTTCTGAAAATCTGAATTTTTTTCAACTTTGATCATTTCTGCTAGACTTGATGAAGTTTCAGATGAACATTCAATGAAACATATAATTTTCAAATTTCAAAAGAAATATGAATGATTTTCTTCATAGCAACCTTCAGATTCGTCAAAACTGAATATTTTATGAAATAGAGAAGCTCCGCTTTCATCAATTATGGCCGATGATACAACATACAGGGTATTTCAGAAAAAAAGGTGATCCCGTCTCCAGGACAGATAGGAAACAAAAAAATAAATGGGGTTTGTCTAGTAGAAAAACTTTTTTAATATTTATATTAATATTAGATTTATTAAGCAAATTTTCAAGTTAACTCAAACATCATTTAATTTTACACCAAAACTCTATACTGTGTTTCGTTTTCGAAATATTTTGATTTGAAAATTATGGAGTAATAAGCAACGCTAGTACGAAGTAATGATGAATGTATTAAACAGAAATCACAATATGAAAATTCAAAAAAAAAAGCTTATAACATAAAATAGAATTCAATTAGGGTAGGTGTTCAAAAAGTCTTCTGTTTTGACGAGTTAACAATATCAGTTCATTAAAGTGACCTTGGGTTATGTCTTCCAGTTCTTGAGGTGAATTTACTTCTGTAGCATAAACTTTTTCTTTAAGATACGACCAAACTGTCTAAATCAAAGGAATAAAAATCGCATGACTAATGATTCGAGGCTTCTGCACCTCTACGAATCCATCGATTCGGAAAATCACGTCACGTCAGTTAATAATGATAATAATTAATAGCTTCATCAATACTTTATACCACCATCGCTAGTTACTTCATAATTTTCAAATCAAAATATGTATTCCGAAAACGGTACACAGTATCACGAGTACCTATCTTTTTGGTATTATATTAAATGATGTTTAAGTTCACATGAGATTTTGATGAATAAATCTAATAACACACCTATGTTCAATACTACTTGGTAAGAACTGTGTAACTAGCGCCCTCTATGAGTCAGACAAAAACAAATTCGTTGGAGGTATCAGCTTCCAAAGCATATTCGTTGAAATTTCATTACAATGTTGCCAGTATTTTCGGCAAAATCGTAAAAAATGTGTATAATTTTTTTTCTTCAATGCCCTTTATCTTGGATAAAGTTTCAATTTTCTATCTATCCTAGAGACAGGATCACCTTGCTTTGAAACACCCTATATATTTTCAGTTAGATTCCAGTTGATATATACACAATTCAGAAGTTTATGGGATTATTATAGGTTTCGGAAAAACTTGATGTGAATATAGCATAATTCTCTCTGCACTATAATACGTAATATACTGTGTCGGTACCTTCTGATTTGGATGAAGACCACGCTTCTTTTGTCCACTAGCCGCCACTGCTTCCTGGTAAACTTAATTGAACCTACCTTCGTCGCTTCGTCCGAAGTGTATTTTTTTTTCCGGTCCAACTTTGCATCTTATGGATACTTCTGTGTATCCCACTTTATATGGAACTCTCATAGTATCTTTCAAGAGATCTTTTTTGCCAGAAGATTCTTTAAGTTGTTTTAAATTATGGAACTGGAAGCTATTGATTTTTTTTCGTTCTGATTTATATTGATCAAAAATTTGTGTAAATCATGTTTCACTATGTTATATTTGTAGAGTGGCAAAGCAAGTAAGAATATTAGAGAATCGTTCATCATTAGCCAGGACAATCGAAATGATTCCTAGTTCTTCGAGACCCTCATTAAACTTACATAGGAAGAACAGGAGATATTTGAAGGAAGTAAAAACGGAGAGGAATATGACAACAGGTTGATAAGAAACCCTTAAATAATTGAAAGAGATATTGTTGGTGGAAATTGCTCAGAAGACATATTTCCTCAGTTTCAATATCATTGATATTAATTTTCATTCCCAAACTATATTTCGAAATGCTTGAAAAGCTATCAAACAATGTGAAAGTAATAGATTTTTTGTTATCTTGAACTAAGATCAACACAAAGGGTAACAAAATTGGAGTGAATTCAATTTCTAAATTATTAGGCATTATACTTGATAAGCTCCTGGACTGGACCTTGTGGGACTTCTATCGCGACTTAATTCTGTCATTTATACACTCAAAGTGCTAAGAAATCAATTGATTCTCTTATACTAATGACATATTTCTCGAATTCTCAATCATTCTTAACCAATAGGATTTTTTTCTCGGGAGCTCTCAATCTTCTATTTGATGTGAGGTCTCTGGATTCCTGTGGACCGAAATCATTGAACGTAGAATTTTGAGTTTTCCTTGCATTTTTATATTTAATTCTTTGTTGTTTGTTAGGAAGAACATTGACTGTTTTAATGAAGGTTCCCACTACCACGAGTTTGATACTAGGGACCAGGAAACTCTAGCATATCCAATTCATAGAACGTCAAAATTCCAATTGTCACCATTGTATGTTGGTATTAAACTCTACTATCATTTGCCTGAAAGACTGAAAACTCTTGAGCACAGTTCTTTTAAAATAGAATTAAAGAACCTATTGTTAGCTAACTTATAGCTTTTATAGTTATAAAAAATTCTTAGAATGTAAGCTGATTTGATGTTTAGATTTGGTTTTTTCTTTTTTTTTTAATGTTTTTTGTTTCTTCATTTTTCTTTTAATACATACTGTATTGAGCACTTATTTTTCAACTGACTCGTCTTATAAATGTATGTTCATGTCTGAAAAGATGCAATAAATTGATTTGATTCGATTGAATCGAGTGTATTTTTATAACTCAGGAATTTACGATAAGAACTTTGTTTGGAATAAAATTCAGGTCTACATGTAGAGGCTCATTCAGACGAAACAACATTTTGCCTTATATTATTATTATTGATCATAGATTGATACTAACACAGATAGGAAAGTCTCTAGAAATTTTGGAACCGCGATTACAGCAACATCTATCGGCCGGAAGGAGTACAAATTGTTTCGGATCTCAATAGATCGCGGAAAATTTGAATTTGATAGATCAAGATTGGTTTCTCAAAAAAAAACTATTCAGAAACCAAATCATATCTATTAAATTATCTGCGATTTATTGAGATCGGTCATGATTTGTACTCCCTTCCAGTCGGATAATGAGGAATGTTCACAGTATGCAAAATCGATCGAAACTTCGTCACAGTATAACCTATATGTATATGAAATCACTACTTTTTGTTTTCAGTCGAAAAGACCTAGTAGTTCGGATTTTACAACCCCGTGAATATTCACTTCCTCCCGGCGATGTGACGTCATACTACATTCGCAAATCGCACTCCG